>JAKSZT010053778.1:1284567-1461135 GCA_026826555.1 Tolypeutes matacus | reverse complement strand
TATATATATATAAATAACATTTTTGTAAGCAAATACACATATATGCATATATATTTATATATCATTTTGCAAATGTTTGTATGTATTGTGAGAATTTTGATTTTTACCCATAATAAAAAAAATAAATAAATAAAATAAAACCAGTTATAGAAATAAATGTCAAAAAAAAAAAAAAAAGTTCAATGGAGACATTTAAGCTTTTTAGGTATACTTTACTGTCTTGATAGAGAATATATGCTATAGTAGTATTTAAAAAGTCTCACAACAGAAAATGTTAAAGGTCTATTGAGAGAAATTGGAAAAAGTGACATCAATATTACACTTTTTTGCAAAAACAATGTTCTTTAAAAGTCCAGAGAAAAGCATGAAGTGCAAAGCACAGAAAAGTCTATGTGGTTATAAAGGTTAGAAAGTCTTAAAGTCTTAGACTATGATCTTAAGGATTTTATACCTCAATATAATTATTAACTAAAAAGTCTCACAAAATAATTATGCTAAAGTCACCATAAAAAAGACTGTTTTTATATTACCCAATATTCTTACTAACAATTTAGAAAGATATGAGCCAGATTTGACAACTAAGTTTATATAAGACCAACTAGGGAGTTTTACCTCCATAGTCCTAGAGCATGTATGTGGATAGATTTGATTAAAAAATTAAATTTATTGACAATTCTCTAGAACAGACAAAACACTGAGAACAACTGACAAGCAAGGTCCTTCAAAAACAGGATAAAGGGACGTTGATGTAGCTCAAGCAATTGGGCTCCCATCTACCATATAGGAGGTCCAAGGTTTGATTCCTGGGGCCTCCTGGTGAAGGCAAACTGGCCCACGCAGAGTGCTGGCCCGAGGTGAGAGCTGGCCCACGTGGAGAGCTGGCCTGCACAGGAGTGCTGGCCCGAGTGGAAAGCTGGCGCAGGAAGATTACACAATAAAAAGAGACACAGAGTATAGACAATAAGAGATGCAGCAGATTGGGGAGCTGAGGTGGCACAACAGATTGGGTGCCTCTCTCCCACTCCAGAAGGCCCCAGGATGGGTTCCCGGTGCTGCCTAAAGAGAAGACAAGCAGACACAGAAGAACACATAGCGAATGGACACAGAGAGCAGACAGCAAGCACAAAACAATGGGGGCAGGGGGGAGGTTGTAAAACAAACAAACAAACAAACAAACAAAAACAGAATAAAGCTAATGACAAAAATAAAGAAATAAGAAAATATCTGTAAGGCTCAAAATCAAGCTCTGTCATGGGAAGCAGATGTGGCTCAACCAGTTGGGTGCCCACCTACCACATGGGAGGTCCCAGATTTGGGTCCTGGTGCCTCCTAAAGAGGACAAGCAGATGCCTGCACCTGCGCCAACAAGCTAGATGCCACACCCTGCAGCAATGAGCTAGATGCCTACCAGCCCAACGAGCTGGACGCCGGACCCCGCCGTAATGAGCAGATGCCTGAATGAGCAGATGCCACAAGCCAGGAGACACTGCAGCCCGTGGGGAGCAGATGTGGCTCAGGCCTTTGGGCACTCACCTCCCATATGGGAGGTCCCGGGTTTGGTTCCTGGTAGCCTCCTGGAGAAGGCCCGCAATCAATGAGCAGACAGATGAGAGAACCACTGCAGGGCGGGGGTGGGCGGTGTAAATTGAAATAAAGTAAATAATTCTTAAAATATAAATATATATTAAAAAAAAAAAAAAAATCAAGCTCCGTCAGACACACTCTACAATGACCAGATATAAATATCTTACTCGCAGTTCTTCAAATTTTACCCCAACTCCCACACACATGACATTAGAGTTAGGTTCCCCACTTTTGTGCTCACATAGCACCACTACCTCTATCACAGTATTTATTACACTTTCGGAATTCCATGTTTAGTTGTCTATTGTCATCTTGAGTCCATAAGTTCCCTAAGGGCAAGGATTTTGGCAATTGTGTTTATCACTATATAACATTTATTTATCATTGTATACCAGCCATTTGTTGAGCTGAATTGAAATAACATGAAAAGGCCTGAGTTTCATTGCACACCAAGCAAGTACAATAAATTGAGGAATTTAATGTAGCTCCTTCTGCCCTTTTTTTAAAAAAGATTTATTTATCTATCTATTTATTTATTTACTTTTATACATTTTTATCCCCTCTCCTGCCCGTTTTTGCTGTTTTTGCGTCCATTTGTTGGGCAATTCTCTGTGTCTGTTTCCTGCCCTCTCTTCTCATCCTTCTCCTCCTGTCTTCACTGGGATTTGATCCTGGGAACCTCTGATGTGGGGCAGAGGCATCCTACCGCCTGTGCCACCTTAGTTTCTGGTTTTTCGGCACATCTCATCTTGGCTCTCTCTTTTGTCACTCTCCTGTTAGTCATCATCTTGCTGCGTGGCTCGGCAGGGCCTGATGGCGCACCCGTGCACAGGGTCTGGTGGCGCACTTGCTTGCAGGGCTTGACGGCGCACCCACTCGCAGAGCCTGGCGGCCCGTGCGCCTCCTATATTTTTCTTCATTTTTACCAGGAGGTCCCGGGGATCGAACCCAGGTCCCTCCATATGGGAGATGGACGTCCAACCATTTGAGCCACATCTGCCCCCTCTGCCTGCCTTGAACAATTTAAAAAATAAACTTGAGACATACACTATCAATTTGAAATAGCATAAAGGATGAATTTTGCTGATATCTGGGCTGGCACATACGGAAATTTAAAAATCACACCATGTAACAACACCCCATTTGTTCGATTAAACATTAACCTCTATAGCTTTTCAACATAAACGATTCCTATAAAGAACCTTAAATACAGAATCTGCATTTGGTTTGAGAAACAAAAGGCTTACTTTTTTTTAACCATTTATTTTCCTAAAATACTATGCCTTTTATATGCAGGATCTGCCATACTGCAATAAAACCTATTTCTCCGACACAGCTTGAGTATAACTAAAATGACCCTTGAAGACATTTCAATAACATTCACCTAGAGTAAGGTAATAAAAATTCAACTGCTTCAAAACATTCCATTTACTACTAATGTTTATGTCTAATACTAAGTGCTATGAACTGGACTCGTAATTACTTACATGGTAAAAGAAAGGAAAAAAATTGTCAATTATAATTACCTGGTTGGTGTTTTCAGGAAGAAAAGCCAAGGCTGCAGCAATACTGCCCTGGGCTGCCAACAAACTGGCATACTGACTCATCTTCTCAGCTAAAAGAACCCCTACAGTATTAGTGTCCATGGTCTGGGTAAGTTGTACAGCTTTTCGCAGGATGACAACTTTCTCGATCAGATCCTAAATGAAAAAAAAGAAGTGAGAGTGGGAAAGAAATAGAGATACTGAGACCACGTGTGTAAGAGAGAAAGCAGGAAAAGAGAGAAGAGTTCCTAAAACTTCTAAAACCTATTAAAAGTACAGTACCTATTGTCATCCCTCTTAGAAAAGTCTGGAATAGGTGGCCACCATTTACATAATTGAAAAACAAGTAAGGAGGGAGAGGGTCCCTTACTCATGGATAAGGCATAGGTTTCGACCTTATCCTATCCTAAATACCCTTAAACTGCCAGATACCTGTCTTGTGACCTAAAATAGGCAAATATCCATTTGAACCATGTGACAGGCAGGTGTCTGATGGCAAAAACTGGGTTCCAGAAGGTACAGGTGAATTATACTGTCTCTACTATATTATATTGTCTAAACTACAAAAATATTAATACTCTGAGGTGACTCATAGATGCACATGACCTACAAATGAGCCTACTATTATACCTGAAATTTCTCATGTTGTTCTTCCATATCAATTCTCTAAACAAACGGGAGCTGTACTTTAGGTAGATGGCAGAAGAATATCCTACCTATCTACTCTTCACATGTGCACAAATATAGATCTGTGAAACTAGTGATTTTTCCCCCAGAAGCACTTGATTTTCAGTTTTAATAAGAGTGGTATTTAAAGCGATAACCCTACTGAAAAACCTCTTTCCAGAGAGAAAATATTATACTGAAATATTATGAGGTTTTGCTGATTAAATGCTTAGGGGGAAAAAATCTAAATATATAGTCACTCAGTGCCTGAGAAAAGTCTCCACATATTCTCTTTCTTCTCTTGCTTATGTATTGGTGCTACAAGGGATTCCATTTACTTTTTCCTTTCATTTTCTTTTAATCATGCAGATTCTCTCTCTGTACAGGGGATAGCATGCTTCCTACTCTTTCCCCACATTACTTCTTCCTTTGCCCTATGCAGGCAGTCACTGGAGGCAGAGAGAGAAGCAGAAGGAAAAAGAGGCAGACCTAAGACTGTTTTCAGTGCTCTTGCCACCACTTCCCCCAACAAAAAATAACCCCATTTTACTATCCCATCATTTCAAAGTTTGCTCCTCCACCTAAAGCAATAAATAAATATAAATATCCAGCTAAAGAATGTCTGGAACATAACTTGTTAATAAGTAGGGTGAAAACAAAGAACTTCTAAAACCACTTTTTAGACAATAACTTGATCATAAGTAGGGCAAAAGGCAACGCTAAAAAGTAAGCCTGTTTTGTATCAAAGATACTAACCTGAAGGGACAAGGGGTTGCTTCCATCTTGAGCTTTAGTCCAACATGCAACCAGTTTCTCTACATTCCCTGCGCAAATATAGCAGAGACATGCCTGAGTCTGCAGGAGGCTATCGCCTTCATTTTCAAGCCTGGTTCCCAAAAGATCTATAGATCAAGAGGAAAACAAAATAAGATTATACCCCAAACAATCTACATATGAGGTCATGAGCAGAATAATAATATTTTCAGAAGCAGGAGTTAAACTTCACAACCAATTAGTAACAGGGAGAAATAAAATCACTGTCATATAATAACTGCTCAGAAAATGTTTATGTGCTAAATGAATGGAAGTGGGTAACAAATCATATATAATAAACTATTTCACAAGATTCTATATGTAATTTCTGTTAATTAATATTCTAATTAATATACTTATAATATTAGAAAAATAATAAATGGGAACAATATGTAAGGAAAAACCTTAATGAACATTTAATTCCATTCTATCACATCAGATGCTTTCGTAAGCAGCAGACTGAAAGGTGGCACTTGGATTAAACTCAGGGATGGTAGCTAGGTCTACTATAAATTATTTATAGTACAGTTATTATCTTATAATTTTCATATCCTCATAATACTTTCAAGCTAGCAAATGGTTATATGTTCTCATACAGGCAGCCTTAAAACCCCCCTTTTTGGGGAGCGGATATGGCTCAAGCAGTTGAGTGCCTGCTTCCTACATGGATCCCAGGTTCGGTCCCCAGTGCCTCCTCAAAACAAAAACAAGCAACAAACAAACAAATGAAAAAGCCAACTCAGGGGAGCCAAGTTGATTGAGCGCCGGCTTCCTGCATAAGAGGTCCTGGGTTCAAGCCCTGGTACCTCAAAACAAACAAACCAAAAAACCCAAAAACAAAACAAAATAAAAAAACCTCCCTTTCTTGCAAATAATGAATATTTATTCTTTAGCAATCAGTTTAGTGCTGGTTTTTAATGGTAATCTCTATTCAAATGCTATGATTAGTATTTTTATCATAGCTAACATGTGGTAAATGAAAGCTATTTATTATGCCCCATTTTTTTTCCAAAGAGAGAAAAAGTTTATTTGTGAAAGCTAAGGTGGTAAGTGGCCTTGTGGCCCCAAAAACTGCCTCCTTGATCTGCAGAAATTCTAATACTTTATAACACCAGGGTGCTAATGAATAATTGGGGTGGAGCTAGGCACAAGTTTCTTCATTAATAAACATTAAAGATTATGTCCCATTTTACAGATGAGCAAAATGAAGCTTAGAAAGTAATTTTTCCTAGGCCATATAGCTAGTAAGTGTAGGGGAAAAATTCTAATCCCGGGCTGTCTGAAACTAAAATCATTAAACATTATTTTAAAAAATATTAAGTAGGGATAGAGAAGTATTTAATAAATCTGAGCAAAACATTCTCATGATTGCTTCTTTTTCTTATTTGTGATTAGTAAGTTTACAAAAACTTACTTAATAAAAAGTTATTATACAATTTCTATTAATTTAAAATATACCATGCTATATATGTAACTTAGTTAAATATAAAGTTAATTTTCTTACCACAAAGGGCTGAAAATTCATCTGGTTTAGCATAAGTCAATACTGCAGCTAAAGCTTCTCTCCAATTTTTAAGGTCACAAGACTGAACAATCTCTTTCCAGTTCTTCATCACCACTGCTGTGATAAGCTTAGGAAAGGAAAACAAAGGGAGAATTAAATGGCTTTTGTATATAAATAAAAATTAACTGTGATTAATCAATCATATCTTTCAAAACTACTATTTGTAGTATTTCATGAAGACTAAAGCAGCAGCAAAAGGAACTTTATCCTTGAATCAAGTGACATAACAGATGGAATTACTTTTCCTCAAAAAAAAAAAAAAGAAAAAAAAATTATACAAAAACAATATAATGTTGAGAAGAAAAAGTAAAGTGTGCCATTAGAACATTTAACAGGAATATGTGTGCTTGCTTAGGCAGCACACATACTAAAATTGGAACGATACAGAGAAGATTAGCATGGCCCCTGCGCAAGGATGACATGCAAATTTGTGAAGCGTTCCATATTTTTAAACGAAAAAAAAAAAAAGAAAAGGAATATGTGACCTGCCTTGATGGATCAAGAAAACCTTCCGTGAGTGAGTAGACATTTGAGATGTGATAGGAAGGAAAAGTAGGAATTAACTTCATCAAGAGGGAAAAAGCATTCCAAGCCAAGGGAACACGAGGTACAATGTCTTGAGGGAGAAAGAAATATGGAGTATGTAAGGCACTGAAAGGCAGTCAGTGTGGCTAAAATGTTACAGGGAAAGGAGTGACATAAGATGAGGCCTGGGGGGCTAGCAGGATCTAGTGCTGGTGGGATTGAACAGTGATAAAACTTTAATGGAAGTAATTTAGTAACATCAATCAGGAGCTGTAAAAATGTTCAAATTCTCTGCCTCAGAAATTCCTCCACCAGGACAATAAGCCTAATTAAACATTCAGAAATTTGCACAAATTTTTAGGCACAAGGAGGGCATTTATCACTGTGTTAACTATATTAAGAAAATACTGGAAATTACCTTAACATTAAAAAATGAGGTCAATAATACATCCTAACTAAAGAATATTAGCATTTAAAATTTTTTGAACGGATTTTTAATGATGTGGGAAAACATTACAATATAAGTAACAATTATCAATAAAGAATGACACGAACATACATGATCCTGAGAGTCCTAAAAAACTCATAAAAAGAGATATGGAAGAATATATATCAAAGAAATGGCAGAATTAGGGGGTATTAAACTTTCATCTTTAAAATTTCCTATGTTCTAAACTTTCTACAAAAGTTTTTTTCTAAGAAACACAAAAATATTTTTAACTTTTACAGTTACGAAGAACAAAACTATTTCTGGGTCATGGAATTATGGGTAGGTTTTTATTCTTTACTGTTTTCTATATTTCAATTTTCTATATGAAGTTATTGCTTTTATAATCAGAAAACTAAATGTGTTATTGTTTATTTTTAAAATAACATACCCTGGTAATTTTGCTTTGGGATTTTGCAAAGTACTTTTTCTGAGTTCGAGCCAAGAGTTCTTGTCCACCTGCTATGGCCAATATAATGGCATCAGCCATGCGATTATCATGTAAGCAAAGGTCAACAGCACTCTCAAAATTACCCGTCAGCAAAGCCTGAGTAATTAAACCATCAATATCTGCAACAAGGAAATAATATAACTGAGTTAAGGTTTTGTGTGTTTTTTTTTTTTAAATTACAAACATTAATTTTTACACACACTCACACCCCAAAGAACACTGCTGGTTTCTGAATATTAGTGGTAGAATAATTTCTAATACAAACTTACTAGTTATGGAAGAGATCTATGGACATTTATTGAGATACAAGTAAAATAACACATTTTCCAGATTGCTTAAAATAGATCATTTCACAGTTCCTATCACTTATGTGTCAAACACACCACCACTTCCAAGACACTGATTACATATACTAAATGATAACTGAGCTCTTCTTTCTCAACCTTCTATCACCTGTGACAAAACATTTCTAACTTAAACTTAGGGACTATTTATTATGCTTTCAATGGTAAAAAGAAATAAAAAATAAAAAAAATAAAATTAGAAATCAAAACCAATACATACTTACCCCCACTGATGGAAATATTAAATGTTCCTCCAACTGAGGGTAGAAATTCAGATTCTTGTTTTTCCTCTTTAAAGCTCTAAGGAGATGGAAAGGGCAGCAATTTACCAGAATAAAACTGAAATAATTTATTGGCAAAACAAAATTTATGTATAATTATTCACCTACTGACTAGATGGCATGCCAAGTTATTGCAGAAAAGTTCTCATATCCAAGTTTTCACTAAGATATATGAATTCCCTAGTATTAATTCCTACTATACATAAATCATAAATAAAATCCAAGGTCATCAGAAACAACGTTAAGCAAATTTTTCTATCCATTAATGGTAGCTCAGAAATTATTTAAACTGAAAAATCTTTGTTTTCTTAGATACCTCAATTAAGACTGACTACAAACATCTAAAATATACATTTTAAAATTATATTACATTTAGATTTTAAAACAACCTGGCTTCTACACAGCTAAAAACTTCTATGCACTAGGTTTACTTATAAAATCTTGTTTTCATTGACTCAGTCATGAAAAAAAAGAATAGGTTTCCTTACTATACAAGCAATATACTAATACATCAGATCTGACTTCTTTGCTCCCTTATGTTCTTTGGATATGGTTATAACATTTGTGGGCTTGTTGGTAAAGAAATGAAGATAACTCGTGCTGGATAGAGAAGCCTTATTTTTCATTCTGGCAGCTTGCTATTTTTGTCACATTGTGACTGAGTTGTACACAATCAAAGTGCAATGACCTAGCTCCCCTGGATGAGTGATCAGATGATTAAATATTGATGTCATCATCCTTGAATATCTCCAAATGGGCAGTGTTTGGCAACTGCTTCTGTTTGAAATGAAACTGTGTTTTGGTTGTGGCTTGAAGATTTGAATTGTTACTTGGCCTATCCTTTCTTCCATAGAGTTCTCACCATTCAAACATGACAGATTTGGTAAAACACCATTGAACCCTGCTTGCTTCCACTCCATCATCTTTGTATGAATCTAATGTTTTGGGTTTTTTTTTTGCCTTTTTTGCTGATGTTCATGAAAAGCAATGTCCTTAGAACTGTGCCATTAATTAAAGAAAATCCTATCTAAGAAGGTGAATTTTTTTAGCACAGCTATGTCACACCATCCTTTGGGCGCTCTGCTAGAAAAGTAGAATCAAATAATGCCTTCTAAATTGTATCCTCTAGTGTTACAGATGTAGGACAATACTGTATCATATCTCTGTGAATGTAAAATATCTTGTACCTGCTTTATGATAGGTAGTAGTGACCCTGCTATATCAGACCTGTTTCTAATGACATCATTCTAGAATGTTTTCTTTCCAGATGATGATTGAGAAGCTAATAAAAATGGTACCAGGTACCATACAGTAACAGAACTTGCTGTTTTCTGGGATTTTTGTTTTTTATTTTTATTTTTTAATAGTGTGTGCTTGATGTCTCTATAATTTTGTTCAGATGACTGCAGAATCTGGAAAACCTGGTGCTGCTATTGATGCATAATATACTACTATTGGTCTTTTCATATATGTGTATATATATACGTGTATGTGTGTATATATAATTTGAATGTTTAGAAATTTTAGCTATGCTCAGTTTTGGAAAAAGTATCCCAGTTATACTATGTTGACTTGGCATTGTACAGAAATTAACAGCGATATTGGTCTAGAAACATTAAACTTAATTTTTTTTCCCATTTGTTCAGGGGTAATGCACTGCATGAAATATATAAGGTCTTATCTACATGGGTTTGATTACAGAAATTAATAAAGCATTCTCTAAATTAAAAAAAAAAAACAATATAAACAGACTAGGAATGCACTCAAATTCAATTATAAATTCTGTGTTTTCGCAAACCAGTTACACCTGGAGCAGCAGGATGGTTTGGTAAAAATATATATAGTTCCACTATAAATTTCTGAAACTACTTGTAGGAATAATTAAAAAGAAAGTCAGTATTATTTTTCTTTAAAAGAAAAGAAAGATAATGGAGGCATTTTGCTGGCAAGTACATTAACTGCTTTCTCTTCTATGCATAATAATTCAAAAGAAGACAAAAATATATTTATCAAAGAAATTAGAGAGACATTTTTAAAGAAAAATAAAGTTCTCTTGCATAAGATAAATATCTATCCTCTGTGCCTGTGTTACCTCTACATCTGAATGTAAGCTCCAAGTATTCAAGGCTAGGGGAATTTTTGGATTGGGGCATTTTAGTGTAGAACATAGCATAGCATCATTTATAGATAATGCTGTAATTAATATCAACTATTAATTAAACTATTACAGAAGAATAACTATAACCCTAATTCCATTTCCCCAATTAAAGAAAAGCATTTAGGAATTAAAAAAACTCAAGTAGGAAAAAACTCAAGTAGAAAAAGCGACAATATTAAAAACTGACACATCAAGGATTACACCAGAGTTGGTGATCTGATTATATTCACTAACAAACTTCTAATACTTTTCTTTCTTTTAACTCACTATTTTTCAAATTTGCTATCTAAAAACAATTACTAAACCTTTTTTATGGACATTTGAAATATACATAAGCATAAGGCCAAAAATGCACAGCTTATTATGTATTGAGTACTTTCAATATGTAAGCTACTGTGATAGAGAAACAAATAATACTATGAAGATAATGGGGAAGATTTAATCTCCTTAAGCACAATTTTTTCAAGGACTCTGAAAGTAACCATTAATGGCTACTGTTTTGTTAAATAGGTATTATTCTTAACCTATTAAATTAATGAGTGTATTCTCAATGGTCCTTTATTTGATAACACTGTTAATCTAGTTGTACATAAGTGAATGTATAACATTTATTTAATGTATCCTACAATTCTAAGTATTTCTAATATTAGTTCAAACTTTTAGTCAATCTTTAACCTCTTAATTCCCTTGTTAAATAAATGTTAGAAAAGCCATTTCTCAGGAAAATACTTTTATAATCATTTTGTAATAGTCTAAATTTACTGATGAAAATTTTTAATGAATTATTTTTATAACTTAGTAAAAGATTATAAGGTACATTCCACACAGGTAGGATATCCCCATACCATAAAGAACAATGGAAAAGTCAAAAGTGAGATGAGAAACAAGAATTTGTTGATTATTTTCCAAGATGAAACACAATAAGCAAGAAAAGTAAATTATAGAAATATATATTAGTGGTTAAAACAACAAAATTAAAGGGAAAAAATTAATCATACAAATCTGTATTCAAGGACTGTTTAATCAGTTACAATAAAGTCAAACAGAACTCAGGATACATTTATAACAAACCAGTTTAGCATACTATTCCTGGACTCGAAGTTCACGACTATTTCAGAAACCTATGCCACTGATACTGGGTCCTAAATATTAACATGCCAAGGAAAAAACATTACCTCTACATGCAACGCAATGTGGATTTATGAATAAAATCTCTTTTCCATTTGTCATTGTGATATTCATTTGACCAAATTAAGTCAATCTCACATGAACTGTTAATTTTAAAACATAGTCCAGAAGCTAGATCAAAGAACTGAAGAGTTCAGAGATGATTCTTCTGTCTGTCTAGGTAAATAGGTTCTTACCCTAAACATCTTTAAGAAAGCAATATACTCCCACTGTATTTTAGAACAAGGAGTAAAGAAAATTTTCTGAATTTCAATGTTAAGCAATTGTGAGATACATAAATACCACATGTGTCCAATATAATTAAAAGTGAAAAAAATAAGTACCTCTCCCAAGAGCTGCTCTTCAGCAGCACAGCTCTCTTCCCCATCACTCTGTGCTACTTGGTCAGAGTCTTTAAGAGCCTTTGGTGCACAAAACAATTACAGAAGAAGTTGAAGAATGTAGCATTAAAAGGTTATTTAGTGAACAAGGAAGACAAAAGACCCAACCAACAACATTCAGAGCTAGTTTAATCATAATAAGCAGCACTGAGTAATTTTATTTTAGTAACACCATTAGAGGAAAAACAAAGAGCAACTGCTGCCAAGACTATTACTTTCTTTCCTACCAAATGTCCCTCGCCAACAAAGACCTTTAAGTATCTGAGCAATCATTAATTTAGTGTTTGTTTTCTTGGCAAAATTCAAATACTTCAAGAGAAAGGAAGGCTCTATCAGCTAAACTTACACTATTTTAAAATAAGAATTATTAACTTTAAAAAACATCTAAAGCCAGCATGTATTTTTATACCATAAGGCAATAAAACAGACACATTTCTTAAATTACATTTTCTTATATGTTGGCCTAAACAAAAATTTTAGAATGTGGATATAAAGGCCTTCTTACCACATCAGGTCCATCCACTTTGTTCAAGGCCAAAGCAATCTGAAATAAAAATAACAACTCACCTACTAAATGGAATTCTATTTCAATACATACAGCAAATGTTCACCTCTTAATCCATTCTCACAGGCAAAAATCCACAAAAGTTCAGATCAAGGATAGAATAATATTTGTGCAGAACTGGTTCTCTACAGTTCTAGTTCCATTCACATGAAGTTCTATTGCTCCGCTCAGATGTCATCCCACTCTGCTGTTCAATCACAAAACTAACCTCAAAAACAAGTATGCTTCCTTCTACTTTGTTTTAAATACAATAACTATACTTAATTTTAAAAATATTTCTTCAGGTACTCACTATGGAAAGAACTGCTATTAGAAGTATTTTGACATTCAGATTCTAATTCCACATTTATTTGCTATCAGAGATGCAGTAAAACTTTCATATTACTCTCTTGCAAACCTAAAAAAGTTATAGCATCAAGAAGTTTCAACTGATAGTAAACTAAATGTAAAAAGTGAAGGAGTGAGCATAGCTAGTAAGCAGTGGGACTGTAATAAGACTCAAGGTCTATCTGACTTCAAAGGGGCACTAATCTTCAGTGCAATGGTACTGTCTAGAGTATTATGCAGTATCCAACCTGTGTAAGAACCCTGCAACACTACAGAAAACTTCAGTCATTTTCAAAAAATGAGGATGGGGTAATACAAATTACACAGTAAAAGAACCTAAAATATTTCTTTCAAAGTTTTCCAAGTCAGGGTGTATTTACTGCCATTGTTGATGTTGATGTGAACAATCGTATAATCCCCTCTATGAGAAGTAAATTATAAAACTGGAATGAGTTACCATTTTTAAAGGGGCTTTTTTATTTTTAATAAGTTAAACTATTAAGTAAATCACTTAGACTTTTGTTTATTCAGGTTCAGTACAATAAACAGCCCTTGATTCAAAATATCTACTAGTTACAATACAAAGACAAAGCTCATTAGTTAGACCAACTAAGCTAAGACCAACATTCCCAATTCAGTTTACATTTTTCTATGCATTTCTTTTCTTTCAGAAGTTACATCCTTCCTCTCTCCATTCAAGTTTCAAGCTTCAAAGGGATAAACACCTTCAAATGTTTTATGATACCTACTACCCTTTATCTTTTTTTAAATGAAAATCCCAATGTCAATGCCTACCTGTATTAATACTTTAAAGAATTACGTAAAACAGAGATTCCCAAACATTCTTGGTGTTCTTAGAAACTCAGTAATTTTTTCACAATCCCTTAGGTCAAAAGAAATACGGGTATACCTCATTTTATTGCACTTCATAGATAGTTTTTTTTAAAAAACAAATTGAAGGTTTGTAGTAACCCTGTGTCAAGCAAGTCTATTGGTGCCATTTTTCCAACAGCATGTGCTCACTTCATGTCTCTGAGTTACATTTTGTTGATTCTTGCAATATTTTAAACTTTTTCATTTTTATTATATCTGTTATGGTAATCTGTAATCAGTGACCTTTGATGTTCCTATTGAAATTGTTTTGGGGCATGATAAGCTACGCTCATATAAGACAGAAAACTTAATAATTATTGTGTTTTGACTGCTCCACTGATGGCTGTTTCCTCTCCTCAGGCCTCCCTACCCCAAGAAACAACAATATTGAAATTAGACCACTTAACAACCTACAATGGCCTCTAAGTTCAAGTGAAAGAAAGAGTTGCATGTCTCTCACTTTAAATCTAAAGCTAGAAATGATTAAGCTTTGTGAGAAGGGTAATGTCGAAAGTCAAGATAGGCCAAAAGCTAGGCCTCTTGCTTTTTTTTGTCAGCCAAGTTGTGAATGCAAAGGAAAAGTTCTTGAAAGAAATTAAAAGTGCTGCTCCAGTGAACACAGTAATGGGAAGACAGCAAAATACCCTTTTTGCTGATGTGAAGAAAGTTTTAGTGGTCTGGATAGAAGATCAAACCAGCCATAATATTCCCTTAAGCCAAGGCCTAACCCAGAGCAAGCCTAGTCTAACTCTCCTCAAATCTATGAAGATGAAAGACGTGAGGAAGTTGCAGAAGAAAAGATTGAAGCTAGCAGAGGTTGGTTTACGATGTTTAAGGAAAGAAACCGTCTCCATAACATAAAAGTGAAAGGTGCAGCAGCAAGTGCTGATGTAGAAGCTACAGCAAGTTATCCAAGGTTAGCTACGATCTTTGATGAAGGTGGCTATACTAAATAACAGATTTTCAACGTAGACAAAACAGCCTTCTATTGGAAGAAGATGCCACTTCAGACTTTCATAGCTAGAGAGAAGTCAATACGTGGCTTCAAAGCTTCAAAGGACAGGCTGACTCTCCTATTAGGGGCTAATGCAGTTGATGACTTGAAGTTAAAGCCAATGCTCAATTACCATTCTGAAAATCCTAGGGATCTTAAGAATGATGCTAAATCTACTCAGCCTGTGCTCTATAAATGAAACAACAAAGTCTGGATGATAACACATCTGTTTATAACATGGTACTGAATATTTTAAGCCCACTATTAAGACCTACTGCTCAGAAAAAAAGATTTCTTTCAAAATATTACTGTTCATTGACAATGTACTTGGCCACCTAAGAGCTCTGATGGAGCTTGATGTACAATGAGATTAGTGTTGTTTTCATGCCTGTTAACACAACATCCACTCTGTAGCCCATGGATCAAGGAGTAATTTTGCCTTTGAGTCTTATTTTTTAAGTTATATGTTTCATAAGGCTAAAGCTGACCATAGGTAGTGATTCCTCTAATGGATCTGGGAGAAGTCAATTAAAATAACCTGGAAAGGATTCACCATTCTAGATGCCATTAAAAAATTGTGATTCATGGGAGGAGGTCAAAATAGCAACATTTGCAGGGAGTTTGGAAGAAGTTGATTCCAATCCTCATGGATGACTTAGAGGGGTTCAAGACTTCAGTGGAGGAAGTGACTATGGATGTGGCAGAAATAGTAAGAGAACTAAAATTAGAAGTAGAAGTAAAATTATCACAAGAAGTGATAAAACTTGAACGGTGAAATAAAGTTTTTAAAAAAAGCTTTAAAAAAAGTAAAAAAAAAGAAAAAAAAGCTTGAACAGATGAGGAGTTACTTCTTATGGATGAGCTAAGAAAGTAGTTTCTTGAGATGGAATCTACTCTTGGTGAAGATGTTGTGAACAATGTTGATATGACAACAAAGGATTTAGAATATTATATCAACTTAGTTGATAAAGCAGTGGCAGGGTTTGAGAGGACTGATTCCAATTTTGAAAGAAGTTCTACTGTGGGTAAAATGATATTAGTCAGCACAGAATGCCACAGAGAAACCTTTTGTGAAAGGAAGAGTCAATCAACGCAGAAAATTTCATTGTTTTCTTATTTTAAGAAATTGACACCCAACTTTCAACAACCACCACCCTAATCAGTAAGCAGCCATCAACATCAAGGCAAGACCCTCCACTAAAAAAGCTAAAAAAGATTACAACTTGCCGAGGGATAAGATGATGGTTAGCACCTTTCAAAATAAGATATTAGTCATGTGGGGATTTCAGCTAGTTCCAACCAGTGTCAGACCATCATAGCGTGTTCCCTCAACCTCAACAGAACAGCCAGAGGTTTACGCCCTGCCATGCAGGGACTACTGCCCTAACCAGCTGGAAGTAATTACAAAAGAATGACCATTGCCCTTCAGCACCCTCTTAAGAATAAGGGCGTGAACTCTTTGAGGGGGGAGTTGAGGCAGGTTAGTACAGGGTAACGGAGGAGATAACCCACAACATGGCTGACAGACCGCATGGCCAGTAGACAACATGGCTGCAAGACCTTGTTGAGACCTTGAGTTTAACCTTGAGGTCCCAGTTTCTCTTTCTGGGACCTCCCCTTTCCCCCAGATATTCCAAACAGGCCTCACTATTGGCCCCCACCATAGGAGGGGTAACCAATAATCGCTGGGGCCTTTCCCAATATCATTAGCAAGGGAGTGGAATAATTAACAATTTAAAAGGCAATCATAAGAGGCATAGTTCACCCTCTCTGCCTAGAGGAGCCCGCACCAAATCTTGGTGTGTATTTCTTTCTCTCCCATTTCTCAGCAAGCTCTGTTCTTTCTCCCATTTTCCAAATAAATTCTTTTTACTGGCCTAACTGGAAAAAAAAAAAAAAAAAAAAAGGCTATTGTTAGCACTTTTTAGCAATAACGTATTTCTAAATTAAGGTATGTGCATTTTTTTTTTTAAGACATAATGCTATTGCACACATAATAGACTACAGTATAGTGTAAACGTAACTTTTATATGCACTGGGAAACCAAAAATTTCATGTGACTTGTTTTATTGTGATATTTACTTTATTGCGGTGGTCTGGAACCAAACCTTCAATATCTCCAAGGTATGCCTGTACCCAATATACCCCGTAGTTCTGTTTATTAAGCAGTTAATCCAAACAACTTAACAGTAGTAGTTCAGGAGTTTTTGCCAGATGTAGTTTCCTCTCGAAAAATCTGTTCTCTAGTAAGTTCCACAGCACCCCTAGGCACCTCAACACACAGTTTGGGAATTATGGGCTAAAGGCATAAACATAGCTATGGTGAAAACCTGTCAGAGCTTTAAACGGTACCCAGGGTGGCCTTTAAAAGCCTCCTCTCTTTTCCTCCAGGGTCACTGGTTGCACAACCCTATTAAAATCTCAGCATTACTTCCAATGGCTGAGGCTCAAAGTGTCTCACCTTTCAAGGCCCAATTTTCCCTGACATATTTCTTTAAATCAAGTTTGCATTAAAGGTACCCCTGGCAACTTCTCAATCCAGGTATAACATGGAGTTTCACATAACAATATATATTCAAATCTTTGGCAACCAGGCACACATTCTTATTCAATGTTTACTGATCAATTTCAGATAAATCAGGGCGGAATTTTATTAAAAACCACATATGCTACAAAAATGTTTTATTTGCATAAGGAAAGCCCTTTCACTTTCCCAAAGTTTACCTTCTTGGCTAGTTCTTCTTTTCTGTATCCCAGAAGTTCCAGGTATTTTCCACGGGAATCATCTTCAAAGTTTACCTTTTAAAAAAGACATATTTTTGGGAAAAAAAGACGTGCATTTCAAGGCCTAATTTTTAAAATAATTGATCAAATTCCAAACAGGACCATTAAAAATACCTAAAGTCTACTATATCAGAAAGGAGCTTCACTGTGAGAAAGAATCCAAAGAACAGTTGTTCTTATTTTTAATGTTATTTCTTTTTCTTTTTTTTATTAGAGAAGTTGTGGGTTTAAATATATTAGTTTTCTAAGAGTAAGTACACTAGCAATTAATTATCCTGAGTTGAATAAAACTTATTTTTTAACTATAATTTTTGTAAATACAAACTAACTCACATCCAAAGGATGCATGAAAGCAAAACTCACACTATGGAACAATGTTCTAAAACTCCTTCCCAAAATTAATACTTAATTACAAAGTATAAAAATAAATTTTAGAATGTAACAGTATTATACTCGAGATCTCTTTTCTTTGGGAAATTCAGTACTAGGAAATAGACATTCCAGCAGATGCAAAATGACCAACCAAAAATTTTTATTCATTATTCTACTGTTGTAAATCCAACTCATTAAAATGTTTTTTGTTTTGTTTTGCTCTAACTCTTTTTAAAGGCAGGATGAGAAATGCCTCCACCCATTCCCTCCATGCTTCTTCCCGTCTTCCTTAACTTGATCTATCACAGAAATTAAATATTTTCTGCTTTTATTATATTAAACTCTACGTTCTAATTTTAAAATAGGTCCACTGAATGCTACATTTCTCTCACCTAAATACATCTGTTAAATTGCTTTTTACTTATTTAAAAAGTACTTTATTTTAGGTTTTTCAAATCAGAGAACTACTGGCATAAAAAGTTAGGTCATATATAAGGTTCCTTGAATCTCATCATTTCTAAAATCACACTCTTCCAACTGTTCCTTTAATTAGAAGACAGATTTAAAATATAATGGGATATGCGCAGATAATGAAATACAAGTTTTAAATACCAAGTTTACCTTCAAAAAGGACCACACATTCTTCTCAAACTCAGTCTGAGAAGCATCAATTTTTTTCTGACAGTAATTGATAAATCCTTGGGACTCCACCACCTGTTGAAGTTGGTCAGACCTGCTGAGGAATTCCTTTTCAGTTACAACTTGACTAATGAACACGTGGTGATGCTGCTGCTGCTCAGCACCCTGCTGAGACAGCATTTTGACATTCTCAAAGGTAACCAGTTTGCCTCCAAACTACAAAAGAGCAAGCAAATGAACAAAATCAGTTTGAAGCACAAGGATGTGGCAAAGAAGGAGCTTATTGTAAAATCTGTTAGATGACAGAACTGTGGACTAAACATATAACAGTGTGAATAAATTGAGCTTATCTGCAGTTCCCACATTCCACAATCTGACCCCAACCTTCAATTATCATTCTTCCTCTTCATACACTCCACCTCCATGAAATGTACTATTTACTGTGCCCCACAATTTCTCACCTATTTGCTACCTTCCAATGCTACACATCTTCCAAGGCCCAGGTAAATGTCACTTTCTCCATGAAGCTTTCCCAAATGTCCTCAACACATTATACATCTTTTTTTTATTTAACTATTAGCTCAGTGTACTTTTCTCATGTTCTTTTATAGGTCCTAAGTTATTTCAGGATAATTTTTATGCCTGCTTTATTCTTTTATCTCCTACAGTACCCACTACACTTCCCTGTATATAGCAAGTAGACTTAATATTAGATTACTGCATTCATACAAAATAAATTTAGGAATAGAAGGAAACACAGGACCAATTTGGTTCTTCCTAATCTGTGATGTTTTGTATAAAGATTATGGGCTTTGGGAAGCGGCTGTGGCTCAATCAGTAGGGCTCCCGTTTACCATATGGGAGGCCCCGGGTTTGGTTCCCGGGGCCTCCTGGTGAAGGCAAGCCCGCCTTGGTTAGCTGACCCAGAGAGCACAAGCAGCAAGGGGGGATAAATGAATAAATAAATAAAATCTTTAAAAAAAAAAAAAAAAAAAAAAAAAAAAGATTATGGGCTTTATACAAACTTATTTTATTAAATGTCTAATATGTTCAATGTGTTTGTCATTCCAGAAGATTAATCTGAGTATGCAGGAAATACAAATAGACAAAAGAAAATACAAAACACCTATCTGCTTAAGTAACTTAACATGAAAATAAAACTAAATATAACAGGCACATAAAAGTGCTAAATGAGTTGCAGATAGTATCATACATGGTATGGAACTTCACTTAAGAAAAAAAACACTGAGTTCTAGGGAAGTTAGGGAAAACTGCATCCAAAAGCAAGACCTAAACTGGGATTCAACAGGTTGATGAGGTTTATTCATTTTACATGGTTCTATAGGAATACTACCTAATTATAATAATGCAAATTGTTTGTTATCAGTTTGTAAAATCAACCAAAACAAAGCACTGAAGACTTAAATATTGCTACTGAACATAACATCACTATATTTTAAAAGCTATAGCAATATGAAAATAATACAATTTACAAAAACTGGAAGAAAGGGTAAAGAAAGTATAAATGCACTAATACTGCATAGATAAGTTTCAGTTAATACTATATAAAGTTGGTGTATCAAGACATGGATGTTTAGGTAAACTATTACATTTATAAAAGTAATCAGAAAAATAACTAAAAATCCCAGCACTTCAATAACAGTAACCTAAAGATACTGGAGGGGGACACTGATAGCCAATCCCTCAGGTTTCCATACAGCACATAAGGAAAGAAATTTTCCCTTTCTATAAAAGGGAAGAGCAGGAGAAGAACACTTTTAGCCTCTTTCTGACTCTCACAATCTCCTGGGAGAGGACTGACTTAACTACTGATTTTTCAGGGAACAAATGGAAAATGATTGGATCAGCTCCTTAAAGCTTCTTTTGTATCTGTGTTCCTATATTAAGCTCTAGTCCATGTGGATAAGTTGCCTTCCTCTTCAAGAAAGGTCCTACAGTACCTAGATCTTCCTGGGACAAATGTCTAATACTGGGGTGAAGTTCAAAAAACATTCATTGAATTACAAGCTGGAGATACAGAGACAAACAAAACAAAGATCCAGTTCTCATGGAACCTATATTCTAGTTTCTTATGAGGCCCATAAACAATAGCCTCCAATCCAGTTTTTAGCAGTACTAAAGCTGATTTTGATTCTCCATACAACTTACTTAGTTCTAAACTCATATGGAGAAGAAAGGAATTTGTTTTTGTTGTTGTACTACCCCAATACTAGTAAGTGAAGTTGGGGAAATGAGAGAGGAAGATATTCAATTTTCAGTCCAACAACAAGTACACAGTGCATGCCTTTTGTTCTAGGCAATTAGGACACACCTGTAAACTAGACAGAATTTCTGTCCTCAAGTTGCTTACATTCTAGCAGGAGGTGGGGAGCCTTTCTATACAGTTTGATTTTTTTTCCCCAGGTGGAACTATAAGTTTATAATAAAAATGTTTTAATTATATAGGAAAGGATATAGATATAGATTCCTAAATAGGAATCAGAAAAAGTGGTCAGGACAGCAAAGGCGAAGATTCAAATTTGGAGTGTTGACAATAGTAGAGAAGACCAGATAGGAGGGATGAGAAGGTTAATTAAATTCAAAGAGGATTCCTATGAGTGACATCATCAAAGGACTATTATGGGAAGATTAATCTGGAGTATGTAGTATAGATTGGAGAGGGAAAAGACAAATAGCAGACATGGAATCATGCGATTTCAAAACTTTGGGTGTGAAAAGATAAAGATTTAGGCAGAGTAGTCACAATGCAAAAAGAAGAAATAAAGTCTAGAGATTTATAGAGATCAATGCTGGAACTGAGGAATGAAATAGCAGGCCAAAAGAGGAGTTTTGATCCTGGTACCAGGAGAATGATGGCAATAACTCAAACAACAGTATCTGCAGAGGTGATTCCTTCACAGTGTGAGGAAAGGTGAAGATATAGAATTATAAGTGTGCATACTTGTATTATGGTGATAAACAGGATGGAGGTAAAAAAAAATGACAAGTTTACTATCTAAACTATAAACATTATTACCAAGTGAACTATTATACATTATTATGTACATTTTGTTAGACCGACATAATTAATTATGGAGTAGCTTAAAGCTTTGTAACTATGTAACATCAGATAAGTTAAACTTCTCCATGCCTCGCTTTCTTCATCTGTAAAATGGGGGGTAATTGTAGTAGCTATTTCATAAGGTGGTTGTGAGAATTAAAGGAGTTAATATACACAAAATACTAAGACTAGAGCTTGGCACACAGTAAATAACAAATACATTTTAGCTATTACTATTGCTATTAATGAAGTTTTATTGTATCTGTAGGTTGTAGGGGAAAAGTGATCCAACACTGGATAAATGGCCTGTCCCACACAAGATTTTCTTTTTTAGGAAGTACCAGGACCTCGTACATGTGAAGCAGGAGCTCAACCACTGAGCTATACCTGCTCTGCCAATACAAGATTTTTAAAAACCATAGTGAACTAAAAGTATTTAGCAAAAGACACTTTATTTCTTTTTTCTGGTCTACAGGGTTGGCCAGAATTTTCTAAGCTATGGCTTGAGTCACTGCTAAACTGGAAAAAATGTTCTTCGGGCTTTTCATATATGCCCACTTTACCCCTGATTCTGGATGTCTATTCCCTCTATTAATTGGTTCTGATCAAGCCTCTAGCTCTATCAGTTTGTAGGAAACAGTAGACAGAAAAGCATCTTAAAAAAAAAAAAAAAAAAAAAAAAAAAACTATGAAGGAAAGACCATATCCAACAATGTCAAGGGGATACAATCATCCAAATCAAGAAATTCTACCTAACAACCCAATTTATTCAACATATATATGGTATGGGGATGGAGGAGGATGAGGGTATTATTACATATTAAAAGAGACAAGATGAATATCAACTAAATGCACAAAAGATGTTTTTGTGACTGTATTAACTACTTTCCAGCTTCTGTCAATTGATTCTATAACATTTATAGGCATCCCCAGGTGGCCAAGCCCTACCTATAAATCTGCTACTTCTAGATAATTCTGACCCCAGTTGCAGGGACAACACTTTCAAATATAGCCAGCCAACCCCACATTGGTGTGTCCCTGTCCAACCTTGTATACTTCCACAGAAACCACAAAAAAGACACTTTCTCAGTCCCACTTACTCTCCCTGCCTTGTGACTGACCCTGGCATCTTCCCTCTGTGGTCATATATGGCATGCTGCCCTGTCCCCAAGGAACTTTAAGTATAACAAATCTTTGAAACTCTCCCTGGCCCTCTCTTGATCTGGATATGGCCTCAGGAAAAAAAATGACAAAAGATTAGGTATTAGATGATACTGAGGAAGGGCTGGTAATTTTATTGCATATGATAACAGTATTGTGGTTATATGAAAAAGAAGACAACAATGAAGACCTTGACTATAAGAGATACATACTGAAGGATTTATAATATTATGAGGACTTGGGGGAGTCGGAGGAGGAGTAACAAAAAATGATAATTGCTGAAACTGGATAGTAGATACTTGGGTGTGTTCATTATTTACTATTTGCTCTACTCTGGGGCATATTTACAATCTTTCATAATAAAAAGCTAGAAGGAAGGGAAGGAGTGGGGAGGGAGGGCCTCCATTTGCCCACTAAAAAAAAGGGAGGGAGGGAGGAAGGAAGGGAGGACAAAGAAGACATGTTTTTTAAAAGGGGTGGTTGACTGCACTTTTCCTTAAAAAACAACAACAACAACAAAAAAAACAAATAAAAAAACATTTTGAATGATGCAAAACCCACAAAGACATGTCAAACTCAAAATTCTTCTGTCTGATTCTATAACACTTTACTATGAGAAGTCCTCTGTGCCTATAAACCATAAAAACAAAATTCACATACTGAAAAGGAAGCACCAACAGGCCTTCGGATCCACTTGGGTGGCTTCTTCAGAGGCAGTACTATACTATGCTGAGCAGTCTGCTGTGGAATTTGTAATGGAGGAAGAGGTTGTCCTGTGCCAAAGGGATCAAGATTCCCAAATGATGATGAAAGCTTAAAAAAAAAAAACAAAAAAAAAACCACACAAGATATGTAACTTTACAAGACTAAACTTTTTTTAAAAAGTTATATCTAAATAATTTTTATCATAATTATCCAATTAATCAGCATTGTTGATCAGTAAAATCATTTTCAAAATAATTACACAATACAATTATGTTTTTCAGGTGTTATAATCAATAACCTTGATATTTTCCATTACCTTGTCAACTTGTTTCTGCCTTAAACCATCTGTGCTTCCTCCCATAATGGAATAAACACTGATACGTCCATCAAAGGAAGCAGCGGATAAAACTGCAGGATTTCGGGGACACCACTGAATATCAAAACACCACTGTGTATTGGTGGGAAGTTCATATAAAACCTAAACAAAAGAAGAAAAGGGTATAGCAACTTTATCACCAAAACACATGAATAATGTGGTCAACTGGTACAGCTAAATTAAACATTCTCTTTTAGCCAGGAAAAACAAAACAAACATTTAAAAAACATAAGAATAAAAAAGAAAGTTAAAAGACTAGTCCATTTTGTTGGTCTATTACATTAGATATGTTAGCTACTTAAAAAATACTCAATCATATTCAAAACAAGCACATCTTAAAAACTGAGGTTTTAAGTTTTGTGATTTTTTAAAAATTATTGTGGCAATACATATACAACATAATTCCCACTTTAAAACACTTTGAAGTATATAATTCACCAGTGTTAATAACATTTGAGGTTTCTCTGTTTTTACTGAAATTGTAGTAGATGTACCTGAAAGATTAGAAAGCTCAGAGTCAACATGTTAAACTCCAAAAGAGCTATGATGTCTCGACCAACTGTGTTTGCCTGCCAAGACCCAAAAAGCCATATTTAGATGTCTTATCTGAACCAAGTTTTAAAAATAATTTCAAAGGGGAAGAAATCACTGAGATATCTGGCTTTTAGTCAAGAAAGCACGTACAGTGCGAATATTCTCGCTGTCCTGATTTTGTGATAATCAGGGTAGGCTAAACATTCGCTGTATTAGAAACCATGCATGTGTCCCCAGACCTAGTTCTTTTTCTCCCTAGGTCTGGTTTTTGGAATGCTGGTTATAAACTAAGCCTGATTTATTATATGACCATCCTGTATAGAAAATGACTGTAACTGTAGGTATCTTTGGTCAACCTTAAGAGATGTAGCAGGGGGACGGATGTGGCTCGGGTGGTTGGGTGTCTGTCTCCCATATGGAAGGACCTGGGTTCAATTCCTGGGACCTCCAGGTAAAAGTGAAAAAAAAAAGAAAAATATAGAAGGCACGTGGGCCACTAGGCCCAGTGCGTGGGTGTGCCACCAGGCCCCACAAGCGACGCAAGATGATGACCTAACAGGAGAGTGACACAATGGAGAGCCAAGACGAGACACACCGAAAAAACAGGAACTACGGTGGTGCAGGTGGTAGGACACCTCTCTCCCACATCAGAGGTCCCGAGGATCGAATCCCAGTGAAGACAGGAGGAGAAGGATGAGAAGAGAGGGCAGGAAATGGACACAGAGTTGCCCAGCAAATGGACACAGAAACAGCAAAAACGGGGGTGGTGGTGGGGGTGCTGTAAAAATGGATAAAAGTAAGTAAATAAATAAATCCTTAAAAAAAGATATAGGGGTCGGATGTGACTCAACTGGTTGGGTGTCCGTCTCCCATATGGAGGGACCCGGGTTGGATTCCTGGGACCTCCCGGTAAAAAAAAAAAAAAAAAGATATATATATATAGGGGAGGAAAATATGGATTATAGTTGGTTGTAATATTTTGACAATGCTCTTTCATGATTTGTTAACAAATGTTTCACAGCAATGCGGGTTGTTTGTGTGTGTGTGTGTGGGGTGATGTATGGGAGCCCTGTATGATGTTATGCATGCTTGTTTTGTACGTTCATGATGTTTACTGAACACATAGTTTATGTATGTTCATGTATGAATGATATACTTCAATAAATTGTTTTTTTTTTTTTTAAAAAAGCATGTACATGCCATTCCTACTATTGCAGAATCATAACAAAATTTTACATTCTTTATAAGGAAAAGCACTACATAAAATGGCTTGTATAAAACCTTTATACTGTTATGATTGCTGCTAATGCCAAGTGGAAATAAGGGTGCCTCACAGATGCATATGGTTCTGTGGTTTTAAAAAATAAGTCAAGAGGAGCGGATGTTGCACAAGTGGTTGAGCGCCTGCTTCCCATATATGATGTCCTGGGTTTGATCCCCAGGACCTCCTAAAAACAAACAAACAAACAAAAACCAAAAAATTAAAAAATAATTCAAATGAGCTTAACTTTGGCTTCAAGTGACATTTAAAATAATGTCTTATTTTATAAGAAATCTTTTTTTTTTTTTTTTTTAAAGATTTTATTTATTTATTCATTTATCCCCCCCCTGCTGCTTGTGCTCGCTGGGCCAGCCAACCACACCATGCAGGCGGGCCCGCCCCCACCAGGAGGCCCCGGGAACCGAACCCGGGGCCTCCCACATGGCAAACGGGAGCCCTACTGATTGAGCCACAGCCGCCTCCCATAAGAAATCTGAATTAAGTTACAGTACTTAGACTACTCATGTCTTTTGTGATTAAATTGGTAAATAACACTAATCACTCTTAGACTAATACTGACCAAATCCATGAGCATTTGTCTATTCCTAATTTGCCTTTGAATAAAAAAAATTATATATTTTTTAGAGCAGATGTAGGTTTATAGAAGAATCAAGCAGACAGTATAGAGTTCCCATATAACCCCAACCACTCACAGTTTTCCCCATTATTAACATTTTCCATTAGCGTGGCACCTTTGTTACAACTGACAAAACAATATTATTATGATACTATTAACTTTACTCCATTGTTTACATCAAGGTTCACACTTTGTGTTGTACATTCTATGGGTTTCTTGAAATTTTTTTTATTCTGGTAACATATATTCAACCTAAAATTTCCTCTTTCATCCACATCCAATTATACAATTCAGAGGTGTCACATTCACAATACTGTTCTACCATTACCATCCATTACCAAGCACCTCAAACAGAAAATCCATACCAATTAAGCATTAAATTCCCACTCCCCATGCCAACTCAACCCCATAGTTACCTGTGGTCTAGTTTATGACTTTGTGAATTTGCATATTCTAATTATTTTGTAGAAGTAAGATCAAAAAATTTTTGTCCTTTTGTTGTATGCCTCATTTGACTCAACATGGTGTCTTCATGAATCATTCATATTGTAGCATGCATCAGAACTTCATTCCTTTTTACAGCCAAATAATATTCAATTGTATAGACATACCATATTTTGTTTATCCCTTCATCTGTTGATGGATACCTGGGTTGCTTCCATTGTTTAGCAACTGTGAATAATGCCTCTATGAACATTGGTGTGCAAATATCAATTTGAGTCTCAGTTTTCAAGTCTCTTGGGTATATATTTAGAAGTGCCATTTCCAATATAATCCAACACTTATTTTCTGTTTGTTTTTTTTCCAAATAGTAGCCATTCTACTGGGTATGAATCGTATCTCTTTTCATTTTGATTACATTTCCCTAATGGCTAACAATGTTGAGCCTCTCTCTAGTCATATGCTTATGGGCCACTTGTATATCTTTTCTGGGTAAATATCTATCCAAGCCTTTTGCCCATTTCTTAATTGGGTTGTCTGTTTATTCACCGTTCAGGTGTCGGAGTTGTTTATATATTCTGGATATTAAACCCTTCTCAGATATATTATTTCCAAATATTTTCTTCCTTTCTATAGGCTTTCTTAGTTTATTTTACATTTTAACCTTTAATCCATTTACCATTTATCTGTTTTTTTTTTTCATTTGATGCTCATGCATTTGGTGTAAACCCTAAGAAACCACTGCCTAACAAGTTCCTGAAGATGTTTCCCTATGTTTACAGTTTGGTTCTTATATTTAGATCATTGATACAGTTTGAGTTAATTTTTATGATGTGAGGTAGGAGTCAACCTTCACTCTTTTTCATATGATTATCCATTTATCCAACCACCACTTGTTGAAGAAACCATTCTTTTCCCATTGATTGGACCTGGCACCCTTAAAAAAAATCAGTTGGCCATGTATATGAGGGTTTATCTCTGAACTATCAATTCAATTCTATTGTTCTCTATGTCTGTTCCTCTTTGAGCTCTTCATTACTAGTATATAGGAATACCATTGATTTTTGCATGTTGATCTTGTACTGTACCACTCTGATGAATTTATTAGCTCTAGTAGCTTCCCTGTAGATTTATCTGGACTTTTTACATATAGTATCATGTTATCTGCAAACAGGAAGGATTAACTTCTTCCTTTCTAATTTGTATGCCTTTTATTTCTTTTTCTTACCTAATTGCTCTGGCAAGAAAATCTAGTACAAAGTTGAGTAACAGTGGTGTCAGTGTGCATCCTTGTCTTTTCCTGATCTTGTGGGGAAAGCTTTAAGTCTTTCAACTCTGAATATGATGTTAACACAGTGGATTTTTCATATACACCCTTTAAGGATGTTTTGACAGTTTGGAGCTGGGTGGATCCCAGAAAATCCTATTCTTAAAGCTAATCAATTACTGTGCATGTAAACCTATTGTAAATGGGACCTTTTGATTAGATTCAGTTAAGAGACCTTCCTTTTGATTACATCACTTCAGTAGGGCATAGCCCAAGGTGAGTCTTAATCCTCTTACCAGAGTCCTTTATACATAGGAGGAATAAAAAGCCACAGACACAGAAAGAAGGCTGCAGAGACAGAGAGAAGCCTCCAGAAGTTGAAACCACCAAACCCAGGAAAGAGAAAAGCCACAGATGGAGTGGCCTCATACTTGGGAAGCAGGTGCTCAACCACTGAACTATGCATGCTCCCTCCCAGCTCTCTTTTGATTACTATTTGCATGAAATATTTTCCCCATCCTTTCACTTTCAACCTACTTGTGTCTTTGAATTTAAGGTAGTCTCTTGTAAACAGCATAGTTAGGCCGTGTTTTCTTCTAATCCACTGCAATCTATGCCTTTGACTGGGGAGTTTAATCCATTTACATTTATAGTAAGTACTGCTAATGCAGGATTTGCTTCTGCCATTTTGCTACTTTGTAAGTCTTACACCTTTTTGTTCCTCAATTCTTCTACCATTATTGCCTACTTTCATATTTATTTGATTTTTTGTAGTGAACCACTTTGAGTCCCTTTTCATTTCCTTCTGTATATTTTTTTCAGATATATTTTTTGTGTGTGGTTACCATGGGGCATACATTTAAAATCCTAAATCTATAAAACAATCACATTTGAGTGGAAAACTTAACTTCAATAACATAAAGAACTGCCCCCCCCCTTTTTGCCATATTTATTACAAATTAAATCTTGTATATATTATGTACCATTACTGTTTATGCATTTGCCTTTTAGACTCTCTGAGTAAGTGGAATTACATACCAAAAATACAATAGTATTGGCATTTATAATTACCCATATGGTTATAGTCTAGTTTGCCAAATGCTGCCAATGCAAAAATACTAGAAATGGGTTGGCTTTCATTATGGAAATTTTATTAGGGAAAAATCTTAACAGTTCTGAGGCTGCGTAAACATCCAAATCAAGGCATCATCAGAGATGCTTTCCACCAAACGTCAGCTGCCATGTGGTGAGGTAAGATGGTGGGTCTGCTAGTCTCTCTCTACCTTCTCTTGGAGCTCAGCTGTGGGTGATCAGGCTTCTCTCCCTGAGCCTCATCTTCTGTCGGGACTTCTCTGTCTTTCTGTAGCTGCAGGCAAACCTGGAGTCCTCTCTCTCACCTGGCTGGGTCAAAATGGCAAAGGTCCTTTTTTTGTCTCTCTCCTCCCTGTCTCCATTTATATACTGCTCAGCAAAAGGGTGGAGATGCAATCTGGGTCATGCTTCACTGATAAGAGTCCAATCAAAAGCCCTAAAGCAATTTCTAAACAAGTCATCTAATCAAAGGTCCCTTAACTGGATTTAAGCAATCAAAGGGTCTCACATTCACAAGAATGGGAAAAACAATCTTTTCTGGGATTCACAAAAGAACTTCCAAACTGTCATAGTTACCTATACCAGAGGTCCTTATTTCTTTATGCTGCTTTATCTACTCTCTAATGTCATTTCACTAGTGTCATTTCACTGCTTGTAGGGCAGGTCTAGCGGTGACAAACTTCCCCAACTTTTGTCTGGGAATATCTAAATCTCATTCTCATTTTTAAAAGACAGTCACACTGGATATAAAATTCTTGGTTGACAATTATTTTCTTTAAATTGCCACTTTTCTTTAAATTCAGCCCTTTAAATATTCGATCTTGCTGTCTTCTTGCCTTCCTGATTTCTGATGAGAAGTCAGCACCTCAGGGTCCCTTGTACATAACACACTGCTTTGTCTTGCAGGTTTAGGAACTCTCCCCTTGTCCTTGATATTCAGCAGTTTGACTACAATGTGTCTGGGCATTGTTCTCTTTGAGTTTATCCTTTTTGGGGTTTGTTGGGATTCTTGAAATGTATATATTCATGTCTTTCATTAAATATGGGAAGTTTTCTGCCATTATTTCTTTGAATATTCCTTCTGCACCTTTCTCTCTTTTCTCCATTTGGGACTCCCATGATGCACATACTGCTATGCTTGATGGTGTCCCACAGATCTCTTAGGCTATGTTCACTTTTTTTCATTCTTTTTCTTTCTGTTCCTCTACCTGTATAATTTAAATTGTCTTATCTTTAAGGTTCACTGATACTTTTTTCTGTCCACTTCAATCTACTGTTTCAATCCCTCTAGGGAATTTTTTTACTTCTGTTATCATGGTCTTCAACTTCAGTATTTCTGGTTGGTTCCCTCCTTATAATTTCTATCTCTTTATTGGGATTCTCATTTTGTTCTATTATCATTTTCCTGGTATCATTTAGTTCCCTCTCCATGTTTTCCTTTAGCTCTTTTTAAGAAAATTTTTTTTTTATTATTTATCCCCACCCCCTCACTGTTTGCATTTGCTGTGTCTGTTTGTTGGGTGCTGGATTGCTTTTTTAGGAGGCACCTCCACTCCCTGCTTTGTTGTGCTTATTATGTTTTCCTTCCTTGTGTCTCTTGTTGTATCATCTTGTTGCGTCAGCTTGCTGTCTTGCTCATCTTCTTTAGGAGACACCGGGAACCAAACTGGGACCTCCCATATGGTAGGCGGGAGCTCAATCATTTGAGCCACATCCGCTTCCCTCCTTTAAGCTTTTACACATACTGAAGATCATTTTTAAAAAGTCTTGTCTGGTATGTCCAAAGTCTGATATTCATTGTTGATCGTTTCTGAAATTTTACCTTGTTTTTATCCAGATGAAAGCCTTTAGACAGGCTTTCATATTCTGTTTCTTTGTTTATCTTATAATCTTTTGTTGTATAGTGAACATTTTAATATTTTAATGTGTTAATTCTGGAACTGAGTCCCTGACCTGACTGTTCCTAATGTTTGTACCCAACTAGTGATATAATAGAGATTTCCTGGAGTGCAGGCACCAACAAAAACAAACAGCTCAAAGCAAAAAACACCTTTCACAGTGTTTGCAAAGTGCACTGTGTTGTATGGTGCGCTACTTCAGAGTTTAGCCCTCCTACCAAGATGATCACTTTGAGGCAAAGCACGGGGTCCTCTATGTCTTTTCTGAGCATGGGTACTGTCCTGGGCATGTGCTCATGGCTTTAGGAACTCCCTTTTTTACAGTGTAGGAATGCCCCCTCTTCTCCCATTGAAATGGACCCCACCCCCCATCCCAGTGCTCTATTGTATATGTTGAAGCCAGTAATCCTCTGCTCTAGGCCACTTTGATTTGATTGTATCTTTCACTGCTTTAGCTACCTTGCAAGCTGCTTCTGTTTGCAGGGTAAGTTCTGGGAAGGTAAGCCAGAGAAGGGTATACTGGTTTAGTCTTTCAGGCTGCCACATGATAAACTGGCACTGACATTTAGGCACCCCAGTATGTGCATAGGGGTTCTTCTATTCCGTCTGACACAGGGCTTGGGACCCACAATGACAGTGCAGGTCGGCTTGACATCACACTGGGGAAAAGGTGGAGGAGGGGTCAGTAAGGGTACCACGACCTTCTCCTACTGGTTTTAAGTTATATTTTTTTTATTAATTTTTTTTTTAATTTTTTAAAAGATTTTATTTATTTATTCATTTATCCCCCCTTTGCTGCTTGTGCTCGCTGGGTCAGCTAACCACGCCGTGCGGGCGAGCTTGCCTTCACCAGGAGGCCCCGGGAACCGAACCCGGGGCCTCCCATATGGTAAACGGGAGCCCTACTGATTGAGCCACAGCCGCTTCCCAAGTTATATTTTCTTGATTGTGCACTTGTCCTGTTACTGTAACCCCCTGGAGCTCTGAGGAAGATGGCTCTGTCAGTTTTTCTAGTTGTTCAAAGATTCTAAGGGGGTTGGGTGAAATCCTGGAGCATCCTACACTTCCCCCTTGGTTGACCAGAAACTACTACTGTTTTTTAAGTTGTAGCAAGCACTAAACAGTTATTCCTTCAAAGTCCAGGCACACACAACTAAACACAAGAAAAAAATTAATTTGATCAAATTATATAACTGAGAAATTGATGACAACACTAATTTTCATGGATTCTAATCTTACTTGGGAAGGCACGGTATAAAATGCAATTTTATTACTTTGTCTACAAGTCATGAGGTAAAATGTATTATTTTAATTTTCTTCTTTCATCTCCCCTAACTTCAGTTTTTACACTCTTGCAGACATTGCTGTATCTGAAACTTCAAACTAGAAACCAAATAACTCAAACAATCAAGTGACTGTTTTTATTTTAAAAGTATAGATTAAAAATTTATTGAAGGTTTGTGTTATATATATGTTAACACAAACATAAAAAAAAAAAAGAACATAAAAATGTTCTTTTTTTTAATAAAAAGGTAAAACAAGCAAAAAAACCACTGAAGATACTCTTATTTTTAATAGCATTTCACTAGGGTAATTAATAAAGCTATATCATAAGCAGTTGCAAAAACCCATATTAAATTAGAAAACGTAAAAGTCAAGATTAAAAGCTATAATTATGTAATGGTCACTTTCTCAATACTGAAAGGGAATAAACCATTCAACTATTAAGAAGAATGATAAAATTGATATTTAAGAGAGATTTTTAGCCCATAACCCAAAGCAAATAAAATTATATTATGTTAATACAGCATTTATATTTAATAAGGCAGAATTTCTATGGGCAGGATATATGACAAATGCTATAAAGTATTATATTCTTTCTTTACAGTTCAGAAAAGATATTGAAAAACTCTACTGCTTTCTAAAAGTCAAAGAGACCTTTCAAGAATGGTAAAGAAGGAATAAGACCCAAACCTTGAATAGCCCTACATAGAAGATACTGATTTCCATACAACACATGTGAAATAAATCAAATTAAATATTTCTGAGACAAGTAAACTGTTTTCATTGTATTGGAAATATGGATACAGTAATTTCAAATATGACTAATTTTTCTAGTTTGAAACAGCTGAGCTTAGATAATGTTCCTGATAAAATCTCTGTCACCTAATATTTCATATATACCTCCATCAACTTTCACAAGCCCTTCATTATAAGAATACACTTGGGGGGCGGATGTGGCTCAAATGGTTGGGCGTCCGTCTGCCATATGGAGGGACCTGGGTTCGATCCCCGGGACCTCCCGGTTAAAAACGAAAAAAAAAAAAATATATATATATATATATATATATATATATATATATATATATATATATAGAGAGAGAGAGAGAGAGAGAGAGAGAAGGTGTATGGACTGCCAGGCTGTGAGTGCCGGTGAGCCGCCAGGCCCCAGGAGCCATGCATGCAGCAAGATGATGATGTAACAGGGGAGAGACAAGACGAGATGTTCTGAAAGCTCTGAAAACCAGGAACCGAGGTGGCGCAGGTGACAGAATACCTCTCTCCTACATCAGAGGTCTCCAGGATCAAATCCTGGTGAAGACTGGAGGAGAAGGATGAGAAGAGATGGCAGGAAACAGACACAGAGAATTGCCCAGTGAATGGACACAAAACAGCGAATGGGGAAGGGGGGTGGTTTAAAATGGATAAAGTAAATAAATAAATCTTAAAAAAAAAAAAAAAATAATACACTAAAGAATTCACATGAAAAATTATTTACTTAACTAGAAATAAGATAATAGAATGATTATAAGATTTAGAAACATTTCTTCCCTATACCTCTCCTGTGTTTGGGTTGGAGCAGAGGATCTTAGCATCTTTTCCACAGCTCAGCAGCAATTCAGGATCTGCCATACTCCAAGCAATTGCCAAAATCCCCCTTTAAAAAACACAAGTTTTAACTGTCAGAAAACCAAATTTCAAATTATTATTTTTTTAATCTCACATACTACTGACAAAGTATAATTTAATACAATCTTTCTGGAAGGTAATTTAGTAATTTGTATGCTCTCTGATCATTGCAAAGATGTAGAATGTTCATAAATGTGCACAGTATGACAGCGAATGAAAACAAATAATATATATGTCCAATAACATAGATAGTATAGTAATAAATTAGATTATCTTTTCTTAGGAGGCTGTACAGATATTAAAAATTATTTGTAGAAGTTTATTTTTTATTATTGTAAGTTATTCACAATGAAAAAATTATCTAACTAGATGCATGAATTATGCATATATATAAAACATAGAGATATAATCATGCCATACAAATTGCATTAATTATTTAAATAGATGGAGTTATGTATATGTAAATAAACTAGGTATACATAATAAAATGTTTTCTCTATGTATGGGTGGGAAATGTGACCATTTCACATTCTTTTTGCTTACATTTTCTAGTTTCTATTACAAGTACTCCTTTCTTAAGCAATTTTTTTCCATTAGAAGAGTAATTTTAATATTTTTCTCACATAGTAGTAGCAGTTTAAGATTATTTTATGAATCCCAAAAAGAGAAAGATTATGTTTTTAAACTAATCTATTTTCTGTGGGTGTGATACCCTTTAATAGCATTAAATTCTGCTGAGGGCCCTTTGATTAGATTACTTGATAAGATCATTTAGGGCTTTTGACTGGACTATGTCAGTGAGGAGTGACTCAGGTTGAGTCTCTGCCCTCTTGCTGATATAAATGAGACATAGAGAGAAACAGACACAGGGAAAGGAAGCCACCATTTTTTATCCTGCCATTTGAGCGAGGATTAGAGGATTGCTTAAAGAAGGAAGCCTCGAAGAGGCTGGGCAGAGGGAGCAGCTCAAGAGGAGACAGTGAGCCTGGAGGGAAAGGCTGAGACTTTGGCAGGGATCGGTAGCCATCTTGCTTTGTTTGCCATGTGCCCATACAACAGAATCAACAGTAACTGACTTTGGTGAGAAAGCATCTCTTAACGGTGCCTCAGTTTGGGTATGTCACAGCCTTGGAACTGTAAGCTTCTACCCAAATAAATCCCTTTTATAAAAGCCAACCCATTTCTGGTACTTTGCATCAGCAGCCCTTTGGTAAATTAAAACAAGATCTAAATACCAAAGATCTGATTTTATTTTATTTATTTATTTATTTTTTAAATATTTTATTTATTTATTCATTTATCCCCCCCTTGCTGCTCGTGCTCACTGGGTCAGCCAACCACGCCGTGCGGGCGGGCCCGCCCCCACCAGGAGGCCCCGGGAACCGAACCCGGGGCCCCCCATACGGCAAACGGGAGCCCTACTGATTGAGCCACAGCTGCTTCCCAAGATCTGATTTTAAATTCTTTTTTTTTTTTTTAATAACTTTTGATTTTTTTACCCCCAGTATTACAAAAATAACATTTTTTAACTAAAAGATTTTCAAAGTCCAGATTAGCACAAAGTAAAAATCTCCTGTATCTCACCATCCAGAGAAAATCACTATAACATTTTATCTTTTCTATGTTCATGCCTGTGTTTTTTTTTTTTTAATAACAGAATTAACAATGATAGAAGCAAAATTAACAATACCATACCATGAAAAAAAAATACTAGAAACTAGAATAGAGAATTGAGTTTGGGTATTTATTAAAACAACAAAACTTACAAATTAGTATCTCTCTAGTTGCCTGAAAACATTACAATAGCTCTTGATATTAAGATGCACATTTTTTAACCTTTTAAAGTTTCCAAAATAAAGATGTCTTATTATCCATGAGCAAATTTAGTGACATCCTCCACCCCCACCCAAACAGCTTTTAATTTAATGATAATTCTTACCATCTAAATCTTCTCAGAAACAAGAACATACAGTATGATAAAAGGATCAAATTTGGGTTAAGAATGCCTTTTGTTCCCAACTTATTTTTAAAAATTTCGAACCGTCGTAAAAATTGCAAGAAGACTATGATGTATACCTTATATACTTCTCACCCGGATTTACTGATTTTGCCACATTGCTTTATTCTCTCTCTCTCTCTATATATATATATTTTGTGACCATTTGAAAGTTAATTGTAAATATCATGACGCTTCACTCCTACACACATCTTCTGGGATAAGAACATTCCCCTATAACATACTCAAAATATTTATCATTTAAAGATTTTATTTATTTATTTATTCATTTATCCCCCCCTTGCTCCTTGTGCTCGCTGGGTCAGCTAACCACGCCGTGTGGGCGGGCTTGCCTTCACCAGGAGGCCCCGGGAACCGAACCCGGGGCCTCCCATATGGTAAACGGGAGCCCCACTGATTGAGCCACAGCCGCTTCCCAATATTTATCATTTATATGTCATTTAATTTAAGCCCATATTCAAATTTCCTCAATTGCATCAGTAATATCCTTTACAACTATCATTCCCTCATTCAGATTCAGAATCCAATTAAAGATCATGCATGTTAATAATTTCAAAGTGTGTCAAGAGTATCTGAAGGCCATATCACATTTCGCATCACATCTTAAAAGAATATTTAGGTTTTCTCTAGGTATTTACAAAAAAAAAAAAAAAATCACAAAACTGTAGAGCTGGAAAGGACCTTAAAAAAAAACAACAACATATAATCCAACTCTCATTTATTAGAGGGAGAAAACTGAGAACTAAATCACAACCACTCCTAAAATTGGCAGCTGAGTGAAGTGTTAAGAGCAGGGCCTCTGGAATCAAATTGCTTGGGTTGGAAGTCAGCATCATCATGTGATTAGTTAGTGACCTTGGGCATGCCTAACACTGCTCCTTATTAAGGAATCTAAATGTAAACCAATTATTTTAATTCCCCTTTGGAAATTCCCTAATTGTCTTTATAAGCCAATGTAACTTGCTAACCATATTGAGACTCTTAACTTGAATTTGAGATCTCCCTGCTTGAGCAGTTTCTCTTTCAATAAACCCTCATTATTGATTATTGATTTTTCTCTTGTTAAAGTTTTATTCATACATTCAACAAATACTTATTAAGCATGTACATGAGAAAAAATATTAAAACTTCTCAAAACCATCCTTTCTTTACTAAAAAGCTGATGGAAAACACTATTTAGTAGTATTACATTTTAGTTGGACTATTTTCCTTTTTAAAGGAAGGTCAAGGAGAGGTCACGAACCATAAGACTCCATAAGACTTCCTAGTGTGCATGCCAACCCCACTACAGAGGGGCCAAAAACAAACAAACAAAAACAAGACTTAAAGCTTTAGTCTATATGGTCCCTAGGAGGGAAAATAGAAAAAAGGCAAAAAGTACTTAGCAAATATTATAATCTTACAAGTGAATTGTTTCTTGCTTTAAAATATGGAACAAATATGCATAAATTCTCTGGAATCCTGAGTATCAATGACAGGAAGCAATTATATTTAATGGTACAAAAACTATCATGAGAATATTCCCATTTCTTTACAGAGCAATCATGCCTACATTAATAATGAAAGCAGAACAAATCAAGTTCTTCATAAATGTCTGCTTTCTTATAAAAATTTAAAATTTAGAAATAAAACAAATTTTCAATTGTTGCTTGTCATCAAATGTTATGGAAGACTCATCTTCTTAAGTATAATGACCCTAAAAAGAGCAAATTTTATCATTTCAGGGATTGTCCTAGAGTATTGTGGTATACTAAAATTTTGATTTATTAATTACTCGAAATAAGTAGTGGAAAAATCTTTAACATATTTTCATGGTGTTATGGTATGATTTAGCAGCCATTTTTTGGTATGGAAAAGCAAATGACTATTACTTAAAATAAAATGTAATATAAAAACAAACCATTTACACTAACTTTATAAGACACAGTAGATTTCCTAAAATTTAAAAACAAAACAAAGCAACCAAACAAGCTTATCTGATAATTCAAAGTAGTAAATAAATACAGTTTAAAATATTAAAAAAATCAAGCTCCCCTTAATTTGATTAAAAAATCAAATACCTGGCATGGTTTTCCAGGACACGAAGTGGAGAAGAGGCAAATCGAAGATCCCACATCTGGATCACTGGTAACCTGTCATCTTCAGAGGCAAGGACCATCTGAGTAGCAACATCAGGATGCCAGGCCAACCCAGAGCAATGCATCTGCAGATAGTTAAAGTTCACATTGTATCAATCATATCAATTATGAAAAGCCAAAATGAAAATTGAGGACTATGCCTTCGTTAACACAAATGCAAAAAACACAAGAGCTCAGGCCAGTTCATTAAAAAAAAAAAAAAAAAAAAACTAACTAGAACAGTTAATATTTACTAAACAGTCTTAGAAGTAAGATGTTTCAGTGTTTTCAATTTATCCAACTATTTGAAACATATAAAACCATTGTGGGTCAGAATAATTCTACACCAAAAATGTTTTTCCTAAAATTGTAAATAGGGAAAAGGTTCCACAGAAATTTAAAATGTAATTTTTTTCATAAAAATGAAAATAAAGAGATGAAAGATTTAATTAAGAAATAAAAACACCATTCCTTTACTTTATCAGGAAAGCCAGGGCAAAATGTCTAAAGCAGCAACCACAATTTAAATTTTGACATGGATGAATTAACAATACTAGTGAGAACTACCTGAATATTCAGATCTTATTAAATGTTCCAGAGGACAACTGAAATGTTTGTATGCTTTATTTCACTGAAATTTTGTTTAAAAACTCCTCATTCATTTGCAAAACAATATCCTAAAGAAATATTTGTCAAATAGTTCTCCCTCTCCTATGGTTCCTTTTTCTTTATTATTATTTTTAGAGAAGTTGTAAATTTACAGAAATATAATGTATAAAATACAGAGTTCCCATATCCCACCGTATTATAAACACCTTGCATTTGTGTGGTACATTTGTTATAATTCATGAAAGGACATTTTTATAACTGTAGTATGAACTACAGTCCATCATTCACAATAGAATTCACTGTGTTGCATAATCATATGCTTTTGTTTTAATTTTTCTTCTAGTAAAACATATATATGACCTAAACTTTCCCCTTCTAACCACATTCACATATATATTTCAATGTTGTTAATCACATTCACAATGTTGTGCTACGATCACCAACAACATCCATTACCAAAACTTTACAATCAACCCAAACTGTAAAATTTAGCCATTAACTTCCTATTCCTTACCCCAACCTGGTCCCTAGTAATCGATATTCTAGATTCTGACTCTATTATTTTCCTTATTCTAATTGTTTCTTATCAGTGAAAGCATACATTATCTGTCATTTTGTGCCTGGCTTATTTCACTCAACATAATGTCTTCAAAGTTCATACCTGTTGTCACGTGAACAAGAATTTCATCGCTATTTAATGCTGAATAATATTCCACTGTATGTTTATACCACATTTAATTTATCCATTCATCAGCTGATGGACATTTGGGTTGCTTCTGTGCAAATATCTGTTCGAGTCCCTACTTTCCATTCTTTTAGGTACATACCTAGTAGATGGATTGCCAGATCATATGGTAATTCTATACTCAGCTTTCTGAGGAAATGTCAAACTGTCTTCCATAGCAGCTGCACCGTTATACATTCCCACCAGCAATGAATGAGTGTTTCTATTTCCCACATCCTAACACTTGTAATTCTCTCTCTCTCTTTTTTTAATAGTAGCCATTCCAGTGGGTACTATCAATTGTTGTTTTGATTTGCATTTCTCTAATAGCTAATGATATTGAGCATCTTTTCATGTACTTTTCAGTCACGTGTATGTCTATTTTGGAAAAATGCCAATTAAAGTCTTTTGCCCATTTTTTAACTGGGTTGCTTTCTTTTATATTTTTCAGTTGTATAATGTTTTTATATATTCTGGATAGTAAACCCTTATCGAATATGTGGCTTCCAAATATTTTCTCCCATTCAGTAGGTTGTCTTTTTATTTTCATGATGAAATAAATGATCAAGTGTATAATACTTCTAAGGTGCTCTTGGATTCAATCTGCTAGTATTTTGCGGAGGATCTTAACATCTATATTCATAAGAGGAATTGGTCTGTAATTTCCTTTTCTTGTACTATTTTTTTTTTTTTTTTTTTTAAAGATTTTATTTATTTATTCATTCATGCCCCCCTTGCTGCTTGTGCTCGCTGGGTCAGCCAACCACGCCGTGCGGGCGGGCCCGCCCTCACCAGGAGGCCCCGGGAACCAAACCCGGGGCCTCCCACATGGTAAACGGGAGCCCCACTGATTGAGCCACAGCCGCCTCCCTCTTGTACTATTTTTACAGGCTTTGGTATTAGGGTGATGTTGGCCTCCAGAGTTAGGTAGTGTTCCTTCCTCCTCAATTTTTTTGGAAGAGTTTGAGCAGGATTAGTATTAATTTTAGGAATGTTTGGTGGAATTCACCCGTGAAGCCATCTGGTTCTGTACTTTTCTTTGATGGGAGGTTTTTGATAACTGATTCAATTGCTTTACTTGTCTGTTGAGATCTTCTATTTCTTTTAGAGTCAGTGTAGGTTGTTTGTGTGTTTCTAGGAATTTGTCCATTTCATAGAGGTTGTCTAATTTTTTAGCATACAGTTGTTTGTAGTATTCTCTTATGATACTTTCTGTGGGGTCAGTATTAATGTGTCACCCTTTTACTTCTGATTTTATTTACATTCTCTATCTTTTTTTCTGTGTAGCTAAAGGTCTGTCAATATCTTTTAAAAAAAACCAAATTTTGGTTTTGTTAGTACTCTCTATTGTTTCTTTATTCTCTATTTCATTTATTTCTGGTCTAAACTTTATTTCTTCCTTTCTACTTACTTTGGGTTTAGTTTGCTTTTTTTGCCCCCTAGTTGCTTCAAGTATGTAGTTAAGGTCTTTGATTTTAGCTTTTTTTTTTTTTTTCAAAGTAAACATCGAGGGTTATAAATTACCCTCAACACTGCTCTTGCTGCATCCCTTAAGTTTTGATATGTTATGTGTTCTCGTTTCCTTTTTTTACGTCTCAAGACTTTTGTTGATTTCCCTTGTAATTTCTTCTCTGACCCATTGATTAAAAGTGTATTATTTAATTTCCATATATTTATGAATTTTCCAGCTATCTGCCTGTTACTTCCAGCTTCCTTCCACTGTGATCAAAGAGGCTTTCTACATTTTTAATCTTTTTTAAATTAGGGACTTGTTTTGTGAGCCAACATATGGTCTATTGTGGAGAATGACCCTTTGACACTTGAGAAAAATGTATATGCTACTGTTTTGGGGTGCAATGTTTTGTATATGACTGTTAGGTCTAGTTCATTTATCATATTATTCAAGTTCTCTGTTTGCTTATTTATCTTCTGTCTAGATGTTCTAACTATTGATGAGACGGGTATAATGAAATCTCCAACTATTATTATAGAGGTGTTTATTTCTCCCTTCAGTTTTGCCAGTGTTTGCCTCATATATTTTGGGGCACTGTGATTAGCTGCATAGATATTTATGCTTGTTATTTCTTTTTGGTGGATTGACCCTTTTATTAATATATAGTGTCCTTCTTTGTCTCTTGTAACAGCTTTGACTTAAAGTTTATTTTGTCCAATATTAGTACAGCTACCACAGCTCTCTTTCAGTTACAATTTGCACAGATTATATTTTCCATCCTTTCACTTTCAACATATTTGTATATCTGGGTCTAAGGTTAGTTTCTTGTAAACACCTTACAATTGGATCGTGCCTTTTTATCCATTCTGCCAATCTGTGTCTTTTGATTGGGGAGTTTAAACATTAACATTCAGTTATATTACTGTAAAGGCAGTTCTTACTTCAGCCATTTTGTCCTTTGGTTTTTGTACGTCTTTTCTTTTTTGTCTCTTTTCCTTTATTGCAGCCTCTTTTCCTGTGTGGTAGATCTTTTTTGATCTGACTGATCTCTTTCTCATTTTCAAAATACTCTGTGTGGTTATCCTGGGGTTTTTATTGTACAATCTATGTCTATAATTTGAAAAGGTACCAACCTAATTTCAATAGCATATGCATTCTGTTCCCAAATCCCTGTTTCCCTTCTTTATGTTGTTTTGTTCCATATTAACTGTTTATATTTTACATGTTCATTATCAGGAAATACGGCTTTTTCTTGTTCAATTGTATTCTGACTCCTACAAGAATTAAAGAGTAGAGTTATATATTGAGGATAGACTACTATTGGGTTTTGCATTTACCCATTTAGTTACCTTTACTGAAGATCTTCACTTCTTTACACTACTCTAAGCCACTCTCTCCTGTCTTTTCCTTTCAACCTGAAGAAATCCCTTTAGCAATTCTTTTAAGGCAGACCTTTTGTTGACAAACTCTCAGTTTCTGTTTATCTGTGAATATTTTAACCTCTGCCTCATTTTTTGAAGCATAGTTTTGTGGGATAAAGAATTTTTGGCTGGCATTTTTTCTCTTTCATATATCATACCACTGCCTTCTCACCTCCATGGCTTCTGATGAGAAATTGACACTTAGTCTTATTGAGGATCCCTTGTATGTGATGAAAGCTGCTTTCAGAATTCTCTCTTTATTCTTTCTGCCCCTTTTCCCTTCTCTGCTCCTTCTGGGATTCCCTTGATGCATGCATTTGTATGCTTCATGCTGTCACTCAAGTCACTAAGACACTGCTCAATTTTTTCTATTCTTTTCTCTATCTGTTCTTCTGTATGTATGATTTCTGTTGTACTGTCTTCTAGTTCACTGATCTTTCTTCTGTCCAGTCAAGCCTACTGTTCTATGTCTCTAGTGTTGTTTTTTTTTTTTTAAAGAATCAACACTGCTTCACACATTTTGTCATACATTTTTATAAAACTGGGTTCAATTTTCCAGTTTTGTAGAAAAATAGATGTTCTAGCCACCATTTATTGAACTGTCTAGTCTTCAAGACCAATCAGTATGTTCCCTGGAAAGGTGACTAAGTCTCATGACTAACTCATTTTCTTCTAGCATATTTTTAATCTCCATTATTGTGTGTCTTTCACCCATATAATTTCTGTGATGTTTCTTTATAAACTTATGAATTATTTTTGCTCACACATTGTAGCTCTATATCCACAATTAGTTTATTTCTATCCATATTTTCCTTCATTTCCTGATTTAGTAGATTTGTTTGAACTTCTTTGATTAGTTGTTCTAAATTGAGTATCTCCTCTGAATTTTCAATTTGTTCCTCTGACTGAGCCATATCTTCCTGTTTCTTAGTATGGCTTGTCATTTTTTCATTTTTTGCTGATGTGTGGTATCTGATTATTTTAATGTGTTAAACTCTGAAGGTCAGTTTCTCCCTCTTACCTAGGGTTTTATTGTTGACTGCCTTTATGTTAAAGCTCTTCTTGGATGCTTGGTCAATTTAAATTGGGCCTTTAGAGTTGCTCATATTTTCTCAGTTTTTCTACACCTGATTTTTTGCCTTGGATATGCGATATAATTTCTAAGACTGCCCTTTGGTTGCCATTGTGTCACCTCCAGGAAAAAGCTTCCTTTCCTCTATTCCTTCTCTGGGAATTCTGATCTGTTCTGTTTATTTTTTGTGCAGAATTTTCTCCACAACTCCTCTGATTTGTTTAATTTCTCTTCCTCACTCAGTGTTCCCCTGTCCTTATGCTTTTCAGTTCTAGGCCATGTACTGTGTTATAGCAGTTCAGTTTTCCATTTTTTTTTTTTTTTTTTCCATGAGGCTTTTCTGCCTCTAGTTCCTTCTCCATTAAAGTACCCCACCCCTCAGAGCCAGATGGGGTCAATGTAGAAAGGACTGTTTTGTGTTTAGGTGGTCCAGCAAACAGAGACTGGATGGAGTGTGTACAGCTCTTGCCACAGTTCTGCCGTACTCTTTTTTCCCCGAGGGCACTCTGTATGCAGCACTCCTCTGCCACTGGTGTTCCACCCTGGGTCTCTGTAGATGTGAGTCCTTGTGCCTGGCTATATGTGGGGTTCTAAGTCACTGTTGCATTCATAGCAGGAGGGTCCTGGGCCATACTGCCTCTGGGTGACTCTTAAGCTGTGCAGGACCCAGTCAATGGGGAGGGAGGTCCAGACTGGCAATTTCAGGATGTAAATCTCCTACCTGATGGTGGTGTTTTTATTTTTTCTTCAATTCAGTGCTTGTGGAGTTCTTTTCCAGTCTCTATTTAATTCCAGAGTTCCAAACAAGTGGGATTTGTTCTTTTATTAATTGACTCTGAGAGGAGACTTTTCCAGGAGATGTCTTACATTGCCATGTTTATGATGTCACTCTCAAATAGTTTTTTGTTATTGTTGTAGTTTTAAAATTATGTATTATCTAATTTAGGCAAACTCATTTTGAAGAATGTTAAACTAACCAATGTAATTAAAAACAATGGCCTAAATTGTGTCTAAGTTTTTTATTGTGCCTGATGACAGAATATTACGGAATTTTAAGGTTGAGAACTTAATGTGTTATACTGCAGTGCTTACTGGGCAATACCTAACTCAGGGCAAGTGTTGAAGCCAGGAGTTTCGAAACTATAAGTTCAGTCATAAAATTCCCAGTAGGAAAACTTTGTTCATTCCAGAAGAAGCTAAGGATGAATTAAAAAGTTGCTACAGTGCTTTGAAATAGCTAGCAAAGTGAAATAATCAGTATATCCTGGATTAAGACCCTAGATTAACTAATCTCGTCACCATTAATAATATCCAACATGGTTAGGTTATTGGGAATTTTAAAAATTTTGCCCTGGGGAAAAAAAACTTTCATTCCAACGTGACACTCAATTAGAGGCCAGGTTATAGTTTTACAGACATTTTGTTGCCAACTGTGCTAAACAATATAGGAACATCTACACTAGAAATGCAAACATGTCTGTCACAAATCAGTCATATACTTACTCTGTTACTATGATCACTGACTTTGATGATGGGCTCATTTTTCCGAAGATCCCACACAGTGGCCCGGCCACTAGGACTGGCTGATGCTAAAATATGCTGAACTTGTCTATTCCATGCAATGCAGCTGATATCTTCTGGGGGCTGTAAGTAATGAATAATTAACACCACTTCTCTATTTTAAGTTTCCCTTTTGACTTTGTGATTTTTATCCTAAGTTTAGATACAGTAAAAATATAGAGTAGCTATCACACAGAGTGCATACAAAAATAATTATATCTATGAAAATGGCTAATAATTTTTGTCCATTTTGTTCACTACAGTACATAGAACAGTATTGGTGGTGGTAGGTTCTGAATAAGTATTTGCTGTTGAATAAAGGACTCACTAATGCTTTGAAGAAACATACTTGTTAATAATTTACTGAAAAAAAAAAAAAGAATTCTAAATTATTTTAAACATACACATTTTATGTGAAAAAAGTTAAAACTGAAATAAATACACTTAGAAGAATAATTTTGGTTAGTTTTTCTTCAGATTTCTTAATCAAAATCAATCTAATACCTGTGTTTTGGCTCCTGGTGTCATTGGAGTTGCAAAATTGTTTAGATCCCATATGTAGATTTCTGATTCATTAGCACCAGATGCTACCAGATTAGTCTGCAATAAGAAATAACTAAATAGCATTTATGAATAATTAAGAGAGCTCAAAATCATTCAAGTTCAGAGCCAGAAAGGTCTTCTAGTTTTACCTCATGCAAATTTTCCACTTTATTAAGTAAGCAAAACATATATATATGAAATCATCATTCCTAAATAATTATCCACAATTCTTATGCAAATTTAAACAGTTTTTAAGAGAAACATGTTATAATATAAAATTCTATTTTACCAAAAACATTTTACTGATTGCAGAACTAATTTAAATATAAAATATTTGAAAAAGGACAATTACATGGATAAATTCTTTAAAAAAGTTAAGTATGCAACTATGTGAGCGTTATCATTTGTGGTTTTTCATCTCTGGTTGTAGGAAACAATAAAAGGTCCCCAACCATCGTTTTAAAACAAATAGCTGAATCATAAACCAAAATCTATCTTTCATAGGATACCTCCTGGGCTAGATAAGATAGGACTAGTAAAATCTCGTGTGTTAAATCTTCACATATTTCTATTTCCTTTACACTCAACCTTATTCCTGGTGGCAATATTTCTAAGTTATCGCTGTTGTATACCTTTTGGGTCAAAAACCCCTGAAACTGTGGAATGGATTAGAGTAAAATAATGATCATATGTTAATTTTCATTCTCATAAATTCTTTTCTAACCAACTGGCATATAACTATGAAAAGAGAAGAATTCTAGAGTAGCAGCCATCTATAATGCCAGGCATTTTTACCAAAAAATATATGTTAAATCCAAATAACATAGGAACTAACTGTTCAAAAGAGAAGATATCACAAACTGAAGAAGTGAAGAAGTTTGAGTTTCAGTATTTCTAAATTCTATCTTTTCATCACAGAAGAAAAACAATTACCTAAAAGTTTCTTACTATAATATCCATTATAGTAATATTTATCAATGTTTATGATGGCAACAGTGAGAAATCAAAGAATCTTAAATGCCCAGTCATAAAATTTGTGTTATATTTGCATTAAATGTTTCTAATTATTTGAAAGAATAATCTGTCATAAACACAGAATTTCTCAAATAAATATTAACAGTGGGTTAACAGAGATACCATAGCATCAGCTGGGTAACAGTTATAAATGTTGGACTAACACAAACTCTTAAAAGGCAAGGCTTCTAACCTATGGGTCTCCTAATGTTTAAAATGAGGAAAAAAAAAATCCAATTGGGTGGTAATGCACATCTAGGCTTCTACAATTAAACCTACTGGCCTGATGCCCTCCATGGAGTTAGTAGTATTCACCCTCTACCCAGCTCTGAACTCAATATTCTTCTAATACCACTCATTCATCAACCTGCATAGAACATACTTTTAGCTTTCATTTCCAAGACTGAGGCACAGTGGATTCATATATATATTTCGAAGTACAACAACATATATTTTAAGAATAAATAAACATAAAAATCTAACCTGGAAAATGTTCACATCCAAGGCTCTTACTGGGCCGGTATGCTTGTCATTCTGGGCAATCACAACTTCTTTGTCTCCAGTTATAATTTTAGAAGGCTCATAGAGAATAATATTTCCATTTTCACCACCTGCAATCAGAACTCCAGAGACATTTCCTTTGGAATCCATCTTATGAGGCCCCCAAATCAGCTTGTGATACCTTTAAGATAAAATGAGTAAAATAACTAATTTTTGAAGTCAAAGAAAACAATTTGAAATTAAACATTAAATCCTTTATGCTTTCATAAATACTCCAAAAACAGTGCTCCCCATTTCTTCCTGCTAACTGTGAATGACTTTAGTAAAATGTTATTTTAGTTTTTATTTATACTTAAACCAGCATATTTAATTTTATTTTTTGGGTGGACAAACTTGATTTTGAATGTTTATTCATCTTTAGAAAGTATGAACTTTTGTAGTGGTTTATATATATATATATATATATTTTTTTTTTTTTTTTTTTTAGGTACCAGGGCCAAGGGATGAACCTGGGACCTTGTATGTGGGAAGCCGGCGCTCAACCACTGGGCTACATCGGCTTTACTGAGTTGGTTTTTTCGTTTGTTTTGCTTGTTGTTTTTGTTTTTTTCAGGATGCACTGGGAATCAAACCTGAGATCTCCCATGTGTAATGGTTATATATTGTAACAAAGAATATTTGACTTGTGTGTCCAAAGATATGAGCTTACTGGTACACCAGTGTTCACAGCATTATTCACAAAGGCCAAAAAGTAGAAACAACCCAAACGCCCATTAACAGATGAATGGATAAACAAAATGTTCATATAATGAATACTATTAAGCCATAAAAAGGAATAAAATTCTGATACACGCTACAACATAAATAAACCTCAAAAACACTTGCTAAGTGAAATAAGCCAGATATAAAGGACAAATATTGTACAATTTTTTCCTATGAAATATCTAGAAGTATCTAGAAATTCATAGACACAGAAGGTAGATTAGAGGTTACTAGGGGCTTAAAGGAGGGGGAATGGGGAATTATTATTTAACGGTAGAGAGTTTTGGGTGATGAAAAAGTTGTATTAATGGAAGGTAGTAATGGCAGCACAACATTGAAAAAGTAATTAATGCCACTGAATTGTATACTTAAAGATTGTAATGGCAAATTTTATGTTATATATATATGGACTAGAGAATGCTTTTACCATTTTGAAACCATGAGAACCTGGACAAGTTACTTAATCTTCCTAAATCACACGTTTGGTTCACGTGTAAAATCAAGCTTCTCTAGAAAAATAAATGAACTCTATTTCACTATAGAAACACTCACAAGTAGACTGTTAAATAGTAATGGTGCTAAGAGAGCCTGCAATTTTCTGAGAAAAAATAATGTATCTGACAGTGGAAAAGTGTTTGAGGGAGCCAACTCAGGGGAGCCGAAGTGGCTCAGTGGCTGAGCGCTGGTCTCCTGCATACAAGGTCCCAGATTCAATCCCTGGTACCAGTACTTCAAAAAACAAACAAACAAATATTTTTTAAAAAATGCCTGTTATGACAAGTACTTCTACTGGTGGAGAATAAAATATTATTGTCTAGTATGGAGCTAAAATATGAAGGTGACATGGAGGTACACAATGAGATAGATGGTTTGAACATCTATTATTATTATTAAATAATCATCTGAACTTAAAGCTGAACTGCATACCTGTGAGAAGAAGAGAAAGTGGCACAAGATTTCATATCCAAGGAGGGATCAGAAAGATCTAATTCAAATATCTCAAGGGAAGCACTGGTACTAAATGTTGCATCCAATTGCTGAGCAGATGTTCCTAAAGAAAATACATTTATGGTAACTACACATGCAAAAATAAAAGACTCAGAGAAAACTATACAAAATACAAATGAAAAGCATATTTTTCAATTATCTTTCTCATGAATGGTACATTAGCAGCTGAAATCTCAGCATGTATGTCATAGAGCAGATGCTTAAATGACAATAGCAATGAGATTCTGGCATAATTAAATAGGTCTGAGAGATGATGTTTGTAAGGGTAGATAGTGCAGATTGTTTTTACATCTGTACTTTTTTTAAAGGCTCTCTGTAAAAATAGTCCCATGATTTACTGTATCTGCTTATGGTCATATAAATGATATAATACCAACTCTTATAACTTGAAGGTACTAGCATCAAAATCGCTCTTCATTCATTCAAATTGATACTTACTAGTTGTCTTTTATATGTAAAACATTGTGCTTAATACTGAAAAAAATAAAGATGAACACAGCATAATCCCTCAGGAGTGGGGAAGACACTACATATGTAATATATCGTGATCAACACTATGATGCACAGGGTGCTATGGGAACACAATGGATGGGTAAGATTGCGGCTATTTTGCTAGGGAAGAAGCTTTCCAGTAGATGAAGCTGGAGCCAAATCTTAAAGGGTAAGTACAAATACACCACACACAGAAGAGAAGAAATGTTATTCATACTATTTCCTCTCTTTAAACTTGCCTGTAGCTAGGTAAATGGGATGATTCTGTGCAGGGCTCCATGCCTGCATGGCAGTTCGATCTACTTCCTTTAACTTCATCCTGTGAAAGAGAATATTTTACATAGAACATATTGAACATGTAACATAGAACATATAAACATATTTTACACAGAAAAATATTGAACAAACCACTATAATATTACTAATGCCCAAGCACCAATGAATCAAATTGGTTTAGGTGTCAACTTGTTGTAAATGTTCAATATTAAAAATAAGAGAAACTTATTAAATTATTTTTAGACAAATATATAAGGCTATTCTAGTTGTTTACAGATTGTAGTATTTAAACTGAAAAATTAGTCTGTAAAACACCCCACAAAAGGAATACAAGATAGAAGATGAGGAATTAACTTTGATTTACAAACTGCTTTTTAAATAGGAATAGGTGACAGTGGAGCAGAGATAAAAGAAGCCACACAATAAACAAGGTGCATTTTCTTGGGCCGGTTTTACACAAAAAAGCAAATTTTAAATTAAAACAGACTTTCTACAGAGAGTATACTAAGTCCACAGATTTTCAAAAATAAAGCTGAAGTTTTTAGGCCACTGGTCACTTCAATCTACCATTAAAATTACTTTGGGGGAAAAATTCAAGTGGCATTGTACAACAGAATTTTTTAAAATCTTTGTTATTCTTATATAGGTAATACATTCAAATGGCTTCGAAAAAGCAAACAACATAAAAGCATATATGGTTAAGTCTTCTGCCTATCCCGGTTCCCAACCACTTTGTTTTTTCTGCCTACAAAACGGAAACATTTTTATTAGTTTCTTTGTGTGTCCTTTCAGAAGTTTTTTTAAAAATGTAAATATAGTCTTATTTTTCCATTTAGCAGACTGGAGCACTGCTCTGCACCTTCTTTGGTGCTTTTGATATGACATTGTAAAGATTCACCATAATTTACTGAATCCCCTGCTATTAACACCTGAGTTGTTTCTCATGTTTTGCTATTTTTATAAACAATGCTGAAATGAATAGCCCTATGTGCATGTTATTTCATACCAGAAGAACGGCTAGATCAAAGGATAAACGCAATTTTAATTTAGATGGATATTGCCAAGTTGTCCTTCATAGCAACTGCTTCAATTCCACCCCTAATAATAATAAGTGATTACATCCTGTTCCACAGCCTCATCAGTGTACTGTCTTACTTTTAGATTTTTACCATCATGATAGGTGAAAAATGTTAGCTCTGTATAGGTATATTTTGCATTTCTCATACCATAAATGATGTGCATTTTTATAATGTGTCATCTGTACCTCAATTTCTGTCACCCGTCTATTCATGTCTATTTATATCATTTGTACATTTTTCTATTGGCTTATTGGACTTTTTCTTGATTTCTACAAATTCTGTATTTTAGGATGATTAACATTTTGTCTGTGATATGAGTGGTAAATATTCTTCCCAGATTATCTTTGGACTTTGCTCATATATATATATACATATTTTTACCTTTCAGAAGATTTTTATTTTTATTTAGCCAAATGTATCAGTCATTTTTAAAAAAATGCTTCTGAATTTTGATTAGTTAGAAAGGTCTTCCCCATGCTAAGATTATATAGAAATTCACCCATATTTTTTTTACTATTCATTAATGATTTAATCATTTTTTGGTGATTTAATAATAACATTTATTTAGGGCTTATTAAAGGGCTTCTAAGCATGTATCATTTCATTCAATCATCACAATAAACCTATAAGATATGAAGATGATGGGAATAAGTTATCCCCATTTTATATTTATAGAAACTGAGGTTCTGTATCTTTTAGATACTTTTTCTACTTCAATCTCTTTTAAAACTGATGACAATTCTGTGAGGATTGCTATTATTTTCTACCTTTGAGAGTATATATACACATCTGAAAGTTTAAACACACACACACACCCTGGTTCTTTCCTTTTCAAACTGTATTTTAAAGATTTAAAACAATTTGATACTTTAATATTCAAATTCATTTTTGTTTTTTACTTCATTTTGCAGAAAAGGATTTGATTTTCAGAGAAAACACTATGGAAAACTAAAGAAGCTCACTACTATAAATCCTAATGTTTTATTCTTTACATTTAAATTTTGACCTGCTTGGAGTATATCCTCATGTACAATGTTTAAGTTCAAAGTTTATTTTTTGTTGTTGTTGCTTCAAAGCTATTAATTGAAAAGTCTATCTATACATTTTATCTACACATTTTAGATACCACTTTTATCATTTACTAAAATTTTGTATGCATTTAGGCTTATTTCTGGATATACTACTCCATTCCTTATGTTTGTCTCATTACATGCTAGATAATGCACTGTTTTAAATACTGAAGCCATACATATGTGATATTATAATAGCTCCTTCTCATTGTTTTCTTTTTTAAGTCTTCCTTGCAATTACTATTTATTTTACCACATGAACTTTAGAATCATCTTGTTTAATCCCAGAAAAAAAGAAGATGTTAGTATTTTTATTGAATCTGCATCAAATTCATAAATTAACTTAGGGAGAATTGACACAATGTTGAATCTTCCTATCAAGGTCATGATATCTTTTGATTTTGCTTCTTTTTTATCTTTCAGTATTGGTTTAATTTTTTTGTGACATTGTGTTTGCTTATTTTATCATTTTATGTGTTTGTAAATATGGTCTTTTCTTCCATTATATTGACTGTCTTCTTGTTATTAACTATGTGAATGCTAATGATATCATTTTATATTAATTTTGTACCCTGCTACTTTAAAAAACTTTTTTGGAGTAGTTTTTCAGTAAATTCTGTTGGGTTTGCCACATATACATTCATAACATCTGTGTCAAGGGTGAGCTATCTCCACATTTCAAGTTCTTTTTCCTCTAATTTCTCTCTCTTATCTGAGTCTACTAGTATTTGTAGTACCATATTAAACACTAGTGATAATAGTGAGATGGCTTGTCTTGTTCCTTTCTTTAGTTGGAATGTCTAGTGTATCCCCATTAAGCATTATTTTGGGGTTTGAGAGACACATACATACATGTGTATAGATGTAAATACATATAATGTTAAGGAAATAACCATCAATTACTATTTTACTAAATACTATTTAGAAGACTGGGTATTGAATTTTCATGCTTTTCATCTGGCAACTGGAGAGGACCATTTGATTCTTCTCCTTAGATCCATCAAATAACCAAATTATATGAATAGATTTCCTAATATTGAACCATCTTTTCATTCTGGAATGAACTCCTCTTGATCATGATTTACTTTCTACTAATGTGCTGCTAGATTATGTTTATTTAAAAGATTTTTGCTTCTACAGTCTTGAGATTGAGTCTATAGTTTTCTTCTTTTTGAGCAATCTTTGTCAGGCTTTAAGATCAATATTTTAGTTGCTTCATAAAAATATATGGGAGTTTTCCTTCTTTTTGTATGCTCTGGAACAGTTCCAATAGCAGCAATGGAATTATTGGTTCTTTAAGGATTTAATAGGATTCTTCTGTGAAGCATCTGGGCCTGATATTTTATTGGGGCAGTTGCTCCTTTGATAATTTTCCCTATTTCTGCTATGGAAGTTCATTTATATAAATTATCTGTCTGTTGAGATCTTTTTTGGTAAATATTTTCCTTTGATAATCCTTAATTTTTATACAGATTTTCTAATTTATTTGTATAGACAAATTCATGAGTCTTCTAATTTTTTTTCTGTTTATACATATTTGTCATCTAGTGGTTTATCTGTTTTACCGAATTTTTTCTTCAAAGAATCATCTTTTGGACTTATTAGTTCTGCTTTTTATTTTCAAATTCATTAATTTCTGCTTTTATTTTTTATTAATTCCTGCCTTTACCTTCTTTCAGCTTATTTAGTTCTTTTTAGCTTTTAAGTTAAATGCTTGACTCACTCATTTTTATTCTATCTCGTTTATTGGTTGAAATATTTAAGACTTTAAATTTTCTCTGAGCACTGCATAGATTTCCAGTGTTTTCATTATGGTGATCATCTATATATTCTACAATTAACAGTTCTATTTCTCTATTGATCCGAGGCTATTTATGAGATTTTTTTTTTTTTTTAAATATCCAGGCGGAGGGGCCTTTATTTGTGGTTTTTCTGTACTATTTCCACTTTTTGAAATTAATTGAAGTTTTCCTTGTATATAATGAATTTTGGTGACTGTTCCACGGGACCTGAAAAGAAGAGGTGCTATTTTGAGGGTCCAGAGTTTGATATATAGTAATCAAATCGACCTTACTGATTTTATTGTTTAGGTATCCTATATATCCTTATTTTTTGTCTACTTGCTCTTTGACCAAGAACAGTTAACTGAGGTCTATTACTAATGTATTTGAGTCTATTTCTCCTGGTATCTTCTGAAATTTCTGCTTTATGAAAGTTACTGTTATTTAATACACAGTTATTTGGGACACAGATATTTATAATGTTAAATGTTCACTGTCAAATAAACATTTTACCTTTACGAAGGGTCCTTCTGTTTCAAGTAGTCCCTTTTGGCCTCAATTCCACCTTGCCTCTTACCAAGATTACCCCAGCTTTCCTTTGATTTGGTTTTACATGTATGCCTTTTCAACTGTTGAACTATTTTGTTTTCACTATCTGTCTTGAATATAGGATAGAATCAGATTTTGCTTGGTAATCTAATTTGAATCTTTTAATAGGTTGGCAAAGGCTACTTATAATTTGTTCATGTGACAGATGTTTGGTCTTTGGGCTATCATATTTTGCTGTTTGGTTTTACAGTTTTTAGAAAAATCTTTCACTGACACCCTGTTGTCAGTGTGTGTTTTTATTTTTATTTATTTATTTATTATTATTATTTTTTAAAGATTTTATTTATTTATTCATTTATCCCCCCCTTGCTGCTTGTGCTCGCTGGGTCAGCTAACCACGCCGTGCGGGCGGGCTTGCCTTCACCAGGAGGCCCCGGGAACCGAACCAGGGCCTCCCATATGGTAAACGGGAGCCCTACTGATTGAGCCACAGCCGCTTCCCAGTGTGTGTTTTTATAATTCTTCTGATCATTAAGATCTTTTTTGTTCTAGTGTGCGTTTATAGTTCTATTTTTGTTACCATACTTTTAAAATAATTTTCATATCCTTAGTTTTCTATTTCTTTACAGTATAAAGAAACTATTGACTCCCTATTTTGAGCACTAATGAAATTAGTTTGTATAATCTTACTGCCCCTCTGACACTACACAATTATAATCAATAGCATTATCTTTCTCAGTGCTTACCTTTGTACAGTTAAATATGCTTCTACTTTTACTAAGTGATTTGTCAGCTTTAAATGATGTCCTTTGACTCCCAGCCATTATAGATGAGGCAAGCCACAAACTTATTCTACCTCCAACTTTCCACTCCTCACTTCCCTTAACTTTTATTAGTTGAATAATCAATTCCTACATTATCAAAACATTTACATTTTATTCTTTCTTCCTTATTCCCACTTTTTTTTTTTTAATCTTAGGTATGTAGTTAAATATCAATGTTCTCCAATAGTAATTTTGCCAGTTTTCCTAGTCATTTCTAGAGAATAAACTTCATCCTCTAATTGCTTCCGTAAAAGGGTCTTAGACTAGCAACATGCTGAGTTATTATATGTTCAAATATGTCTATAGCCTTTATACTTGAAAAACATTTAACAGAAGATAAAATTAATGCACAGAAAGATTAAATAATTTGTACATACCTTGGACACCTCTCTAACCCCTAGTTTCTACATTTGCAAAATGAGGATAAAAGTGACTTCATGGAATGTTGTGAGGTTTAAATGAGATAATATGGGAAGCGGCTGTGGCTCAATCAGTAGGGCTCCCGTTTACCATATGGGAGGCTCTGGGTTTGGTTCCCGGGGCCTCCTGGTGAAGGCAAGCCTGCCCGCAGGGCGTGGTTAGCTGACCCAGCGAGCACAAGCAGCAAGGGGGGGATACATGAATAAATAAATAAATAAATAAATGAGATAATATATTTTATAGAGGGCCAACAGAGTGCCTAGCACATGCTTTCATAAATATTTTAAAATGGTAACTATTTTTAAAACTCATTACTATCATGAGATTAAGAAACCTTCATGTCTGGTTACCTAAGATTATTCTGAAAAGAGAAAAACAGGGAAGCAGATGTAGCTCAGTGACTGAGCACCTGCTTCCCTTTTTTAAAAAGACAAACAATCCCAATTGTTTATGAAGTGAAAAAGAGTTCTATTTTATTTACATAAAATGCCCTCTTCTTCCTCTCAGCAAACTGTCTGACCTAGTCTTTTTTTTTTTTTTTTTAAAGATTTTATTTATTTATTCATTTATCCCCCCCTTGCTGCCTGTGCTCGCTGGGTCAGCTAACCACGCCGTGCGGGCAGGCTTGCCTTCACCAGGAGGCCCCGGGAACCGAACCCGGGGCCTCCCATATGGTAAACGGGAGCCCCACTGATCGAGCCACAGCCGCCCCCCCGACCTAGTCTTTAATCATCAGTTTGGGTTCCAGCTTCTTCATGAAAATTGTCCTGATGATTCAAGCCACATTGATCTAAATAATCCCTTAACTGCTTATATTTATCTGTACCACACTTTAAGCATTTTATAATAAAGCATCTTACCCCATTTTAATGGAACAATTTAGAACTTTCTATTAGTATATAGTTTAGCCTTTTCTACCACCTGTTTTATATGCCATCTTGTCTCACTAACCAGACAACAGTCTTTTTTTCAGTCAGACATTACCCTTTTACTCTTTTTGGACTCAAAACTACTTAGCACAAGGAGAAGTAGGCAGAAAGTTTTGTTTGATTGATTGTGAAGGCTTATATTCAGGAGAATACAAATAGACTGGGGAAATAGACCAGTTTCAGGTAAAACATTTAATTTGAGAATTCTTAATCTTTTAAAAAACAGGGGAAAGTATTGCTGGGGAAAACAGTTTTATAAAATGCCTTCAGAATAATTTCTAATATTTCTAATAATTTCTAATAATTTTTAAAATTAAAAAGCAATATATATATGTGTATGTGTAAAACTAAACAGATTTATAGTTTCTTTAAGAGCAAGGGTACAACAAGGGCTACCTAATTCATGAGTGCATAGTTAATGTGTAATATGTACTGGGAGAGAGAGACAAATTCACAAGAATATAAAATGATGAAGGGGGAATTCAAAACCTTTATAAAAGTCTAATTCTTGGCCTTCTTACTCAATGTTCCACCAGAAGCAGTCCCACTTATTAACCTAAACTAACCACATCTGTTTTTTTAAAAATCACTGTACCAATGGCCTAGCACTACCTTGTATGAGCTCAATATAATTAAACAAGTGTGCCATAATCTACTTAATGCAATCATTCTCAAATCACTGAGAATACTGGGGAAATATACCTTCACCTGAATGCATGTGTATTTCTTTAAGAAAAGATTGTTCCTTTGGTTTTAATTTTCTTGAAAATATGAAGAGGATTTCAATTAAACCATGTGTACTTCTCAAGTGAGATTTGCTTTAAAAGCTTTGAGTGATTTTTTTCAATATTATATGTAATTAAAATTAATACCATGCAGACTTGTTTCATAATCAGTAAGAAAATATACAAAGAAAAAAATGTGAGGACAGTAGTTTGAGTAGTTCGTTCTCATAAGCCACCTACAAGGCAGTTAAGAGCGTGGTCTGGAGTCAGACACCCTCGGTTTAAATTCCAGCTCCACAATGTCCTAGCTCTGACTTCGGGCATGTAACTTTTATGTCTCTTGGCTCCCCCATCAGTAAAATAAGGATAATAATAGTAGGTTGTTGAGAATTAAACGAGACAGTACACAAAGAGTGCTTAAAATAGTGCCTACCACATCATAAATAAATGCCCATAAATGCCAGCTATCACAAAAGCCGCAATTTAAACTATCTCAGTGAAACTTGAAGAATACATTTGTTGAAGAATATTTATGTTCCAGAATAGAACACTTATTTTTCATCCAAGTTTCTCTCCACCATAATTGAAACTTTTTCTTTCTGCTTATTTAAAAAATGCTAATTTTGTTAAGCAACACTAAAACTTGACAGTAATATTTTTTAAAAAATACCAACCTTCAATGCAATATATAGAGCTGAACCATACTGCTAGAAGAGGTAACAGAATCAGAACTTTTGAATCATAAAAATCCATCTTGTGAGCAGAATATCTCATTATGAATGAGGGCATTTATTCTAGAAGATTGATTTAGTAATGCTAATACTCTAGGTCCCCATCCCAGTCATCTAAAACTAAATCAAAGAAGCAAACAACTGTATCTTGGTCACTAAGCTAAATTGTGTCATAATTAGTGCAGTCTAATAAATAAAACTTTTTGAGCTGAAATTAGCCTACCTAAGAATGACATTTCAGAAAGAAAATTTAAAAATCAATTTAATAATATCACCTTAAGAGAGTTTTTAACTCTGAATTTCTGAACCCCATGAAATTACATAGGAAATCGTTATGTGTGTACGTGTGTGTTTTTCTAGGAAGATATCCAATGCTTACACAAGATTCTCAAAAAGGAGTGGATTGCTAAAAGCTTAAGAATATTGCTCTTTGCAGTTTATAAATTTCTTTCTATTCTTACGTTATGAGTTTTAGAAAAGAACCTGCTTTTATAAAATTAAGCAGTATAATTTTAAATACATCCCAAATTTCCTATAACAGAAATTCACTACAGAAACACTTCAAGTTATCCTAAAGTTCTTAAGCATCTACAAATCTTTTTCATAGCTGCAATTAAGGGATGATGAAAAAGAAGGAGCACTGAAAAAAAGAACCACTTAAAAAAGTAGTCTGCTTTGGCCAACTCTAGAATAATCAGCATGTACAGAAAACGTAGGATAACATGATACAAAGACCAGCCTCTAATTGCCGATTAAATAGTTACAGTTGCTGACTAAGACAACTATATTTCTGTTTTCTGTAGTTTAAAAAGATGGTTTAAGATGAATGGTTTGTCACAGAACATCACAGCATGGCAACTTATACGGAAAACCTATGTAAAATTAGTTCCCTGAGTTCACAAAAAAAGTTTATAATGTCCACAAGGAAAGGAAATATTTTTATTTCTTTTGCAACCAGTGCATGATTAAACTTCTTACTATAACTTTACTAGCAAAAACATGTAATATTTTGTGGGACCTCCTTCTAAGTATTCGCTGCGACTGCCCTTAAAATGATCTAATCCTGGTTAAATGAAAGCAGCCTTCAGTTCAAACGGACCTTTAAATCTGTCAACAGCTCATATACAAACAAAAATCCCTAAGTAAACTAAAGTCGACCAAAGTAATCCTGAGGTTTGTTTCCTTCCCCGACTCACGGGAACTGCACTTCTTTGTACACAAGGGTCCGAAGGTCTCCTAACGTCAGACCCCAGTAACTGCCCCGGCTGGGACTTCCAGGCAGGAAATCTTACGTTTCAGGGAAGCTCCCGGTTCTCTGTGGAAACGTCAGCGGATTGTGGACGAGAACGATCCCTGAAGCTGCTCAAAAGCCAGGCGCTGTCGGACAGGGCCGAAACGAAGACCAAGGGCGTTCCGCCACAGAGACCGGGCCTCAGGGCGGCGGGGGCCGGTAGAGACCGAGGCCGGCGTACCAGTTTTGGGCTCGGACTCTACCGAGACCCGGGGACCTGCGAAAAGAGGTTAGAGGCGGGCTCACCTGGCGGCGACCCTCGGTGACCGGTTCCAGTGTTACCGCGGCGCCCGTGGGACTCTCCCAGAATTCGTCGCCGCCCCTCCTCCCCGGTCGGGGGCCACCTCCACGTTCCGCTCCAACGTGGCAGCCGCAGCCCCGCCCGACCAGCCGGCGCTTCCGGGAGCGACGCCGCGCCCCTCCCACTCTGGCGCGCGGCCTGCCACAGGACTTCCGGGAGTGGCGGCCGACTGGGCAGCCGGAACGAGTTCGCAAGCTTGGTCGCGCCTGCCTCGACGTTTCGGATGTTTCTGTGGGGGCGCGGGCAGAGTGCCGATGTGGGGAACAGGACTACCGGAAAAGATCTTGCTGGATGTTTCTTCAAGCCCGAGAATGGCCGCGGGTGCAAGAACGCCACGTAGTACTAGTTCTGTGAGGCGTCAGCAAACCCTGCAACACTGTACACTAGCAGATCTGAAGATAGGGCTTCAAGGGCAATTGGAGTAACTGTGATTCGTGGCTTGTTACTTAAAATTGTTTACTTGATCGTACCGTATTGCGTTTTGAGAGGATTTATATAAATCCAAACGGTATGGCCGTACCTGAAAGTTGTGGACATATATTTACTTTTCCCTAAAATTGTCTAAGTATGTAGGGAGGCCTAAAATGCAGCCGATTTGTTACTCCAAAGCACAGTAGGGGTGACGGATGTTCCAGTTAGTACTCTTCCAGATCCACTTACATTCGCCATTGGCCACTGGTACTTTATCGCTAGAGCCTGGCATCTAATTAGGTGCGTTGTCTGTTTTTTCCTGATCTACTTTAGAAGGGATTATTTTACAGGAAATTATTTACTAAAAAGCAGAACCTAGAGGCAACCCAGGACTTTGTAGACCAATCTCTTCCCGTTACACTTTCATTCAAAACCATCTGCCTCTTTTCTAAAGACTTTTAGTAGTAGCCGTCCTGAGAAATAGTTTGTCGCCTCCTTGTACAGATAAGTAAAATATGGCAAACAAGTATTAGAGTAGGAGCATTTTTGTACCCTTACTGCACTCTTCCGAACACCCTTTCATTGTCTTACACATAATGTACCATTCAATTTAAAAAGGAAATTATACCTAAAGGGCTTAAGTAGACCAGTGCAAGCAGATTACTAGCTTACAGTGGCAGTTTACAGTGGCAAAATTCTAGAGTGTTCCAGAAGACCTTCTACTTACATTTATGGCTGCATACCTAAAGAGGTGCTGTAAAAATCTCTTATCATTTGACCCAAGAGAAAATGTTGAGCTCCCTCCCATCCCATCCCATCAAGACTTTCTGGGGTTACCTGGAGGTGGGTTTATTAGAACCCTTTCCCAAAAATCAAAGTAAAAGTAGTGGTTACATTCTATAGTAACATTTAATACAATCTTACAGTTCAACTCCATGTTTCTATTGTAGGAGTCAGCAAATTACAAACCTCCCCCACTCTCCCTAGAGGTAATGGTCAGTGACCTATATTTTGGGGACATGAAAATTAAATTCAAATTTACATGTCCATTAAGTTTTATTGGAGCACAGCCACAATCAGTGGTTTATGTATTGTCTACAGCTGCTTTTCTAGTACAAAGGCAGAGTTGAAGATCAAGTATACTAAAATATTTACTGTATGGTCTTTTACAGAAAGTTTGCCAAAGCCTACTCTATGATAAGGTTTTGCCAACAAATGGATTAATACTCCAAGTCCAAATATTCAGTATTACAAATTTTTATTTAGAAACTTCGAGCTAGTAGCACACAAAGGCAGTTTGAAAAGTAGATGTCAATTTACCAATTACTGTAAGAATAAATTTAGCTGTTTCTAGACATGATGTATTTATATTTGATTAAATATGAAGAGTCTCTAGATTGTTTTTAAGTGCAGGCTGTACTTGTTTTCACCATTGCAAACTTAATCTGTAAATTTATGATTGTTCTGTGACCTTTAAAATTTTGTCAAAACATAAAAAACTCTCTTGCTATTTGTTACAAATGAAAAAAAAAAGATATTTTAGAACATTGACTTTAAAAGATTAGAAACACTGAGAATTAAAACTTTCTTTATAAAAAAATTTTACCAATGAAACTGCTTAATAAATAATTGTGCAAGAATAGGCAAAAATAGCAGCTATATACAGCAGGGAACAGAGAGATTGAGAGGTGATGAATTTTCTTGTTTATTTATTTATTATGATTATTGAAATAATGAAAATGCTCTAATGATTAAAGTGATAAATGCATAACTATGTGATTATACCAAATACCATTGATTGTACACTTTGGATGAACAGAGTGCTTTATTAATATGTACGAATAAAACTGATTTTTTTAAAAAGTAAATGATCTAACACAATTAAAAATTTATCAAGAGTAGTTTGAACAGTGCCTGTTTTATCATCATATAACTTATATAGAATTACTATCTTTTCTATGCCTTGGCAAATTGTCATACTCCTTTCTACATTTGTATCAGCTCCAAAATTTTATACTTTGCACTTTCAACGTGAAATATCTCCAAGAGTAATGTGAAGGTTTTTGAAAGAATCATTTCCGAGACATTTTCATCCTTTTAATCACAACTACTTTCCTCATTTATGTCAGTAAGTTCACCTTCATTAAGTTCCTCTGGCTGCATATCTACAGTCTCTTGAACAGCAGCAGTGTCAACATTCCCATGGTCAGCTGTATCTTCTATAACTCCATTTCCATTCCATTGTAATCCTGCAAATTTTTTTGCACAGTCCTGCACTACTGTGCAAAGTGAAGACTGCCTGTAATCCTTGGAATCTGAGGGAAATTTCACCACAGCATCCTTATCTAAACCAGCAGCTTCAACAGATAGTTTAACATCAATTGATTCATGCTGACTTCTGAAGCAATGAAACCAGTCTTCTTGTAATTACCATTTTCTTTCAACATAGCAATTAATTTCAACACTTTGGCCTGAACCCTAGCCAAACTGATCTGGATTTATTTTTTATAAGTAGTCAATCCAAAGTAGAAGTAAATGCTCCATTTTAACCAGGAGCGGCTTCCTGTTCCTAGTGCAATTTAAACTAAATGATGTATGTTAAGGCTACTTAATCTTGTTTTTATATTTATCAGACTTGTTCAATACAGTTCATATCCATAGCTTCATGCAGGCCTAGGTCTCCTCCTATCTTGGCTTTGCTGTCACTATTTGCAAATCTTCTAATCACATGCAATTTCACTTCCAGCTTTGTGTTTCTTCGCTGCCCCATCATCTTTATTGACCAATTCCCTCTATCATCCATTTTTGTAAAATGTCACATGAGCTTATCACTGGAAGAAAGGAGGCCATACAACTACACACTTTGTTGTCTGAACATGAACTGGATAACAGATGCTCAGTGACCAATCACCAGCAGATTTTGAAAGAATGTAATTTCATCATAGATCATGATGCACATATTATTTGCATAATGATTTGTAGACTAAAGAACTGGCAGCAAAGTTTGTACTTTATGCAACTACTCACAGTACTGTGGTAACAGAATTTTGGCAGACTGGTGTTATTTAACATAACTATGGTAACTGATATTCATGCATATTGAAACCATGCAGAGCAAGGACCACCTGTATATAAAAAGGAAAACTTAAAAAAAAAAAGAAAAAAAAGAAAAACTTGTATTAGAGTTCTCAAAATCATCAAGTTTTAATCCAACTTAATTAACTACTAGCCAAGTCTAGTTCTTGATCAAATCAAAACTGAGGCATTCTCCTTAGAATGTCAGTTTCAAGGCTCTGAATTATTCACTGAAGCTGGAACAATGTTTAGAGATAACGTAATCCAAAATTCTTCAAATTAGGATTCACAATACTTCAAAAACATATCACTTGGGAATTTAGACCCTCCCCTCATTCCATTTCAATAATCTTGTGATTTTACAGCAGCACAAAAAAATCTGCAAAGAATAAAGTCCTAGACAAAACAATCATCACAAGGCACAAGATGGTAAGTGTATACAACTTTTTCTATAGTAACCAGTATCATGTTTACATTTCCACAAAACAGCAGCATTCATCTCAATATTGTTCCAGTTTTATTGTTTTTGAATGCATTTATTTTATAAATTTTTTTATTATGGGCTACAAAGAGTTTATGTCAACACTGAGTTGACTTAAACTAAAAATGAAGAATAGTCTTCATTTTTACACAAGATGTAAACATCCCTCAAATTTGAGAAACACCCCAAGATAAAACATCTAATCAATGACAAAACTGGAATTAGATTTGCGATTAGCAGCTTCCTATCAACTTCCTATCTACTGTTCTTGAACAAAGCTCAAGTTATAGGATGGAGATCCATAAGGGTAGCCAAAAATTATTTATAGAATAACCAATAGTTCACCAAATCTAAACCTTGGAATATATGATCTCTGAGAGTTTTGGGAGCTGAAAGAATTACACCATTATTTCTAAGAAAAGCACACCCCACCCCTTGCCTATTTTAAATCAAATCTATTGATTTAGAAAATTATAGCTCTGAAATCATATTTATACTATCTTTGTTAAGATTAAGGAAAAAATTTCAAAACCCACAGTACAATATCCACATTATGCTAAAAATAAATGTCAATGTTTTGGTCATATCTGCCCTTTTCTGTTTTATCAAACTTATTTGGGAACTCTATTTTCTACATGATTTTCCTGTAAACTTAAATTTCTCTTAAAAAAAAAATTGAGCCAATACATTTATAAACTCCTTACCTTGTTATATAAATCTTCAAATTCTTGGTCAGATAAAACTGACAAATGATGTTTTCTAAGAACACCACCTTTCAATTTTATTCCTAATAGGAAAAACATTTAGACAGGCAAATCAATGCACAGAAACCACATCATATAAAAACTTAACGACTTTTTCCCATCATGTCCTCATCCACATATATTAATCACAACAAATCATGATGTGAACAGCAGTGGAATGTTTAATCATTGGACACTTAGCAGACAAAACTCACAAAATCAAGTGTATTATTACATTTGCTTTGCACAAATTACTCATTCTAACTTGGAGGTATCTTCTTCCCAGCCATCAAGCTTGATAAAACTATACCTTTATATATTCCAAAACTGGTTGTTTTGCTTTGTATGTAATGCCTTTGTTATTTGATAAGAAGGTTCCAAGTATGAGAAGAAGCACTAAAACTTTAAAGGAAAAGGGTGTGTTCGTCTCTGCTAACAAAGAACTTCTAAGCAGTGATGAAGGGAAAAAGACTCAAAATATTACAAATCTCAGACAGTAGTAGCTGCAACAGAAAAAAAGAATCTGTAACATCTCTGTAATGTAATAAGAAGACAGGAAAGTATACTAGCTGGCTTTTAGAATAGGTGAAAAAAAAATTTAATATTATGATTGTCAAGACATTTCTAAGGTGCTAATTTATTTAGCTGCTGAGTCATCTGTAAATGACAATTGTGAATCATCACAATTGGAATCGGATGTGGCTTAAGCTGTTGAGTGCCTGCTTCCCACATGGGAGGTCCCAGGTTTGGGTTCCTGGTGCCTCATAAAAACAAACAAAAAAAAAACAAACAACAAGCAAACAAATGAAAAAGCCAACTCACAGGAGCCAATGTGGCTCAATGATTGAGCACCGGCTTCCCACATATATGAGGTCCTGGTACCACACACAAAAAAATTGTGTAAAATCCTGGTTAAGAAGGTGGGGGAAATATTTAGCGAAGTAGTCTTATATTGGATAAAATCAAGCTTTGGCAGAAAAAGTCAAAGTGCTCCAATGATATTACATATCTGTATTTTTACTCCATCCGAAGGCAAATATGAATAACTACATATGCTATAATCTAGTTCCATTCAGCTCCCCTGACCACTTACACTTAGGAGGAATTTGGGGAAAGGTAAAGAACCTAATAAAAAATATACTCTCAAGGTAGAGTGTTCTGTCACTATAAAATGAGCTTCCATATAAACTCCCCAGAAACTTTCCAAAAGGAATTCAAAAGTATTTTATGTGGTATCACACATATGTAGTATTTGTATATTAAGAAGAAACCATGTACCCTAGAAAAGAGCATTTATTTGGATGTATATGCTCTCAAACTTATAATTTATTTTAGAGTCAAACATTAAATCCCTTGATTCAATAAACTGAAACAGTTTTAAAAAGAGTATTCAATAAAGGTGTGGTAGCCAGCCTCGGAGATGGCCCCCAATGAGCCCCGGCTCCTGGTATTCACACCCTTGTAGATTTCCCCTCCTACACTGTACCAGGGTTGGTCCTATGACCAACAGAAAGAGCAGAAGTGATGATATGTCACTTCTAAGACAAAGTTTTAAAAGACTAAAGCTTCCAACTTGGCCTATCAGGGATCATTCATTCTGAGGGGACCCAGATGCCAAGTTACTAAGAGATTTGCATGGCAAAGGAACTGAAATCTCAGTCAACAACTAAATATGAGTGTGAAAACTCATAACCCCTAGTCAAACCTTCAAATCAGTGTAACTTTGTGAGAGCCAGAACCATCCAGCCTGGCTCCCTGATTCTGAAGCAGAGAAACTGTGAAATAATGAGCATTTGTTATTTTAAGCTGCTAAATTTTGGTATCATCTGTTATGTGGCAATAAATAACTAACACAGAAGGTCACAATTCATATCCAAAAAGTAAAATGTACAGCTTATGAATTAACTGAAAAGGTCTGGAATTTTTGGAAAAGGATCTGGTTCAGGACTGTCTCTGAATGTGGACATCAGTAACTACGAAACCCCAAGGCCTTCTGAAGCAAAAAAGAGAATTCGAAGGATGAAAAATTCAGCAAGAATGACTCAGTTACTAGAAATATATTTCATATACATCAAATTAAATGGTCTAATAGAACTAGCTAAGAATCTGACACATGGTAGCTGCTCAACAAGCAAGACACTAATCCTAGAGAGCAAAAATCTTTATCTGCTTTCATAGGATTTTTGTAAGAACTAGTTTAAAATGTCTATTAATATATTTATATATTATATATTTATGTTTTATAGAAACTTATTACATGTACACACACAAAACGTTTAGCACAATGACGGACATGTAAGAATCGTTCAATAAGCATAAGCTATTGCCTCCCATGTGGCAGATTAATAGGAAATTAGATTTCACCAAAGCCTTTTTATACATCCACTTGGACAATGCTCCATTTCCAACTCACTGCTACTGTTCCAGGTATACTTAATAATAATATTTAAAACGAAAATATATACTACCTCCTCAGCATATTTCAAGTAATTATCTTCAAGACCCAGATATCTTTTTCCAGCATTTCCAAGTATATAATTCCTGAAAAGAGACATTTTCTTTTAAATTATTTTGTGCTATGGCCAATGCCTTTTGCAAATAACATCTTCAATACAGCTTTACATATCCTCATTTAAGTAGTCAATAATCATAGCAGTTCATTATGTGAACAGCAGTGAAAAGGTTTAATCACTGGATATGAAGTTACTGGAGAATGCAAATTGAGAACCTCAGTGCCACCAGTAAAAAACAAAGTGAACAGTAACAACAAAAGAGCATCTAAAACGTATACAACAAATGTAAACATGGATAAACACAACTCAAAAAATGGTTCCATCTATAAGGCTTTACATACTTCCCTATCCAGAAGTACACTATCTAGGTAGTGACCCCTTGTGGCTTCTGTGGAGTCGGTGGTTTTCATTTAATCGGTCTACAAACATTTAATTTGTTCTGCTAAAAGCCAGTTTTCAGTAATTCATTTGCTATCAATAATTAAAAGAATGTTTTCAGAATAATGTTAAGGCCACATGAGTTCATCTTTCTTAGGCTAGCCACAATAACTGGAATCAAATTTAAGAGAGGAAAAAATCCCTCACTTGAGATGCTCCATCAACTATATCTCAAGAACATGAAAAATGAGTGTCTGCACCTGGGGCTCCCCTGAAAGCCCCACTGTGTTCTAAATTATACTGCCTCTGAACCCATTTTGACAGCAGCACCATGAGCCCAGAGCTCCACTTTCATCTTTAGCATATTAGTACCAGCCAGCCTTGCTCTTTTAATATCCACTATGGCAGTCTAAATTTTAAGCCAACCTGGGGGGTAAGGAATGGCTAGACAAACACTCCCAAGTACTAATCACTGTTTCTTGTTTTAGTGTTCTATCAAATTCCATAGATTTTAAGTAGTCTACCCTAACCCTATTTTCCCATGAACCCTGCTTTTTTTCAATGCACAACTGTGCTGAACCTGAGGGTTTTAGGAACACATATATAACATTATAGCAGAAAAATATGTATCTATTTGTGTGCCAAGGACTAAAAAGGCAAGTTCACCTTAAACATTGCCTCTGAACTTAAGGAGTACATACCTTTTTAAAAATAAGGCAACCACCACAATTCGGTATCACTTCCCACTCACCAAGATGGCGCTACTCAAAAAGACAAATTTAACAAATGTTTTCAAGAATGTAGAGAAATTAGAACCCTCATATACTACTGGTGAGAATGCAAGATAGTTGTTCTGAAAACAGTCTATTGGTTCCTTAAAAGGTTAAAGAGTTACCAGATATCCCAGAATTCCACTCCTAGGACATACCCAAGAGAAATGAAAACATAGATCAGTAATTACCAGGGACTGGGGAAACAGGGACACGGAGAGTGACTGGGTACAGAGTTTCTTTTAAGGGTGATGAAAATGTTCCAAAATTGATTGTGGTGATGGTTGCACAACTTTGTGAATATACTAAAAACCATTAAATTTTAAATGGGTGAATGGTATATGGTGTGAAAATTATATCTTAATAAAGCTGTTACAACCCATGTTTTTCCTTAAAGATAATTGAAAATTGATATTTATTTCTATTTAACCTTATTTAGGCTCTAATAATCTAATCAACTAACAGTGATTTAAATCCACTTCCTAACCTCTGCACACCTCAAAGCCAAGCAACCATTTTCCCTGCACATTCCTCAGGGACCAAGGCTTCCAAAATTCAGAGACTATACTTAGGCCATGTGACTTTTAAGAAAACTACACAAAGAAAAGCTCTTCTAATTTCACCCAGATAAGATATGAACATAGTATACTGGAAAGTAAATGTGAATACTATCTTGACATAAATCTTTTTGGCTGGAATCTGGACAAAGGAAAGAAAAATATTGCTGGAGAAAAGAAGCTATCTTGTAAGACTTGAAGGAACTGAAAAAGCTTTAAGTACTTCTCCCTTTTCACTAAGGAGCCTCCAACCTTACACAGAGACTCTCCTCAAAGACAGAAAATAGAAATATGCCCAATTTGGCCTAGTTTTTTTCCAACTAAAATTGCTCACACCTCAAATGTAAAGAACTTAATTAACTAAGGCTTGTTCTAGGATCTTCTCACTCCCCAAATTATCCATGAAGCCTCACCCTTCCCCCCATCAACACCACTCTCTTGCCCTTTTCCTCTGCCCCTCATATTACTGCTATTGAGGAGTTCCCACCAGACCGTGCGCTTCCCCGAGGATCCCAAGGACCTTACCTTGGCCCCTCTTAATTCCATTGCGAAAAGGTGTCTTGCAGAAAAGCTTTCGTTGAATTACGAGTCGACGTACCCTCTTACTAGATTTCACACTCCACAGACCTCACATACCCAAGTCCAATCGGACCAATTGCTACATTATCTCCAAATCAGGAAGCTACAGAAAAATAAATGCAGGTACATGCATCATAGTAAATCTTTTTATTTTCTGGTCCGATTGTACCTTCAACATTTCTAAGGCACCACGTTTATCCCTCCCCCTTTAGTCCCACTCCTCCCCTCATATTCTCCAATTTCAGAGATCGTACCCAGAAACTGGCATGCCCCTGGATTCGCCTCAATTTCTGCCTTGATTCTCTGCTTCGCATTTTTAGCTTCGGCCTCAAAACAAGAGCGATGGCGCCGGATTGAGCCAGGGCGGCTGAAAAGAGGAGAAAGACTAGAGGATTACAACAAAACCCACCGACCACCCTCGAACAGGGAAGGAGGAGCTGCCAAGTGCCCGTCTTGATGTCCCTGGCCTTTCCGATTGGCTGCGGAGACACGACGTGGCCTGTGATTGGCCAAGGCATCAAGCGCAGCGTGCACGGAGAGGAAGTGTGGAAGGCCTGTGCTTCAAGAGCCCGCCTTACTGGATAAATAAAGGTCGTAGCCGCCGAGTCAACGGGCGGAGCTAAATTTATCGTGATCCATGCTGTCGCGAGAACCTCGAAAGTGGAGCCCTACACAGCAAGATGACCCGAAGTTGCTCTGCAGTGGGCTGTAGCACCCGGGACACCGTGCTGAGCCGGGAGCGTGGCCTCTCCTTCCACCAGTGCGTGTGAGAGCAATCTTCGAACAGTCTAACTCCCAGCAGTGCCTGGCCAGGGAGTAGGCCAGGGTGGGGCGGGACTGGGCAGAACGTCGCGTCGTCGACGTGACGTGACGTGGCGTGACGTGCTCTATGTGCAGCGTGGGAGGTATACTCGGGAACTTTGAGAGCAAAAGTTATTCCACGTTTTCTCCGGCGTAGTGTTTGTTTCGAAATTGCTGGTTCTTACACATATCCCTCAGCTTGTCCAATGGCTTTTAACAAGAATTGCTTTTGAAAAATGAAGGGACTCCTTTAAAAATGAAGGGATTTTCTGTGGTTTTATTGAAAGTGAAGATACGAGGGAGGGAGGGCAGTTAGGGAGAACTGTTCGAAGCATGCTCTCACATCCGAGTGCGGCTTGCTTGTGGGCAAGAGTACGTACCAGAGTTCCCGCCAGTACTCTCTGATGTTGCAAGTTGTTCAGTAATCTTAGCCGAGCTCTACGGTGTTAGTCTGATTCTGGCTGGATGTGATCATGGCAAGGAAGTGTCATTTGGTTCAAAAGTGGGGCAGAATGTCACACTAATTTAAACCCATATCTGTGGTCCATAGTAGTATGGTTCATTCAAATCAGACAAAATGAAAAGAGACGTACTTCGAAGAGAGGTAATAATGAAATGTAGACAGTTTTTTAAAAATGGAAAAGCACTTTTATGAGGTAAAAAAGTTTTATGGGACAGTTGGTGTTTGAATTGGGCTTGGAACTGTGGCTAGGTTTGCGGGAGAGGAGGGTCGAAATGAGAATGAGAGGATAACACTTACTATGGAGGAATACTATGGAAAAATGTAGAGATGGAAAGAACGGATATGTAAAGGAGTGGAAAGGTAGCTTGGAGACAAATTATGAAAAAATTAACTGCCAGGTTAAGGAGTTTGGACTGTTTGGTAAGCCTTTTGTAGCCGATTTTTTTTTTTTTTTTTTTCAAATAGGACTGATTCCTCCACCTAAACTGAAAATTGTATCTTTTCCTTTCTCCTCATACAGATATGTACACGTATTTTCTTAACTCCCGTTGACCCTTCAATCTACTGTAGCCAGGTTATCTGCCACCACTGCTCCAATGTAACAGCCCTGACCAAAGGTCACCAGTGAACTTGCCAAGTCTAGTGTTTAATCTACTTGTTTTTTATCTTTCAGTCTTGACTACTTTAAACTCTCCCATTCCTTGCCTTCATTGACACACTTTCTCCCCATTTCTATCCCTTTTTAAAAAATTTCTTTCTCAGTTTTTGCTGTCCTTCCTAGATTCCTCAAATAGGGAAGAACACATTTATTGCTTTTATTTGTTTTATATATTGAAGCCCAAAGACTGCCTGCTTAATTTAAAAAAAAAAAAAAAAAAAAAAGTGATGTAATTACTGCAATAGTTTGCTATGGTTCTTCCAGCTTTTTTTCTTCCTTCATTACATTTTCCAGAGTCTTGGAATTGATTCCTCTAAAATGCAAAGTTTTTTATGCTCTTTCCCTCAAGGAATGATATTAATCATTTGGGGCTCCTTGATGCCTAAAGAGTTTAAGCTCTTCTGTGAAGCCTTTCTTCATACACCTTCCCCTAACCTGAATTAATCTTTCCCTTTGTGTACGTGTACCTGTGTGCTGAATTAAACTAACACATGTCTATATATGAACATGTTCAAGGAGTCATCTTTGTCATCCTGACACCTAGAAAGATGTAAAGGAAGATAGGGAGAGAAGAGACAGGAAGAGTTTGAATACTAGTGTGATAGTCCTAGCAAGAAGGTAATTAAGATAGATCTGAAATTAGGACTCAGCACCAAGGTAATAAGGGAAAGAGAGAATTAGTCAAATTACCATTGCCTAAAGCAGCACTCTTCAAACTTCTTTGATCCTGGAGCTCTCTCCATTGAAAAATTTGAGTACATGCCCCTGTTATATATATAGTAACTTATAAGTTATGTATATAATGTATATATTATATACATATATATGCAGTATTATGCTGATACACATTATAAAAAAAAAAAATCAATAAGGATGGGGCAGGGACCAGGTGTAGCTCAGTGGTTTGAGTGCCTTTTTCCCATGTACAAGGTACCGGCTTCAATCCCCGGTACCTTATTAAAAAAAAAAAAGATTCTAATATTCTCTTCAAATCTCAGTAGATGCTTTCCTGTGGAATGTCTGCATGCCCCTTTGGTAGTCACTAACCTAAAGGATGAGTCCAAAGCTTATTAGCATACAAGACCTTTTGTGATCTGGACCCTAGCCACCTCTCCAGCGCTTTTCTAACCATTCCCTACTACTTCTCTACTCCCTTTTCAACTGCCACATACATACACCCATCTTCCTTTCCTTCATTTTTGGTTCCTTTTCACAACCATTTAGTACAATGCTTTATATGCTTCTCCATGATGCCTCTGTTACATTCACCCTAGTCCTCAGTCTGTTTGCTGGGCTCAGCCCCAGTCCTGTGTTTGAAGGTTTGCTGGTTCTGGGGTGACAGAGGAGGTTACATCTTAACAGTAGATAATTAATTTAAAATTTTAACATTTTAAATATCCCTGTTCTTAAAAGTACTTTAATCACTTTCAGCAATGTGTCAATGGGCTTCCTTCTCTAAAGGACTGCTACTTGTCATGCTGCTTGATTCCATCTCTCTCAAGCCTCCAAATTAATATTTCAATGTTTTATAAGCCAGTAATATCCAAGTGGTTATTTTATACCTCTGTGTTTCTGCATCTGCTTTGAGTGATCCCCATCTGCATGGATACTTCAACGGTAGCTCTCTTATCTTCTCTGAAGCCTTCTCCAATAACCCCCAACACCAGTAATCACCAGAGTTATGAAAGAAATTGCAAGGTTATAGGAAAAGGGCTCTGATGAAAAGAATGAATCACAAATTACTCAAATATGTGGAAACTGTTATTGGGAGGACATTAGTGCCCTGTCAAAAGCATAAATGGCTAATGTGAGGTGGACTGGCAAGTTAAAATTAAAGTGACCCTTTAATTCATTCTTTTTTCATTGGTGTCAGTAAAGAGATTAAGAAACTTAATTCATTTCATAACCACAGATATATATTTGTGATCATTTGGAAGAGGGTTTTTTGTCTTAATTGTTGTAATGAATTCTGTTTTTAAACTTTTAATTATGAAATGTTTCAAACACACTAACAGGCAGAAAATAATATATAACAAATGCCTATGTACTCACTGCTAAGATTAAGTAGATGTTAATATTTTGCTTATTTGTTTATTTTTTTTTCCCTTTAGAACTGAATTTACAGGTACCGTTAAGGCCTCACCCCATAATCCCTTCTTTCTCTCCCCAGAGGTAACCACTACAGAAAGGGTTTTGTTGGCTACTTTTCTGGAAAATATTTAATGTACAGAGAGCTAAAGGCAGATACCTACCAGGAGTTTAAAAAAGCATAATCAACAAGAGAAAGAAAATATATCCTAGTACAATGTAAACCAATTCATTATTTTAAGTATGAGATGATGATTAGTTTGGGATTTTTCTCCTGTCAGAGATGGCATTAGGGAGATGTGACTTGCATTTAAACTGGCTATCTACTGTTGGTTATTTACTTGGTTTCATCTTCTGTAAGAGGATAAAAGCCCACCTTGCAGACTTTTTCTAAGACTAAAACAAAGTCTTTAAAACATGTATATAGCACTAGGTAAATGCTTTAAAAGTTGTATCAATTATTATCAATTTAATTTTATCCAGAACTCTAGTCACATCTGTTAGGCTGCAGTATTTACCAACCTTTTTCATGACATTTTATGCCTAGAAGATATTTGTTTAGTACTTTGAGGCAAACTGGTGAACCTGTTTGGGGATGGCTGGAAGTAAATACATCAGGACTTCAGCCACCCCATTGGCTAAGGTGATCAATAGTTGTACTCACAAAGCATAACAGTTGGGAAGCTTTGCATTAGAGGATCAGACTAGTAATATAACTTGTTGGACAAGCCAACTTTTTTTTTTAATGCCCCCCACCCCCACCACCGAGATGGCACCCTCGTCTGTCTGCTCCTTGTCTGCTCCTTGTCTGCTCGTCTTCTTTAGGAGGCACTGAGTACCAAACCCAGGACCTTCCATGTGGTAGGCGAGTGCCCAGCCAGACAAGCCAACTTTTAATGATCCTTTGCATGGTTAGAGACTATACCCAATCTGTGGAAAAGCTTTCTCACAAACATGTGCCATTAGTTAAGAACCCCATGAAGAGAGATGGATTTGTCTCACCTTTATTGGGAAAACAGTCCTTGACCATTGTGTTTATATTCATGGAGCATCATCTTCATGGAACAATAAAATGAAAGTCCAGGAAGTATAATTAGTTGTTGCTGGGAAAGAACAAACTTTGGATAGTGCTTTTCAGTCTACAAAATGCTTTTGAGTGCATTTGTATCCTCATGCAGTCTTAGCACAGCTGTCAGGAAGCGCAAAGATTGAGACACATATCTAATACTATACAGCCAGTAAAAGGTAGTTGACGTTTCAATATAGGTTTGCCAATTCAATGTTCTTTCTCTAGGTTATTGAGAGAGCACCACAGAATTGTGTTTTACCTTGCTGTTAAATTATTTCTCTAACAATTAGCTGTGGAAATTAAAATTCTCACCAGTCTCAGTTCCTCACAACTATTTTTTTTTTTTTAAGATATATTTCTTTACTTTATCCCCCCGTCCCCCAGATGGTTCTATTGTCTGTCTGCTTATTGTCTGCTTGCCTTATCCAGGAGGCATCGGGAACCAAACCCAGGACCTCCCACATGATAGGCGAGTGCCCAATGGCCTGAGCCATGTCCACTCCCCGCGGGCTCCGGCGTCTGCTGGCTTGTGGCATCAGCTCGTTGCAGCAGGGGCGGTGTCTAGCTCATTGCGGTGTGGAGGGCATCTGCTTGTCTTTTAAGAGGCACCAGGACCTTCCATGTGGTAGGTGGCACCCAACTGGTTGAGCCACATCCACTTCCCACAACTAGGTTTTACGCCTGAATTAAATATATAAAAGGCATACAACTATTCTAGATCTGTCTCCCAAGATAAATAAAAGATAATACAGAAAGTACAGTTTTGTGACTTTCATTATTAGGTTGGTGCAAAAGTAATTGTGATTTTGGACCATGAATTTCAAATCATTATAACTAGGCTCAAATACATCTTTATTAATCAAAATAGGAACCACTACAATCAATGCATTTTTGCCAACAAGAAAAGTTTGTTATTCCTGTAGTATAAAAATCCGTGTTCCGGGATTCGATGAACTCTTGGGAAGCATTTTCTGCATCCTGCTGGTTTTGGAAGCATTTTCCCTGCAAAAAGTTGTTGAGATGCTTGAAGAAGTGGTAATCGGTTGGTAAGAGGTCAGGTGAATATGGCAGTTCATAACTCGATTGGTTCATCTTTTGAAATGTTGGTTGTGTGCGTGTGGTCGGGCGTTGTTGTGGAGAAGAATTGGGTCCTTTCTGTTGACCAATGCTGGCTGCAGGCATTGCAGTTTTTGGTGCAGCTCATCAATTTGCTGAGCATACTTCTCAGATATAATGGTTTTGCCAGAATTCAGAAAGCTGTAGTGGATCAGACTGGCAGCAGACCACCAAACAGTGACCATGTCCTTTTTTTTTGCAAGTTTGGCTTTGGGAAGTGCTTTGGAGCGTCATTTCAGTTCAACCACTGAGCTTGTCGTCACCGGTTGTCATATAAAATCTACTTTTCATCGCACATCACAATCCGATCGAGAAATAGTTTGTTGCTGTTGTGTAGAATAAGAGAAGATGACACTTCAAAACGATTTTTTTGATTTTCAGTCAGCTTATGAGGCACCCACTTATCATGCTTTTTCACCTTTCCAATTTGCTTCAAATGCCGAATGATCCGTAGAATTGTCGACGTTAAGGTCTTCGGCAACTTCTTGTTTAGTTGTAAGAGGATCAGCTTTGATGATTGCTCTCAAGTGGTCGTTGTCATCTACCGATGGCCGGCCACTACACTCCTTATTGTCAAGGCTCTCGTCTCCTTTGCAAAACTTCTTGAACCACCACTGCACTGTATGTTCGTTAGCAGTTCCTGGCCAAATGCATTGTTGATGTTGCAGTTGTCTCTGCTGCTTTATGACCCATTTTGAACTCAAATAAGAAAATCGCTCAGATTTGCTTTTTGCCCAATATCATTTCCATAGTCCAAAATAAATATAAAATAAACAGCAAGTAATAAGTTATTAGCAAAAAAAATGAGAGAAATGCACATTAAAATAATTTATAATATAACCACATTTATTTAAGAATGTATTCCAATATCATATGTCAGATTTCAACAATGCAAAACCACAATTACTTTTGCACCAACCTGATATATTAATTTCACGAATTTTTTCCCTCACCCATCACTAAACATAATAATTTGGCTGGAATTGAGAAAAAAATACATGGAAATGTTTGCATTAAAGGCTAGGAAAAAGTGGTGCCTTCAAACAGAGAGTAGGAAAATTGAGTATAGGAAATGAACTTGCTACCTATTGCTACATAACAAATTACCTCAAAATTAATTAATCTTATAATTTCTGAAGCTTAGGAATTCAGGAGTGGCTTAGTGGGATGGTTCAGGGTGTATCATAAGGTTGCAGTCAAGATGTTGGCCAGGCCTGTAGTCATCTGAAGTCTTGAATGGGGCTGGAGGATCTGCTTTCAAAAAAAAAACTTATTCACATGGCCTTTGGCTGGAGGCCTCAATTCCTGGTCAAGTGGACCTCACCATAGGACTGTTTGACATGGCAGATGGCTTCTCCCAGGGAAGCCATTCAAAAGAGAGATCAAGGGGGAAGCCTCCGTCCCTTTTATAGTCTAGCTTCTTGTTGCTTGTTATTAATTCCACTTGTTTTTTATCCCTTAGAAGGAATTCACAAGTTTAGCCCACACTTAATGGGAGGGGAATTAGGCTCCACCAGTTGAAGAAAGGCATATCAAAGAATTCATGGACATGTTTTAAAATCACAACAGGAAAGGAAAAGTTTACACATGTTCTTTAACTCGTTATTTTGAGTAGATTCTGTGAAGTGTAGACAGTGAAGACAGGATATGGTGGGACATTTAAAATGAGAATTGCTCCCAGACAAATTGATAATTTATATATTTAACTTGTGGCTTCAAAACAAAGAACTTTGAAAAATTATATCAGATAAGTAAATTTTCACTGGACTTTGTGTTTATATAAAACAGTTAAATAAGTTTATATACAAAATAGTAATGTAGTATTACTGTAATATTTTCAAGTTAATAGAGCTTTAGTATTATTGCTATAGGTTTCCAACTGATACCATACAGCGTGCAAAATGGATAAGGGCTGTTAATCGTGTGGACCCCAGAAGCAAAAAGATTTGGATCCCAGGACCAGGTGCTATACTGTGTTCCAAACATTTTCAAGAAAGTGACTTTGAGTCATATGGAATAAGAAGAAAGCTGAAAAAAGGAGCTGTGCCATCTGTTTCGCTATACAAGGTATTTAAATCTAGGTGAAAACAAAGCTAAATTTTACAGAGCCTTTAAAAATTAAAGTAGCTCACATTATAGCTAGAATTTGCAGAGATTAAAAAAAAAAAAAAAGCCTATGTCTTAAAATAAATCCATTAATAGATTTCAAATGCTTAAAAAAATTATTTGTGTGTGTGTTTTAATGTAATATTAGTATTCTGCTTTGGAACCTTTAAACAAATAAGATATATAAAGGCAATTGTTTGTCTTAGACATACATCAAGGTTCCTAATTAATGAGAAAAATCAACTAGTGATATAAATGGCCTTAGAATTCAGGCATTTGTTAGGTTCGAAGTAGCTTTCATAATATTTTGAAATTATCTACCTTTTTTTTTTTTATAGCCTCACCCAATAATGTTAATGATCTTGACCAAAGTGGACCTAATTATTAGCATTGATATTGAATAAATATACAGAAAATAGGAAATTTCCTATGAGTCAGTCACACCAGTATCGGTGTTACATTCTTTAAGTTTCTTTTTATTATTTTAATTTTATCCTTTCACCTCTTAGCCACAATCCTGGCACATGGCTCAGTCACTTTCTGCACAGTCTACAGTAGTCATCCAACTGTTCTATCCAGACATTAGCCTTAACCTCTCTTGTTCGTTGGGGTCTCCTTCCTTCAGTGTTGTTTTATGTCATTCCCCTGTTCAGAAGTATGTAGTTGGTGCCAAATCCAAACTCAAAATTTTTAAGAGCTTCCTATTAAACTCTTATCTGAATTTTGCATTTCTAACTGCCCTGAATTTTCTTTTCAAATCCCATATACTTAGCTGCTGAATATGTGACCTACTTTCATGTTTTTGTATAAAATCAGTAATAGCTACCACTTATTGAGACATACTGTGATCTTGGAGATTTACATAAATTATCTTATTTTATCCTTAAAACAACCTTGTACTACTATTATCCACATTTTACAGATGAGACAACGGATTATTTAGGTTAAGTAACAGCTAATAACTGGTAGAACTGGGGTTTAAACCCAGGTCAGTTTTAATTCCAAAGCCCATCTATCTAATATACCTTCCTTTTTGCACAAATAACTTCCCTGTCCCCTCCATTAAATCATGTTATTGCTCCTTCAGAGAACCACTCAAAACTTATTCCATGAAACCTTTCTAAATTATCACTGCCTTTCTCTAATCATTTCAGAAACTTTTCAGCATCATGTTAATATTAATGTATAGATGCAATAAAACCTGTTTACATTGTCCTATAGATTATCCATTTTAAAAATGACTTTTTCTTTCATAACTAACTCTCCAGAGCAATGAGGCGAGTGTTTTGCATTCAGTAGTATATTTATAGGAAAGCTATTGTGTGACAGTTTCTAAAATAACCCTAATTATTTCTGTCATAGGTTCTTCAAGCTGCACACCTTAAAGGTAAAGCAAGACAGAAAATCTTAAAACAGCCACTTCCAGATAATTCTCAAGAGGTTGCTACTGAGGACCATAACTATAGTTTAAAGACACCTTTGATTATAGGTGCAGAGAAACTGGCTGAGGTACAACAGATGTTGCAAGTATCCAAAAAAAGACTTATTTCTGTAAAAAACTACAGGATGATCAAGAAGAGAAAGGGCTTACGATTAATTGATGCCCTTGTAGAAGAGAAACTACTTTCTGAAGAAACAGAGTATCTGCTACGAGCACAATTTTCAGGTATTTCTCTCAATAACTTGTAATATTTATGAAACAGCTCTTTATTTTTCTGAAATAATCATTAAATACTTAATTTGCTGTTGCCCATGAAAACATTTATGGCTTTTAGCCTAAGCAAAAAGAATGAAAAGTAATAACCAAAATCCTTTTTATATTTTACAGTTTTCCAATTATAAAAGTAATATGTTTATTATAGGAAAAGCAAAGCAATATATAAATGATAAAATAACACGATTCCACTACTCAAAAATAAGATTATATAGTTAATACAATTTTGTATTTTTCTTTTTTTACTTTGTATAATAGCACTTACTCAATTACAGATTCTTTATAAACAATTTCTAACAGCTCCATAATTTATTAAAATGTCTTTTTGCAATGAAGTTAAACTAGATGATTTGCACAGTCCCTTTGAGTTTGGAAATTGTATGAGTCTCTGAATTTTTAAAGACTTTCTTATGGAGTAGATAAATAAATCAATAAGAGAAGACTGTGTAGTCCTCTTTGTAAACCAGGACACTTGAAGAGGGGCAAATTAAGAATTGCCAACTTTTTTTTTTTTTTTTTTTAATGAAATCTGCAGAAATATTGGACTTTTAGGAAAAGAAAAACATGTCAGAAAAGAGTAGGTAACTCCACAGTAGGATAATATATTTTTTTCAAAGACAGGAATATAAGAATAAACAGGTGTATTAGTCAGCCAAAGGGGTGCTAATATGAAATACCAAAAATGGGTTGGTCTTTATAAAGGGTATTTATTTGGGGTAGAAGTCCACAGTTACAAGGCCAGAAAGTGTAAGTTTCTTCTCTCACCAAAGTCCATTGCCACGTGTTGGAGCAAGATAGCTGCCGACGTTTGCCAGGGTTCAGGCTTCTTGGGTTCCTCTCTTCCTGGGGCTGCGTTTCTCTCCAGGCTTAGCTCCTGTTTCCTCCATAGGGTCAGCTGTAGATGATCAGGCGAACAGCTTGCTTCTCTCCTCCTGGGGCCTTCTCTCCAACATCAAAACTGCTTCTCAAAAACTGCTTTCTCTGTCTTTTGCCTTGCCTCTTGTATTTGATTCCCCCATCCACCAAGGGGTGGGGCTCAACACCCTACTGATGTGGCCCAATCAACCCCCTAATCATAACTTAATCATGCCCAGATTAACATATCAGTTTACAAGCATGATCCAATTATAGTTTTGGAATTCATAATTACATTAAATTGGCCAACGGCTACAACAGGGGTCCCACCAGTACCAGAGGATTTTTTTTCTCTCATAATGGTAGGCATCTGTGCACAGTAGTGCCCTATCCCAGAAATGTCTCTTGCATCTAATGTTTTTAAATAAAGATTTATTTTATTTATCTCTCCCCACCCCCTGTTGTTTTCACTTGTTGTGTCTATTCTGTCTTCTTTGTTTCTTTAGGAGGCACTGGGAACCGAACCGGGACCTCCGATGTGGGAGGGAGGCACCTAATCCCTTAAACCACTTCTGTTCCCTGCTTTGTTGTGTCTCTCATTATGTTTTTCTTCTTGTGTCTCTTGTTGCGTCATCTTGTGTCGGCTTGCTGCACCTACCCGTCTTGCCAGCTCGCTATCTTCTTTAGGAGGCACCGGGAACTGAACCACGGACCACCCCTGTGGTAGGCGGGAGCCCAGTTGCTTGAGCCACATCTGCTTCCCCCTTGTATCTAATTTTTATTCTATGATAAATAGTAACCAGGAAACAAAATAAAACAAATAGATGTCCTTATAATCCAGAGACTTAATTTTATACAGTTATTTCATTTTCTTCCCTTTCCCTCTGGAAATCTCTACTCAGGCTGCCATTTGACTTCTCTTTAGTCAAATGATCAAAAATGAACAGAATAAATTGGTCAGGAGGCCATAAGATAGGATATTAACTTGTGAACAAATTCTTTTAAAAATAATAATAATAGGGAAGTGGCTGTGGCTCAATCGGTGGGGCTCCCGTTTGCCATGTGGGAGACCCCGGGTTCGGTTCCCAGGGCCTCCTGGTGAGGGCAGGCCCGCCCGCACGGCGCGGTTGGCTGACCCGGTGAGCACAAGCAGCAAGGGGGGGATGGATGAATAAATAAATAAAAATCTTAAATAATAATAATAATAATAAAAAAAAAAAAAAGAAAAAACTGTCGAAATAATGATTGAAATGATAAAGCGCAACTATGTGATTATACAAAATACCATGACTGTATATTTTGGATGAATTATATGCTTTATTAATATGTATCAATAAAATTAATTTGTTTAAAACTAAAAAAAAAAAAGTGAATTGTATTTATATTTGAATTTTGGTGCCCAGTGCATTTTATATCCAAATTCTATGATCTGAAGATGTTACTGTACACGTTTTGGTTTTTTTTTTTCACACAAAATATTTATTTCAACAGATTTTAAATGGGAGTTGTATAACTGGAGAGAAACAGCTGAGTACTCCACAGAAATGAAACAATTTGCATGTACACTTTACTTGTGTGGTAGCAAAGTCTATGATTATGTGAGAAAGATTCTTAAGCTGCCTCATTCCTCCATCCTCAGAACGTAAGTAAATTACTTTTTAGATACTAAATAAAAGGAATATTGTGTTCTTTTATTGTATTTTCTACATAAAGGGTTTAATATTCATATTCATTTATTGGTTTATTTTCTCTTAAAAAAATTCTAAGTGGTATTTGCATGTTATTACAATAGTGGTATTTTTAGCAACAAAAATGAAGGCATATAGGCTGACAAGCATTTTGCATCTTCTAGATGTTACGAGACACTCTGGATAATAAAATTTGAATCCTGAAATATTGGAATATTAATACACTTAAGTAGTTTTAATATCCTGACTAGCCTGGAAAATCTAGAACAGTTCTGGATTGATAAGATTGGTATGAGGCAAAGCACAGAAATCTGCGTATTTTTAGTAAGTACTGCAGTTGATGCTGATGCAGGTTGCCTAGGGACCAGATTTTGATAATTATTTAGGATATGTAGTAAAAATTCATAGATATATTTATAATTCTCTTGGTGTGAAGCAAATAACACTTCCAATGACTTTATAACAGTATTATAAACTTAATATTCTTATTTTTACTGTTTTCTATCATGGGTTTTATAGACTCTTTAAAAAAACTGAATGACTATTTTCCTGCACATACACTCTTAAAATAATATTAATAAAAAAATTAGAAGTGAGAGAACAAGAAGGAAAAAGTCATTGATTGTCTCTCTACAATATATATTAACAATTACTGTTAACATTTAGGGTATTTCCTTCCAGTCTTTTTTCTGTGCTTAGATTTACTAGATTATACATAGTAATGATTTTTTTGTATATAAATTTCCACCTTGCCTATTAGCACTTTACAATATAAGCCTTTTATCTATGTTATTATCATATCTTTATAAACAAGTTTTAATGGCTATCTAATACCAGAGAGTTGTATCCTACTTACCTCCCACATTCTTCAACTATTGGACATTTTTATTGTTTCCATTTTTTGGTTGTAGTTGCTATTTCATACAATATTCAGATGAACATTTGTGTATAAAGCTTACTTAACTCCTTTCCATAAAGTAATTTTTATCATTTAGGCTAAATATTATACTTATTTATAAATGTCTACTTCCTGCTAAGCAAGAGAAAGTTTTTTCTTGTTATTCTTTACACATTTCTTTTAATATATAAACACTTTATAAATTGCTCAGACTTCCCTCCCTCCTCACTAATCATTGTTAATTAGCTTCACAGGCTTTGTATGGCAGATATGGATACTGTTGATACTGTTGACATTTCCTCCTCCTATACCTTTTTTAGTCAAGGTTTCTCCACTGCACTGGTTTTTTTTTTTTTTTTCCCCCAAGGTACCGGAGGCCGGGGATTGAACCCAGGACCTTGTTATGTGGGAAGCCAGTGCTCAACTACCAAGCCACATCGGCTTCCTTAAGTCTGTTCTTTTGTCTGTTTTGCTTGTTGTTTGTCTTTGTTTTTTCAAGAGGTTCCGGGAACTGAACCCAGGACCTCCTGTGTGGGAGGTAGGAGCTCAACCGCTTGAGCCACGTCCACTCCCTCCACAACATTGGCTTTTTTTTTTTAAGATTAATTAATTTATTTCTCCCCACCCCCTCATTTGCATTCATTGTGTCTGTTTGTTGTGTGCTGGTCTTCTCTATTTGGGAGGCACTGGTAACCGAACCCAGGACCTCCCATGTAGGAGGGAGACGCCTAATCACCTGAGCCACCTCTGCTCCCAATATTGGCTTTTTTTGTTTGTTTGTTTGTTTATTTTTTTATTTTTTTAACATTGGCTTTTTAAAGCATTACTTTCCAGGTTTTTGTAAAATATTACATGTGACTTCTCATCTTTTTTTTTTTTTTTTCATACTTTTCTTCATTTCCCATAGTTCCTCAACTTCTAGATTAAATCTTCCTTTGCAATTTCAGCTCATTCTGATCTTTTCTCTCTTCATGTCATCTTCCATTTTTATAACTTTTGCTATGACATTACAGCTTGTTATAAAACATTCAGGCAGTATGTAAATATATAAGTAGTAGAAAGTTTAAAAATTTATACTTCCCTTACCCTAGTCTCACAAGATAACCTCCATTAGCAGTTTGGTATACACCCTCTCAGCCTTTAAAAAAAACAAAATCTATTCATCTATTTATCAATAAAATTGAAGAGAGAGTGTGTGTAAGTGGGTGGTATGTGTGTGTATGTGTGTGTAGTTCACACAATGTGAATTTTTTAATTTTTAATTTTAAACATTTCTATTGCAAAAGATGGCCTACCTCATCTCTTTTAATGGCCACATATTATTCTATTTTTTTTTTTTTAAGATTTATTTTATTTTTATTTATCCCCCCCACCCCGCTGCTTGTGCTCACTCTATTTGCTGTGTGTTTTTCTGTGTCTGCTTGTCTCCCTTTTTTGCACCATCTTGCTGCATCAGCTCACTGCGCCGCACGGGCCATCAGCTCACCGCACCACGCATGCCGCCTTTCCTTCACCACTTGAGCCACATCTGCTTCCCTATATTATCCTAATATATTAATGCTACCTAGATTTTACCCTAAAAAATTTGGCTGGTCGAATATATTAGTATTTGATAACATTTCCATTCATTTTTCCATTAGAAAAATTAAAGTTATAGCTGTTTTAAACATAGCTATGCTTAAGTATTAGATCAGTGTAATCATTATATTGAATATTCATTTATTCAATAGATATTTATTGAGCAAGAGGGACCAGTAAGGCAGAAGGAAAACCAGGAGGTTGTGATGGCCTGGAAGCCAAGTGTAGAAAATATTTCAAAGAGGGAGTAGTCAACTATGTCAGATGCTGCTGGGAGATCAAGTAAGATGAGGACAGAGAATTGACCATTGGATTTTGCAAGATGGAGGTTGTTGATGACCTTGATAAAAGCAGTTGCAGTGGAGTGGAGGAGAGGTGAACCAGAAGCAGAGATGACGATTATAGACTTTTTTGAAGAGTTTTACTGTAAAGGGGAGCAGAAAAATAGGTTTGTAAGTTGACAGGAACCTGGATTGAGGGAAGGTGTTTTTTGAAATGGTAGATGTTTGAGCATGTTTGCATGCTGATGGGGAATGACCAGTAGAGAAAAGAAAATTGATGATTCATAAGAGAAAGAATAATTTTAGGAGTAAAGTCCTCAACTAGGCAAGAGATAATAACATCCAGTTCTTTTGTGGAAGGAGGTCTGGCCTAATCAGGAGCAGGGAAAGTGTATCCGTTGAAACGGGAAGAAAGGCAGAGATACAGATTCAATAGGTTAACAGATTTAGTGGTGGCAAAATGAGTTCTTCTCTGATTGCTTCTGTTTTCTCAGTGAAGCAAAGTTTTTAGCTGAGAGTTGGGGAGGGAGGCATTAGAAGTTTGGGGAGAGAGAGAAAATGTGAGAGCCGGCACCTCAGAAACCAGAAAAATGAATGACAGGAAATATAGCACCAGATTCAACGGTAAACAATTAGACAAGGATGGACTAGGCCAGACCTAAATTTTTTAAAACTCTTAGTTTAGATAGGTACCTCACTCACTTATTTTAAATTGTCATTCCACTTTCTCTAATTCTCAGCTACTATCAGTCAACTCTTTAATTTTCTGTATACTTTGGTTAGATCCTTTTTCAGTTCTCCCTGAATTATTTGTTCGAAACCTTCCCAGAGCTGTGCTTTTTATGATGCCAGTGCTTTGGGTCTCTAAGGCAACTTGTTTTCACAAATCCTTTGAAATGATGCCATAATATCCTCAGCTTTCTTTATTATAATACATTTAATTCATTGTTCAAAGATAGAAAGTGTGGCATAGTGGTTTCTTGCTAAATTTGTTTGAATTCACTGTAAGTAAGTAAATCAACTCTTTTATGAGTAGAAACTGTGAAATTCAAAAGAAAAGGCAGTGAGAGGAGAATTAGCATCAGGCTGTTTACAGCTTAGCTTTGTTAATATTTTTCCAAGGCAGGGTTTTAACTCACCCAATTGACTCCCTATAATCATTCCCTAAACTGTTAGGTCTTGCTTAAAGTTAAAATGTCTTGTTGTTAGAAATGTAAATTGAAATTGGTATGAACTTTCTGAAGGACAATTTGGGAATATGTAATAATTTTAAATTGACCCACTCAGTTATGTACACCTGAGGTCTAAAATTTGTTTTTAATTTCTTACTAAAGTTGAGTTAATCATCCCAATAAATGCATAAGTAATTTTGCCTCTGCATCCAAATCCTAGAAATTACATGAATATGTAGATGTGTACATATGCATACACACATTTTGTACACTGTTTATATTGTTTTAAAAAATATGGAAACAACCTAGATGTTCTTCAATACAGGCTGGTTAAATTAATTATGGTTTAACTATATTGTGATATATACCATATACACATTTAAAATGTTGTTCTAGGTCAGAATTTAAGGACATGTAAAAAATAGGTCCATAATGTTACTATTAAGTGGGGAAAAAAGGCTCAGTATAATGTTTGAAAGTTATATTTAGGTATGATACATAAATATATCTGGAAGGATATCCCTGAAATATTAACTATGATTTTTACTTTATTCTTTTCACTTTTCTTTATTTGGTTTTAAAAAAACAAAAAACAAAAAAATCATTTTTACCATCAGAAAATATATTTTCATTTTGAAGGGGGGGAAAGGTTTAAAAGAGAAATTGATCACTTTTCCACAGTTCTAACTCAAAAACTTGTTTTGAGTGTACCTACTTTGAGTTATAAAATCTTTTAAAAATAAATCAACAGTTCCTCATATCTTTCTGCCTAATATTCAAGGATTCAAGGCACTGTTCTAATAGTTCTGGACATTAAGATACCATTTAGATTTTCATTTAAAAATCAATCAAAACATAAGTTTTAGTTTTTTCCCCCTTATTTTCTTAAACCTATTTTAAACTTTTACAGAGAGACATTAAGTGGTTTCATTATATACTGCGTGTACAAAACAACCTCTATGGTGTTCATTTGAGAATCCTAATGCACAAAAATAAATTTTAAACAATTGGTTAAAAATTGGTGGCACACTTGTAAAGGGTTTTCAATATACTAGTGGGCTACATGTAGCACACTGATAGAGATCCACTGTACTGTTTTCTTTTTTTTTTTAATATGGAACGCTTCACGAATTTGCGTGTCATCCTTGCACAGGAGCCATGCTAATCTTCTCCGTATCGTTCCAATTTTAGTATATGTGCTGCCGAAGTGAGCACTGTATTGTTTTCTCATTGTCTTACTATTTTGCCCTGTTTTAAAATATAGACAACTGGTAAATATGCTTATATTTCTCTCCTGAATAGATTATAAGCTACTTATGGGCACAGCAAACTGCAAATGGTGACCCATTGTGAATCATGAAATCAATTTAATGAGTCATAATTGGCATGAAATACATATGTGTGTAAATACATATATGTATATATGTGTATCTTTAAACTATATAAACATTTTTTATATGTATGTGAAAGTAAATAGCACATGGTAAGGGTGAGTTTTGTTTATAAAACATGTAGGTTGCCGCAAAAATATTTGGAAAGCCTGTAATATTTAGGGAGGTACCTTAACTCCGTTAAATAGTGGTCTGCTGTCTAAGAAGAAACTTTGGCTGACTGCCTAGAATATAACCAAAAAATAAGAAATATAATCTAAACCAAGGCACTTGAATTACAAAAGTATACTCAAGTTATAAATGAGCACCTAATTCCCTCCCTCAGAATCCATTTAACCTTATTTTAGACAATTATTAAATTTGGCTGTTTTGTATTTTGTTTTTTTGTTCCCTGCAGCAAATTAGAAGTGAGTGAGAAGAATTCTAGAAACAGACACTAATAGTAACAGAACAGAATAATTAGCGATCTGGGAAGGTCTATGATACCTTTAAAGAACTCCTAAGATAGTAGTGTGTAGGGGCAAAGAGATGCCACTAAGAGTATAATTTTAAAGCTGTAAGGGCTAGAATAAAAGCACTGAACAGGGTACCAAAAAGCTAGGTTTTAGATTTCTTCATAACTAGTAGCATAATATGAACCAAGCCACTTAACCTCTCTCTCTGTCTCAGTTTCCTAATCCATAAAATGAGGTAGATGTATTAATAGTTCTCATAGGTTCCTTCCTGTTCACCAGTCTTCTCATTTCAGTGAGTTTACAGGTAAGACTGGCTTAGGATCTACATTATAAACACATCAATTAGAACAAACTGGGGAGTAGTTGAATTGCATACTTTCTTAAGAAGTAATTGAAGCCAATCATATGGTCCTTGAAATCACATCTTGCTTTCAAGCATTATGAGAAATTTTTTAAAAATTGTATTGTGGTATGTTTGGATCTTAAAATACTACTTTGTGTTTCTAAGTTTCTCTATATTTTTCTATCTTATTATAATCACATGAATGTTCCCTTGAAAATGTCTGTAGAATTTAGCCACTTATACCAGTCTTTATTTCTAAAGGGATTTGAGGCTACACTAGTACCATTTTAAGGCATTTTCTCTTTTCAGTTCTTCATCTGAGTTTTATATTTTTCACTTCTTGTATTTTCCAGTTGGTTGTCCAAATGCAAACCCAGTCCAGGTTTCAATGGCGACATTTTTTCCTTTCTTCAACAAAAAGTAGAGAAGGGAGATCAGCTGTATCAATATTGTTCACTGATAATAAAAGGTATCTCTCTCAAGCAACAACTTCAGTGGGACCCCAGCAGTCACCGTTTGCAAGGGTTTATGGACTTCGGTCTTGGCAAACTTGATGCCGATGAAACACCACTTGCCTCAGAAACTATTTTGTTAATGGCAGTGGGTATTTTTGGTCATTGGAGAACACCTCTTGGTTATTTTTTTGTAAACAGGGCATCTGGATATTTACAGGCTCAGCTGCTTCGTCTGACTATTGGCAAACTGAGTGACATAGGGATCACAGTTCTGGCTGTTACGTCTGATGCTACTGCTCACAGTGTTCAAATGGCAAAAGCACTGGGGATACGTATTGATGGAGACAATATGAAGTGTACATTTCAGCATCCTTCGTCTTCTAGTCAACAGATTGCATACTTTTTTGATTCTTGCCACTTGCTTAGATTAATAAGAAACGCATTTCAGTATTTTCAAAGCATTCAGTTTATTAATGGCATAGCACATTGGCAACACCTTGTGGAGTTAGTAGCACTAAAGGAACAGGAATTATCAAGTATGGAAAGAATCTCAAGTAAATTTCCAGAGTTGAAAAATCATGTACTGAAAATGAATTGTGCTGCCCAACTCTTCAGTGAGAGTGTAGCCAGTGCATTAGAATGTTTGCTGTCATTAGGCTTGTCTCCTTTTCAAAATTGTATTGGTACCATTCATTTTTTACGCTTAATTAACAACCTGTTTGACGTTTTTAATAGTAGGAACTATTATGGAAGGGGACTTAAAGGACCTCTATTGCCCGAAACTTACAATAAAATAAATCATGTGTTACTTGAGGCCAAGACTATTTTTGTTACATTATCTGACACAAGCAATAATCAAATAATTAAAGGTAAGCGAAAATTAGGATTCCTGGGATTTTTGATTAATGCCGAGAGCTTAAGATGGCTTTACCAAAATTATGTCTTTCCAAAGGTCATGCCTTTTCCATATCTTTTGACTTACAAATTCAGTCAAGATCATCTGGAATTATTTCTCAAGATGCTTAGACAGGTATTAGTAACCAGTTCCAGCCCTACCTGCATGGCATTCCAGAAAGCTTACCATAATTTGGAGACCAGATACAGATTTCAAGACAAAGCTTTTCTAAGTGAAGTAAGCATCCTGGACATTTCAATTGCTCGAAGGACAGACTTGGCCCTTTGGACAATTCAGCATGAGTATGGTGGCAGCATAATAAAAGCTCTTTTTCACAAAGAAGTCATCTGCCAAGACTGGTCTAATTGCTCACTAAGTGAGGCACTACTAGACCTGTCAGATCATAGACGAAATCTCACCTATTATGCTAGTTATATTGCTACTAAGTTAACAGCTCTTTTAACTTGTGAGGATTGTATCACTGCACTGTATGCATCAGATCTCAAAGCCTTTAAAATTGGGTCACTGTTATGTGTTAAAAAGAAAAATGGTTTGCATTTCCCTTCAGAAAGTCTATGTCAGATTATAAACATTTGTGAGCGAGTTGTAAGAACCCATTCAAGAATGGAAGTTCATGAACTAGTTCCTAAACAGATGGATTTGTATCTTCAACAGAAAATATTATATGAGCTCTCTGGGCACATTTATCTTTTTGTAGATTTAGATGAGCATCTCTTTGATGGAGAAGTGTGTGTCATCAATCACTTTGTAAAGTTACTAAAAGATATAATAATCTGTTTCTTAAATATCCGAGCTAAAGATGTAGCTCAGAACCCTTTAAAACACTATTCAGAAAGAACTGAAATGAAAACTTTGTCAAGGAAACACTGGTCATCTCTACAAGATTACAGATGTTCAAGTTTTACTAAAACCAATAAATTCAGTAACCATGGCTATCCATTCAAATGAATGCTAAAATATATTAAAAATTTTAGTAAGTATAATAGGTCACCATGGCTTTTTTTAGTTCACCTTACCATTATTTTATAAATTGACCATTCTGCACAATGGACAAGTTTGCAATTCTGACTTACTAGAATTTCTATTTATGCATAAAATCTGCTCGTACCTTGGTATGGCTTGCCACATTTCAGTCCCAAAATGAAGGCAGTAAGTCAGTAGCAGCAGACTAGCTAACAGGTGCTACCTTTGAATTCACTATAAAGAGACAGTGATTGTCAGACTTTGAACTTACTCAGTCTGCTATAAAAACAAGGGAGAATAACAACTAGAAAGGACCAAAACATCTACTCCTTTTATAAATAAACTATACTTCCCCCAAAAAACCTTTGGTTTATGGATCTTAAGAATTTTGACAGACTACCTATAGAACCTTGAATATAATTTTTATTTAAATATGAAAATTTAAGTTCTGATTTGAAAATTAAGCTAAAGCAAAGTATAAAATACCACAAAGATCTTGTTACTCCTATTTACCCTAAAATGTAGAAGCACCTGAGCTTTGGCAGGCAGAAGGTAAGCACGTGAGCCAAGATGGTTTGTTGTACTGCAACAAAGCTGGGGAATACAGTCTGGAAAGGACATATATGACATTATCACGATTCATTGCTCCTGGACTTTGAAATATTTTTGAATATATAATAGGCTGGATACTCACTTGACTCCTGTTGGAAAAGTCCAATGTTCTTCAGAGAATAGAAAGAACTGATACTCCAACTTCTGAAGCCTACTCATGTTTACAGGGAGACTAAAATAAAACATATTTGCAATGTCGAATGAATAATGGAATTTCATTGCCTGCGATTAATAAATTGGAGAAAATCAATTAAGTCAATAAATATGAAACTTTTTTCTTAATTATGCAATGTTTTTTTCAGAAGGTTAAATCTGAAGTTGTAAACATACTAAGGACAATTTTCTACATTCACCTTCAGATATGAAATGATGAATAGAAAAACATAGGTATATGTACTTTCACAAATGAGAGTATTTTAATGGGTAAAAGAAGATACAAGAGTACATTATCTGTGTATATAAAACATCTATGCTGTTATTGAATGAATGTTCACAAGTATACTTACTAGGAAAACTTAAAATTGTAAAAGATTAATGACTAGGTAAAAGTTGAGATTTACTAATCAAAATTCTCCTTTAAAAGTATATTTTGAGATATTTCAGTTTATTCTACCTCAAAGTCTTAAGTTTTAAAATGTAGCCAGTAATGGACTGCATTTTGTACATTTTATACAAGAGCTGTTCCTGAGAAATATGTATATTGTTTTTAATGTCTTGTTTGCAAAAAGGAGCTTAGATGTATCAGGATAATCTTATTTAAAGGAAGCCTGTCTGTAAGTCACCAACTTTAATTTATTGCTTTTATAAATCCAAGGTTTGTAACTGATATTAAAACTAGGTTCACATCCATAGTGTCTAATGTTCTTTAGTGTTACATTTGACTGATATCCTGATATTCTGTATTTTTAAAAATTACTGATTTGCATTAATCCTTTAAGTGCTGGATAAAATGGGTGTATGAATGTTGAAAATAAGGATATTTCCATCCGTGCCTTTAGTACAGTTAATTGCTCTTACTCTTGTGAAAGGGCCTTGCATTTGATAACAGATTTACTTGATCCTTTACAATGAAATAATTCTATAAATTATTCCTATATGATTAGGGTAATTTGGTTATAATATCTACCCTCATTTGTCCTTTTTCTTCTTCAAAGAGAACATTCTCCCCAAAAAATGTATTTTCCTACTTTTCAACAAATGGTGCTGGGACAACTGGGTATCCACATTGTAAAAGATGAAGTTGGACCCTTACCTCACACCATATACAAAAAAAGCTAACTCTAAGTGGATCAAAAACCTAAATGTATAAGCTAAAACTATAAAACTTAAAACCAAGCATATCTAGGAAGGACTTGTGAAAAGTCTTTAAAAAAAAAAAAAGTCTTCATGATTTGAATCAGGCAATACAGGTAACAAAGAAAAAGTATTTAAATTGAATATCATCAGATAAACTTAGTGATTCAAAGGACACCATAAAAAAAAAAGTAAAAAGCACCTACAGAATGGGAGAAAAGTTTTGCAACTCATATATCTGATAAGGGGCTTAAATCTAGAATATATTAAGAATTCCATAACTCAAAAACAACCCAATTAAAGAATGAGCAAAGGATTTGAATAGGCATTTCTCAAAGACATACAAATGGCCAATAAACAAGAAAATATGCTGAACATCATTAGCCATCAAGGAAATACAAGTCAAAATCATGAGATACCACTTCCCTACATCCTCTAGGATGACTGATAAAAAAGATAGGTTGAGAATATGGAGAAATTGAAACCCTCATACATTGCTGGTGGGAATGGAAAATGGTTGCAGATGTTGGAAAACAACTGGCAGTTCCTCAAAAGGTTAAACTTAGAGGTGCCATTTGCCCCAGCAATACCACTTCTAGGTATATATCCAAGAAAAATGAAAACATGTCCACACAGAAACTTGTACAAGAAGTTGTACAGCAGCATTCATAATAGCCAAAAAGCAGGGAAAAAAGCCCAAATGTCCATCAACTGGTGAGTAAATAAAACATGGTATATCCATATCATGGGGTCAAATGGTAAGTATAAAAATAACTTTATTTCAAACTGCCAAACTTTCTGCAAAGCAACTGTATCGTTTTGTGTTCTGACCAGAAATGTGAAAATTCCCATTGCTCTACTTCCTCTCTATCAATCACTTATTGTCATGTTTTTGTTTTGTTTTGAATTAGCCATTCTAATAGGTGTGTAGTGATAGCTCATGGTGGCTTTATATTTGCATTTTCCTAATGGCTAATGATGCTGTGCACCTTTTCCTATGCTTATTTATAATGTTTATTTTCTTATCTGAAATGTCTCAAGTCTTTTGCCCATGTTTTGGAAAGCTTTTTTATTGTTTTTATATATTCTGGATACAAATACATTTTCTGATGTGTTGCAAATACTTTCTCCCAGTCTGTGGCTTGTCTTCCCATTAAGTGTCTTTTGAAAAGCAGACATCATTCATTTTGAAGAAGTTTTATTTTTTTCAATTTTTTTATAGTTCATACTTTTTAGTTTCATCTTAGAAATCTTTGCCTAACCTAAAGGCACTGGGATTTTTTTTCTTGATATATATATTTTTAAGATTTATTTCCACCCCACCCCTCATTTGCACTCAGTCTTCTCTGTGTGTTTGTTGTGTGCTCTGTGTGTCTGCTCGTCTTCTTTTTTAGGAGGAACTGGAAACCAAACCAGGTACCTTCCATGTGGGAGGGAACCGCCCAATTGTTTGAGCCACCTACACTTCCTGCTTATTGTGTCTCATTGTTTCCTCATTGTGTCATCTTGTTGGGACAGCTTGCCACACCAGCCCATCATGTGAACTTGGTGTCTTGCTCATCTTCTTTAGGAGGCATCAGGAACCAAACCCAGGACCTCCCATGTGGTAGGCTGGCGCCCAACTTCTTATGCCACATACACTTCCTTTCTAGAGATTTTAAAGGTTTTATGTTTAGTTTTTGACCCATTTTCAGATAATTTATGCGTGGTGTGAGGTCTGAATTCAGTTTCACATTTTTACATATGGATACCCCAGCTCCATTTGTTAAGAAGTCTATACTTTCTCCACTGAATTACCTTAGTACCTTTGTTCGAAAATTGACCATATGTACGTGAGTATTTCTGGGAAAACTATTCTGTCCATTGATTCATGGGTCTGTCGTTTCACCAATACCATACTATCTTCATTACTGTAGCTTTATGTAAGTGTTGAAATCAGGCAAGAGTCTTCCAACTTTATTCTTTTTACAATTTTTTTATTGTGGATATTCTAGTTGTTTTACCTTTCCATAAAAAATTTTAAATCAGCTTGATTTCAGGAGTTTTGATTGGGATTGTGTTCAATCGATACATGAATTTGGGGAGAATTGACATCTTTATATTGAATCTTCCAATCCATAAACATGGTATATCTCCTCTTTTTTAGATCTTTATATTTTTTAATCAGTGTTTTGTACTTTCCAGTACACAGACCTTGTACATATTTTTATAAGGTTTCATGGTTTTGGGTACTATTGTAAATGGTAATTTTAAAATTTGTTTCTAAATCTTCATTGCTAAAATGAAGAAATACAATTATTTTTGCATAGTTACCTTGCTAAACTCACTTAGTTCTAGTAGCTTTTTAAAGATTGGGTTTTCCTACAGAACAATCACATTGTCTGTAAACAGAAATACTTTTATTTATTCATTTCCACTCAAAAGTCCTTATATTTATTTATTTATTTTCTTGTCTTATTACACTGTTTAGGACCTTCAAGTCATTATTGAATAGGAATGGTGAGAGAAGATACTTTTTCTTGACTTCTTCGCACTCTTAGGGGAAAAGCTTTTAGTCTGTCACCATTAAGTATAATGTTAGCTGTAGGCTTTCTATAGATGTATTTTATAAGGCTGAGGATCTCTTCTGTTCTTGGTTTGCTGCGTTTTTTAATTATCATAAATGGGTATTGAATTTTATCAGCATCTTTTTTGAAAAAATTTTAAGATATAATCCACAAACCACAATATTCACCCTTATAAAGTATACAAGTCAGTGGTGTTTAGTATAATCACAGTTATTTTTTGGATCTCTGAATATATGGTTTTTCTTCTTTTTCTGTTGATAAACAGTTAATTATATGGATTACTTTTTTGAATGCTGAATCAACTTTGTATTCCCAGGATAAACCTCACTTGGTTGTGATTATTATCTTTTGTATATATTGCCAAATTTCATTTGTTAATATAATAAATTACAGACTTATCTTAAAGACTCTGAGACAACACACATTACTCTGAATATACTTGTTTTCCAACTGCTTTTGAGTGAAAACTAAGAATTTCTTAAATGCATTCATAAAACTTAATATTTAAAACAAAGTTTTTAAAAAATTTAGAAATAAGCCTTTTTTATAACTTCACTTGGATCATTAAAAACTTACATTTGGCCTCCAGTTAATTGAATTAAAGACAAGGGACAATAGATAATAATAAAACACATTAAAGAAATGCTAACAAGAAAAAAAAGCCTTAAGTAATTTATATAATAGGCAGTAACTCCAATAATACTTTTTAGAATATTGGCTTCTCTGCTTTGGGTGGCCACTCCAGAACTCTATATAGAATGCGTGAAGAATGCAATAGGACTGGCTGTCATAGTTTGAAGCTGCATTTACGTAACTATCCATATTCTTCGTTTTTTTTGGTATTACATAACAATATGAAATAGAAAACTTCTTTAGAGGATTTTTAAATTCACATTTTACTTAAGATTGTGAGAAAATGTCATAATGGGAAAGCTAAAGCAGGATGTATCAACACCCCACAAAGTCACTAGCTCTACTTGTTTTGCATTACTTGTAACATTAAGGTTCTGTTTCCCAAATAGACCAGATAAGACTTAGGAGTTACTTCTGATTTCTGAGAGAAAGCCAACTAAGGAAGGTGCTTATTATAAGAACATCACACATTAAAAGAAAAGACTGGATTGAGCTGCTGTCCTTAAAAGAAACCAGTGAAAAAAAGAACAGAGAATGTTCTTTAAAACAATTTATGTTAATGGGATTGCAAAATTATATTTTTTGTTGTGTGCTTTAAGAATGTCAAATTTACTTGAAAATCAGATATTTTTAAAGGTTTCTCGCATGCTCAATGGTTAAAAGTGGTGTTATTAAACTAAAGAAAAACTGCAAAACTTTTTTTTACAGAATAGTATAAATGTTTATTTTCCTTATGATTTACTTTGCTGTCCTGTTTTTACAATATAGAAAAGTGTATTCTTTGAATAGCTCTAGTAAATATAAATTTAATCTTTCTACTTTGGGATGTAAAGAGAGCTAAAAAATTATATACCCAACCCTCCCCAAATAGTCTTTTAAAATTGTTGAATTAATGTGGCTGTTAACCTTGTTCAGCAATTTGACGCAAATGCCTAAATACAAAAAGAAGTTGTTTAGTAAGTACTACACAGGAAGGAAAAAGGCTTAATACTTTAGCTTCTTGAAAATCAGAAAAACTAGTAGCATTTGATTGCACCTTCAAATTTTTACAAGCAAAACATTCTCAAGCAATGCCATCATACATAATCTACAATTGTAATCCAAATGTCACATTTTCTGCACACTGTATATAAATACACATCACAAAGGTGCAATTGGAATTAAACACAGAATATGTACAAAATGAACAAAGAAGTTTAGGTTTAGACCAAAAAGGTATTGCAATCTTTTGAAAAATAACTTGATTAGATATTATTTTATCCTTACACTAATTTACATTTATACAAATTTTAATTAAACATACTAGATTGAGGTGCTAAGAATGCACTATCTACATTTAAAGTTACTGCACTATAATTTTGTAAATCCATATTTCAAAAGGAAGATACTTTAATGAGTAACGGAATCCTCTTTTGGATTACTTAATTTCTATTGCCTACATCTTGTGTGTTCATATGAACATATATACACACTTAATACATACAACTATAGATTCCTCTTTTGAAATGTAATAATCATACTAATAATTAGTGAGGATTAAGGTACCCCACAAAATGCCTGAATTCCAACATGGTTTTTCTCGTCCTAAAATCAAGAGTCCTATCTACAACAGGCTTTTAAATTCATAAAGCTTTTGAATTTTGAATTACCAAAAATGATTTAGGTTATTTTAGTAGTTATATGAAAACACGTATAGATTCAGCTTACCAAAGCACTGGTTAAAAATAATGCCATATTAAACTTCCCTTATAAAAAAAATCCCACTACAATTTTGAAAGCTTTGTTAGGAGGCCCACTTCAGTAAATCAAGTCACATATTGGTTTGAAACCTCTTAGTTCAAAAGTCTATAAAAGGAAGTTTCTGTAAGTGAAAAATCTTTCCCTAAATTCATCATCTCTTCCAGCTTCAATATTCTTTAATTTTCCCCAAGTCAAATTTGTATCTGGTAATTATGCAAGAGTCTATGTTATCAATATAATAATGTTTTCTTCTATTCAGATGCAGCTTTCCATTTGAATAGTACCCAGTAATCACTTTGACTGACAATTTATTGTTTCAGATACATACCACCTCTTTGAAAGAAAATGGAGATGTCCTGGAGCACTTGTTAGTGACTCCTTGTTATAGAAACACATTGCTCACCTCTGAAATTTAGTTTACTGTCCCTTAACACTTTATATGTTTTTAAAAACAAAATATATTTTTTAAAAGTGTGCCTATGAATTACTTCCCCTTCTGACATTCCCAGAGAGGCAGAATATGACCTAAAAAAGGTGATTTTTGTTTAAAAAAAAAAAAAAAAAGATTTTCTCTAAACATAAAATGTCATTTGAATATGTTTTAAAAGAATTGTTTATGTAGATATTCTATCTGCTTATTATATATTCTAGGTCTAGTACCAAAGAATGACTGGTAATACCAATGCTGCTTTGGTGTCTTCTACTGGAACAAAGTCATACAACACCATACATTATAAATTATATTATAATAATTTTAAATGGTCTTTGTCAATAGAATCAGAATGATAGAACATCTAATTCTTAAGAAGCCCAAGCAAATTAAAAATTATATAATACAATAAAGAAAAACTCAATTTAGAAGGGGCACAAGCAGACTTAATTTAAGATTTAAAATGTACTACTTCCTTATTTAAAATTCTCTTTCAATATAATTTCAAATCTCTTAAAACAAGGGCTGAATTGTTAAATTGTAATTATTAAAACTATCTTCTGAAAATGAAGTGTCCCTGCACCTTAAGTTTTCTGTATAGTTCCATTTATCAGTCTTTTGTGCAAGAGTTAGCAATTCATGGCACAAGGGTCACTTTTTGCTTTTCCTGCAGAGTTGATGACGCTCATCAAACATCGTCCAAATTCCTCAAGAATCATCCGTTCAGCTGCTGCCTTTGATTTTCCCTTCTTGTCTGCCTGCTCTGCCTGGGCAAGAAGGCAATTACAGGTGGCTTCAGCTACTTCTTTAGTTACAAATGTAAATGGCAATCTGAAATGATTTTTGAGAAAGAGAGAGAAAGATGATGATGATGATGATGTTGCATAGCAATAAAAGCAGATGTGACTTTCTTTCATCTGGAAATCTATTGGCACTTTCATGATTCATCAGCATATTAAGCAACACAATTTGCACAATGATTACAAGCACATCCTGAGGAGCTTTAAAATGTTAGATTTGGTTTTATTATTGAGCATATTTTAAAAATATATTTCATGTATATATTTATTCATCTGTGTTTACTTTTTAGTTTTTAATTGTTTATGTCTTCAATTATCAAATGTACAAAATAAAGTTAAAAAAAAAAGGGAAAAAAATATATTTCAGGAAATTTAGCATTTCACATAATAAACATGACTTATTACCTAGACAAGGCTTTCTGGATAACTAAAAGATATAATTCTACATGTAGAATAAAGTTTCTATATCTAAAGTCCTCCCAACTCATGAAGGTAAACTCCATGAGTAGTCTTCTTTATTTACTGCTGTTTCTCCAGTGTCTGTCACATAGTGACACTCCATAAATATTTGCTGAATGAATGAATAACATTGGAAACTTAAAGCACTATTTCTTGAGCAACACTGAAAATAAGCATTTTATTATATTCCTACTTAGTGTTTGTTAAAAAGCAAAACTACAAAAAAATAACCACACCAAAAATTTGCATTTTTCCATCACACACACAAAAAATTGGGGAACCAAGTATAGTTCTATAATCACAGAGTTTCATTTATAAAAGCCTGAATTACTGAGTATTATGTCAGATCAATCTATCCTAAGGCTTGCTCTATCGTAGCCAAGTCTTAAAGCCTTTGACAGATTAAATCAGGCGACCTAATACTAGACTAACTCAAAAACATTTAAGTAAGCAATTACTGATAGAAATAAACTGCAAATCCAGGATAATTAGCTATTGTCAATTTAAAAAGAAGTAAAAAAAGAAACTGCAAGGCAGAATAAATGGAGTTTGAAATTAAGGCCCACTCTGACAAGAGCAGGTAGCTGAGGATTCTGGCTGCCTGCAGTAGGGGTCATATCAAAATCTTTAACATACAAAAAGAGCTTTCATTTTTTGTTACCTTTAAATTCCTTTACAACAAGTAACTAAAGGTGGAAAGAAAATACAAAAATCAGGTTTGCAACAATTCCATTTTAGCAACAACAAAAAAACTAACCCAAATTTACCAAAAATGAATATTCCAGCCATACTATGAAAGAGATTAAAATATCAACTTACTTTCCTCCTCCGCTATTCAAAGCTGGTGCTGGTCGAGTAAGCAAGTCCGAAATTTGAGAGGATAACTTAGTCTTTGCTGCTGTTTGCTGTTGTACCCTTACTTCGGCTGCATCTGCCAAGTGCATCAATGTCTTTCTTTCTGGGCTTTCTTCAAAATTCTTACAGCCAATACATTTGCATATTGAGGAACACATTATTTTTGCCTAGAAGATTCACAAAAGAAAGGCTTCGAAATCCAAACCAAAAAAACCACATTACTATAAGTAGATTCCATCAAATCAACAGATAATAAAATTAACTGGTCAGTTGACATAAGAGTAGATGGAAATACCAGCTGACAAAATTACGTAGGCTAACTACTCATTTGGTTATATTAGGTGTTCTTAAGTCTGAGAGTGACTGTACAATGCTTGTGTTTGGCCACTTCCATGTCAGTTTTTCCTCCATTATGAATATAAATTGTCCTCCTGATATGAAACCATGTTCTTTATAAAGAATATGCATGATTGGGAAGCAGATGAGGCTCAAGTGATTAGGTTCCTGTCTACTATATGGGAGGTCCAGGGTTCGATTCCCAGGGCTTCCTGGTGAAGGCAAGCTGGCCTGCGCAGTGAGCTGGCCCATGTGGAATGCTGGCCCACGCAGAGAGCTGGCACAGCAAGATGATGCAATGAAAAGAGACAGAGGAGAGACAATAAGAGACACAGCAGACCAGGGAGCTGAGGTGGCACAAGAGATTGAGTGCCTCTCTCCTACTCTGGAAGGTCTCAGGATTGGTTCCTGGGGCCGCCTAAAGAGAAGACAAACAGACACAGAAGAACAGATGGCAAATGGACACAGCAGACAACTGGGGTCGGGGGTGAGGAAATAAAATAAATCTTTAAAAAAAAAAAAAAAAGAATGATTAACATATTAAAAAAAATAAGGGTCATCCAGTATTCAGCCATATGTTGGTGACCTCCCATTTATGGAAACACACACAATTTCACATAAGAGATTTCATAGATGCTATTTTTATTATAGATACCTCCCTCCTTGCATTCCATCTCTCAGATTCCCCAACCACTTCAATAACCCATATAAAACCAGGATGTCCTTTCATGTAAGTATATGTTAAATGTAAGTTATGTAGGTAAAAACATACAGACCTACATATACACACATATTAACTCACAAATACAGAATTCTTTGTTTTACAAAAATGGGTTATCATATACCCATTTTTCCACATTTTCTCATAGTATGCTATCTCATGGAATTTTTCCAAGTCATCTGTCAATAATCTGAATTTATTCTATTTAATGTCTGGGTAGTAACTGGTATGGATGTGTCACACTTTATTTGGGAATTCATCCCCCTATGGATGGACATTCATTTTGTTTCCAGTTCTTGGGTATCAGAACCAATGCATAAAAAGAACTTCTGTACATATTAATGCTTTTAATTCTATGGGATAGATTTCTAGAATTGGGCTCACTGGGTCAAAAGATACACCTATTTTGATTTTAATAGATGTGGCCAGATTGCTTTTTCCAAAGGCTGTAAGATGTCACAGTTTCATCAGCAATGTACAAAGGAAAACTGTTCCACATTCCCTCCAACAATGGATGCTATAGCTCTTTTTAATATTTACTAATCTGTTTAGGTGGAAGGGAGAGTGAGAGTTCATTGGTCTTTAATTTACATTCCCTGACTCATAGTGAATTTAGGCATCTTTTGTCAGCTGCATTTTTCTTCATTAAATTTCTATCAATTTAAACAGAATTATAGTCCTTTCTCTTTATAACACCTATCAAGAAGATAAATGGACAATATTATGAACACATTTATTCTCCTTTCTTCCAATAGTCCAATATATTCCTTTTACCACTGGAATAACTGGTTATACATTTTGTGTTAATTGGGTTAACTCAATACTTAATAAGCATCTACTGATGAGATAAACACTGACATCAAGGGGCAGAAAACATCAATAATTTAGATTAAGTTCTAAGAATCATCAAGAAAAGTATTAATAATGTTTAATAGGAGTTTGGGTAGGGAAAATTACAATGACAATGCATTCAATTAGCTTTGCTCATTCACCTTCCCCAGTGGCAAAAAAACGAGGGGGGTGGGGAGGGGAGGTTATAAGAAGAGATAAAATCATTTCAATAATGGAAACAGCCACCCATCCAATCAATTTGTCCCAAAAAGAGCATGAAAGGGAGATTTGAATGTGTTGTCCGGGTGCAGACCAAATGGACCAAAGAGCCAATTCAACTGAAGACCAAGACATTGAAAGACCCAACAATTCAACAAAAACCCTCAATATCACAGGTAATGCATAGTCAATTAGCCACTGCTAGTCAGAGTTGAGTATATTCTCACGTTTTCCATTTCTTAATCCATGAATTTTGGAATGACAAATTAGGTTACTAGATATTGTGTCTTTTTTGAATGTCCAGGATTTTATTATAGATAGACAGGCTTCTTCTCTCTTCTCACTTTTCAACTGGTCCACTGCCCTTTCTATTTCTACTAATTCACAGATTTGTTACCCAGTTTAAACAAATGATTATTTCACCTGTGTTTGAATTTCATATGCCTGGAATGTGTTGATTGTTCAGTGCCATGTACATGAAAGGGTGGGAATGCCCCTCTTACCCACCTTTACATCAATTTCCACCTTCTATCTGTGGGCTTGATTTGATAGCTTACAAAAAACAAACAAACAAATAAACAAACAAATAAAACCACTTTTGTCTGTATGTTAATTTTTACATATCATGAAAACTTTGGTAGTATATGAGGAACACAAGCCAACTATTTAATCTGGTGTTCATATAAAAGAAATAGTCATCTATTCTAACACTGGATGAAGAACTGGTTTGCCGGACTGGGATTTTTACAGAGACTTTCAAAAATAATCTTGGTTATATGCAATCTTCACTCATACTCACTTTAGAACTAACAAGATGTTACTCCATTGTGCACCTTCCTGAGAAGTGTATTTGATCTTCTAAATCAATAAATAAGGAGAGAATTCATTATATAGAGAATTCTGTACACATAATCTTTAATATGACATTTTGAATGAAGAGGGCACTGGGCTGCAGGAATATGCAACTGTAGCAGAGCAAACCCTTCCAAGACAGCTGAGTATAGCCCTTTAAGGTATTACTTCACCAGATGCAATAGTAGGCCTTCTGCCAAAACTAAAAATAAGGTCTCCCTTTGAGAATGAAATTTGAAGGAATGAAAACATAATGCATGAGAAGAGTCAACTGTAGGAACACCTCAGCCAAAAGATGGTCAGTAAAGACTTTCAGACGCACCAAGAAACCACTTATGGTAACCTAGCATTCTTGGGCATGACTAGATTGTTTAATTCTTTTAAAATAAAAATAATAAACTGTATAATACTTTGTCTGAAGCAAGAGGAAATGATTTACATGACATCTTTCAAAGCTGAGTTTCAACTGCATTCTTCTGAGAAGATGCCCTGACCCATAAATAAAAATAACCAGTTGAGTGGGATGGTAAAACAGTGAAAATGGAAGCAGTCACCTCCTAGTGGTCAGTAATCTCATCCAGCAAGATTCAAATTCCTCCTTTTCTATTTTTATGCTCACAAAGCACACTTTTTTTTTTTTTTTTTTTAATTTTTTTTTATTTCCACACCCCCCCTCTCACCCCCCATTGTTTGCACTTGCTGTCTCTCTCTGTGTCCATTCGTTGTGTGCTTGTCTTCTTTTTAGGAGTCATCAGGAACTGAACCCGGACCACGCCCAATTGCTTGAGCTACCTCCACTCCCCGCTTGTTGTGTCTGGCATTGTGTTTCCTCATTGTGTCTCTTCATTGCATCATCTTGTTGCATCATCTTGCTGCACCAGCCATCACGTCAGCTCGCTGTCTTGTCTTCTTTAGGAGGCACTAGGAACCGAACCCAGGACCTCGCATGTGGGAGGTGGGCACCCAATTGTTTGAGCCACATCTGCTTCCCGCTAACTTCTTACCTAAAGAACAGTGTTTCTCAATAGGAACTACTGGCATTTTGGGCAAGATAACCTTTAACTTATGGGACTACCCCCTGTAATATAGGCTATTTACTACTGACATATATTTCTAAAAGACCCTTGGAGGAGAATGGGTAGTACTGTCTCTCAATTGAGAAACACTGCTGTAGTTTCCAGTTCACTTTGATATGAGTTTTTTTTACAGAAAACCAGTAAATTGGTGCTCTGATCTGCATAATTCCAGGTATATAACCAAGAAGCTATGAGCTGGTAAATCAGCTAATGAAACTCCAGGCCATAGTGACAAGAACAAGGTACAGCTCCTCTGAAACCCTGCTTAGGGCAGCAGGGCTTCCCCAAACAAAGGTCCTCAGGCCAACTGTACATATTTTCAAACTGCAACTGCAGGTGATGTTCCATTTTTCAAGTAGGTTTTTATAGTATGACCTCTCTAAAGTAATTTTTAAAAGACAGACTATTTTCCCCAACAAGCATCTCACCTCATAGCATTCACAGTAGTTTTTAAGACACCCAGATCGTTTGCAATTACATCCTTTGCTGTGACGTCGATCTGATTCACCCTCCTTTCCTTTCCCTATCTTAGGCTTGAAGGCTTCTGGATTTCTGTCAAGACATGCCTATCAAAACAGATCAAATATCAACTGAAGTTAAATCACAATAAACCAAACTTAAGACAATGCAAAGGGAATTAATTTTTTCTTAGTAAAACAATTAAGTTCTTCAGAAAACAGTTAATATTGGAAAATTTTGTCAGTTAAGTGAAACAAAATAAAAATTACCTTTATTGCTTTTTGCCTTTCATTTTCATGTTCCAAATTGTTATAACAATTAGTACAATTGCAGTTGTTGCAAAATTCACCATTTGCAAAACAATCACAATATCTGGAATGTAGAAACCAGTGAAAAGTAAAAACTCATTGTTAACACAAACAAAACTAGAAACTATCTGATTTAATAGTCTTTAGCATTATATAAACAGTAGCACATTTTAGAAATGTGCTCAGAACCACCTAGTTCCAAGAGTTAAAATATACTAATTGTCAACCATATACTAAGGCTAAAAACTTATCAGTGTTATTGTAGATAACACTTTTACTTTTACTGCTAGAATTTTGGCCAAGGAACTTAGTTCAACAAGTAACAGCTGTCAATACAAGAGCTATGTGATTTTATGTGCCTCCCAAATTAAGTTCTGTCAAAATCATTAAAGAAGAAAAGCAATAGCTATATTCTATGAGTAAAACCTGTTCGCTTGAACTACAGTAGTGCTTCTCTGGATTCTAAAGCCTCTATAAATCCTAATGCTTTTCATTTAAATGTTTCATATCACGTCTCTTAGTTTAACACTAATACGCAAATTAATCATCCAACAATTTTTAAAACTACTCAGAGCAACACCTTACTTAGGAAAACAAATACAAAGGTCATAAATAAGATCAAACTTAATATTATTAAAGGCAGAGACTGTTTCTCATCTGATGCTATATTCCTAACTATGAATCCTGTACCTCACAGATGATGAACTCTACAATTATTTTTTTCTAAATGAATGAAAGGGTATTTTTACACTGTATACGTGCTCAAAATCCACTTGTATGTTTATTTAAATTACACACTTATGAAATTTGAGTTAAAGAATTTTTAGTTAACTCCATTTATTTTTAAAAGCATTTCCAGTTATATCAAATAAATTAACAGTAGCAAAAACACTTACAATTTCAAACATAGCGATTTTGTACAATTACAGGGCTTCCTGGGCCGGCTGGCAGACTCTGATGGGATTATGCTATACAGACACACACAAAAAAGATATGCATTTTTAATCAATTAAAGGTAACTTTAAAATTAGAAAAGCCTCCAATTTGTAAAGTCGTCCTAAAATAAAGCTTTAACAAATGTATCCATATCTAGTAAAAGTTTGCTATGTTGTTTGATTTACATTTATATGGAATTTTTTAAAAAGCTATCAATAGTTGCTAAAGAACACTCCACAAATACTCTTCCTTCTAAGAGAACAAAGTTGAAACCTCAAAGCTCTTGGGATTCAATTATAGAAGGTAGCGATGAAAGAGGGGCATGGTAAAGAGGAATTTGTTGTGGGGAGGTTGACTGGTTCTATGATGTAATTAAGTACTGCTTCTAAGGTAATACTGCAAAGGCAGCAATTAACGGATTAATAATTTAAAAAAAAGAACAAGGACCTAGCATAACAATTTAAAAAACAGTATCATATTTCAAAATATATTCAGGACTCTCAAGTCTAAGGCAGTAAGTAGACACCATTCAGAAACTATTAAATCATGATCTATACCACTCAAAAAGAGAAAAACAACAACAAAAACAACAACTACAGTGTTTTCATGTTATTGTAGATAACACTTTTACTTTTGCATCTCTGTTGCAATGGATTCTGTGGGGATATCCATATTTCTTCCATTCAAAATCTATCTCAGAGATTTTAGAGGAATTTATTAAATATATCTGAATGTTGCCTAACATAGGGAAAAGTACTGGAGAAAGCCTAACACAAAAATGAGAAAAGTGATCAATTTAGTTGTATTACTTGGATGATAAAGAAATTATATATCATTTTGGATCTTTTTATTCAAAGGCAAAAATTGGAAATCTGTTTTTAATGATATTAGTCTATTCTCTGTTCTGATTTATTGCCCTAACCACACAGCTTTATTTTCAAGGCACATAACAAAATCATAGAGGCTACAAAGAATAGAGAAAACTATTAGGTGTCTAAGAAGAGTTAAAATATGCGTGACTAGCAAGGGTTAAGAAAAAAATAGCACATCTTCCATAAACCCTCTTATCAAATAGTTTATGCCAGTAATTAATATGATACTCAAAACATGGTCACTGGCATCACCTGGGAGATTGTTAGAACTAGAGGAAAAAAAAAAAAAAAAAGAATAAAGAAAAGAAAAAAGAACTAGAGAATTTCAGGCTTCACCCAAGACCTATGAAAAAAATCGGCATTTTAAATGTTTCCCAGGTGATTTGTATGTAACATTAAAGTCTGTGAGAAAGTGTTCCTAGAATATTAAAAACAAACAAACAAACAAAAAACTAATCAAACACTACTTGGTGATATATTACCTATTAATAAGCCTTATCTCATTCCACTTTATAATAGTACATAAAATCTGTGATATCCCTTTCAGATATAAACACAAGACCAGAATTTTCAAATCATAAACTACCTTAGATGATAAAAGTTTGACAAGGTATAAGATATTTACACAGCCTCAAAATATCTCCCTATAAAGTATTTATTAATTATAAAAAGAAAAATAATAACTTAAAAATTAACAAACCTGACAGATATTACCTTAACCAAGTGATATAAGTTAACTTCACCAATAAATTAACATTATGTGCCTTTAATGTGATAAACTGAGAAGAATCCAACATCACTACTGTAGATCCTGCCAAAATAAATAACTTGCATCTAATCATTAGGAAACATAAGAAAAGGCCAAACTGAGGGACATGCTACGTAACAATTGATTTATATCCTTCAAAAAAATCAACATCATGAAAGGTAATGAAAGCCTGTAGAAACATTCTAGACTAAGGGACACTAGAAAGAGACAAAATAAAACAAAAGTGACAAAATTGCTGAATCAGGGTAAAGAATATTTGGGAGTTCTTTGGCTACCCTTTTACTTTTCTGTAAGTTTGAATTATTTCAAAATAAAAAGTACTTTAGAAGCAAGTTCACGTGGCTTTGAGTAAACAAACACATCAAATAGGATGTATTTGAAATGCTTGATGTTGCTTTTAAGCTGATTCAACAACTTAATTTACATATTTTCAAAATACTCACCCATTGAATGGAAGCCTTGCCTGGGTCTGGATACCAGATGTTCCAGTAAAGTTAGAGTTGCTTGCTATAGATACATATGAAGACTGCTGTAGCTACATGTAAAGAAAGGAAATTTTACACTATATTTGCAAAAATGGGCAATACTCTCAGATATAATGAGATATAACGATCAGCAAGAAGCACAAATTAAATTCACCTTCTAAAATGGGAAAAACAAAATGGAGGAATTTCATACAAACAACCCAAAAATATACTAAAGGAGAAAACATTGTGACCATTTTAAAGTACTACAGAGTATAATATAGGAAATTATTCCCTAGAGGAGTAAGTATGTCAGATTTATAGGAAATTTTAAATAAATGTCCTGAAAATACTGTCATAACTTACATTAGCTGGAAAAAATGCAATGTGCTTACTTGCAAATAAAGTACTTTACTGATGATTCATCACATTACAAATCACAGAAAATGAGAGAAGTTACATGTGAATAAGTTTCTAATTTACACCGATTTTTAAACATAAAAGAGATGTTCATGATAATAATACTGAACATTAATTTTTTATCAGTAGCCCCATAACATCCTCAAAAATATATTTCATTAGTACACACATGGGTTTCTGAATCCCTTCTTATAATCTTAGTTATAATCAATTCAATTGTTTAGAACATTGTGCTAACACACTTGATCCTTACATGACAAAGAAACCTTCTGTTTCCTAGAAGTGGAACCCCCAATCAAAGTCAGCCAATTGGACAATACATGGCTTTGACTCTAAAGATGACTAGGAGAGAGGTTTGGACAGACCAGTAAAGATATGTCACCTGGCAATGCATCTCATAGCCTATTTTTCAAGAGCAAGACAGTGGCATCATATTCATGAGTGAGGGAGAGCTGCATTATAGTAACAGTCTTTTCTAAATTCCCTTGAACTCTGCTGATTTTAACTTCAACTTATTTTCTCTTATATCTATATAATCTTTCCCTCACACCAACTTGCTCTCAGCTCTGAATTGTGAGACTTGCATATTTGACAGTATATTTCTAAGTGCTGAAGATATGCTGAAAATCAATTTGGGGGAAAAAAAAAATGAAGATATGCTGAAATAAACTCAGAAGTTTTGGTTAACTTTTCAAGATCTTGGAAAGAGCCATTTTAATACTGAGTTAGATGCTTTTATGAGTAATTTCAAAATGTGATAACACCAGACTTCTTAGACCCACTTATCTTACCCAATTATTGAAATGCAATCACTTAATTTTTTCCACATACCTGAGTAACATACTGAGCTGGAAGAACTGCATAACCTAAACTCCCTGTTCCCGGAGCTGGTGCCAGAACAGTGCCTGGTGGAAGGTTTGTGAGGTTTGGCTGGATTTGTGGCAGTGGTGTGGCAGGCATAATAAGCCGTTGCTGGGGTTGGCTAGTAGTAACTATTTGTGAAGTTGGATTGATCGGTTTAGGAACAACCTAAAAAGAAGAGATCACAAATCAATGAGCACAAATATAAATTTTACAACTGCTTAGTTCAGTATAAATCTCTTGAATCCAGACGTGAGTTTTTAATTTTAAAAATAAATTGTCTGTTTGGGAGAAATCGAGAAATGAAGTTATGTGATACTCACTTGTTTGACAGCCTGTGCTGGGACAAGTGGAACTGACATCCGCACTGGGGTTGTATTAACCACCACGGGCTTTGCTTTTTTTAAAAAAAGAAAAAAAAAAAAGAACATTTCATTGCTTTATGAAAAAATTCCAAATGAATTTCTATGAAAAATTATAATCCTTATAAAACTACCAGATAATAAATAGCTTCTTTATTTCTATGGTTAGCACACAGGTAAGTACAATATTTACAGAATACAGAAAACTTAAGAATAACACTTAAGAATACTTTGACTCTTCCAAGTTATCCTCATGAAAGAGCTTTAAGAATCCATTTGTTTCCTATTTTAAGCAACCATTATCAGGATAGCTACCTTTCAAAATTCTTTAATCTACCAGAGATCTTATATCTAAGGTAGCCATAGTCTATCTACTTTATGAGGAGGTATTTGTAGATTCAAGATATACTTTTGAAAATACTTCAATCTATATTCAGATGACCTATACATTCACTATTAAATCCAGTCAAATGAAATGTGTAAATAAAAGAACTGCCATTTATGAGCTTGGCTAACAACACTGTTCTTTCTATACTATGATTTTTTAATTGCTATGTTTCTATTCAAACCAGAGAAAATATCATTCTAGCATAATTCAATATTTACAGAGCACCTACTAAAAGGCAGCCTAGCATAAAGGTTAAAAATATGGGCTCAGAAGCCATAAGACCCTGGGAATTATATCCCAGTTTTGCCACTTTGTAATTAATTGGACTCTCTTTGCCTGGATCCCCATCTGCAGTATGGGTGTGATAATAGTATCTATGTTACAGTATGAGGATTAAACATGTTATTTCCTGAAAAATTCAATTATAACAGTGCCTAACAAACAGTAAGTGCTCAATAAATGCTAGCTGCCATTATTATTGCCATTGTTGTTGTTATTATTATTGCAACCCTAATACTACAAACATGACAGTGCATCCTACTAGGGCAGATTAGAAAAATATCCAAATAAGATAAATACAACTAAAGAAGATAAAGTGCTGTGGGAGTCCCAAAAAGCAAGAACATACATCTAATGCAGAGGATGAGAATATGGAAAGAATGCATGGAGCACACAGTATTTGAGATAGGTCCTAATAAATGGGTTGAAGGGCACATAGGTTGGAGGTGGGTATCCCTCCATGCATGAAAAGTGGAGGCTTGATGCTGGGAAGCAACAAGGCATATTCATTCACTAAATATTGGTTTATGCTTGGAACCCTTTAACCCTAAGGTTAAAGTGGGCAAAGACAGATGAAAAGACAAACTGAAGCCATTTTGTTGAGGACCTTGAATGTTGGGGTAGAAATCTATATTTTTAATTTGGTAGACAATGAAACTGTTTCTGAAAGATTTTTAAGTAAAGAAATATTATTGGAAGAGCACAAAAAAGTTTTTTACCTGGCAGCAGTGTGTAAAACAAACAGAGTGGCAAGAAACAAGACAAGTCAGAAGAACAATGCATTAGTCTGGGCAAAAAAAGAAGGCCTGATCTGGGGGGACAGCAATGGGAAAGAAAAGGAGAGAACAGATGCAAGAGATACGGCGGAGATGAAAGAAACATGATTTATCAACCTACTGAATGGTAGGAACAGTAACTATACAGGGTAAAAAGGTGAGACAGTGTGAAGTTTTCAAGTAACTGGAAAAATACAGTTGTTAGAAGTAGAAATTCAAGGATGAACTTGAAGGTGATCCTGAAGAAATGCTGTAATGTAATTTAGGAAAGGTTGGCACTAGACCTATATGTTTGGACCAAAAGAATTTCAGTTTTTAAAACAATCTGCAGCCATTTCCACAGTCTAAGGGAGGGATTTAGGAAGATAGAGAGGACATCTCTTCAGGTTTTATTTATCTAAAAGTAAGGCTGGAGCCAGACCTGAAAGACAGAGATTAAGGTAATAGGATCTAAAGTGCCTGAAAAATAAAAGAAAAAGAATAGACTTCCTTGGACAGAGAGGCTGTAAGGATGTTAACAGATTGGGGCTTTTGGTGGGGTTGGGGATGCTGATTGCTGGAGACAGAGTTGAAAGTCCTAGACAAACGAGGACTTTCATCTTTCATCTAAAAGGGAGCAGGCCCCTACAGTAAGGTGACAAGCTATGGGGGGTGGGGAGGGGGGTGTGGTAGGGGGAAAGAGTGGGAGACTTCCAGAAAAAAATGCATGATTAGAGAGAATATGATTGCATAATTTTGTGACTATACAAAAAAACCACTGAACTGTACACTTAAAAAGGGTGAATTTTATGCTATGTGTATTAGATTTCAATAACTTGTATGACCACGGACTGAATGAGCAGTGGCATTGGATTTAAAATGTTTTACTGTTCTGTTCTGATTCTCCTCAGTTACCCTCAAACTTTAATAAAGTTATATTAACCACTGTAGGGTAGTCCCAGCAATACAATAAAGAATTAAAAGTTGAGTCTGAATTCATTCTTGGGACATAGGAGACTGGACTCCCTATACCACCTGCTCCTTGGAGGGAAGATGGTGGTCATCATTCCATAAGCATACAGAGCAATGATTTTGAAGTGAGAGAAATAACCCGAGGAATCTAAGAACTTACTGTGGTCCTGAGACATAATGGGGAAGGGATGTGACCAACCCTGTTACATCCAACAAGGGACTTAGCTGATTCCTATTTGGATAATAAGGAAAGGGTAACAATACCCCCACCCCTGGCAATACACACACACACAAACCTAAAAAACCAAGTTTGGCATATGCATGTTAAGTTTTAACTGAAGACATGGGAATGGAAAAAATATAAAACGAAGTGGTCAGAATACTAAAAAATATCTAGAATGGAGGGGTCATATTGATGTTCTATAACTAAGCTGAAAGTCTGTATTTCTCCTTCTCCCCACATTACTAACTGCTCTTGCAGTTTTCATAGAAGCTGACATAATCTTTTATTTTTAGTCGTTGACAGTTCTTATAACAGGAACTCAGCACGATGCTCCCTCCAATCTTCAGAAACTGTACTTTCGTGTTTCAGGCATTTTAATTTCTTAACTTGATTCCTTCACTCACCAAAATGGTAGGAGATTACATTCTGAAGAATTTACCTAAGCACTCTTCTGGGTCCTTCTATTATGTTGCCAGCCATTGAAACCAATTAGCATTGTGAAGTCATTGAACACTGTTTTTTATATGGCTTTGGGGATGGGGGATGTACAAGATGAGTGCAATTCCCTTTGACATTTAAGTCATATTTCCCTCATAGGAAATCAGGCCCTTAGTAAGACATGTAAATATATTTGGTGAACCAGAGCAACTATTTAGTGTATCTGATAAAAAACTGTAAACTTAACTCATTATTTCTGTGAAATAATGTATATTATATATAGCCAGATCTTTTATGGAACAGAAGAGAAAGACAAAAAGAGAAAAATATAGAAGGATATACCTATATATATACATATATTCAAACCCTTATATATATAAGGGAAATCACAGGAATAGTATGGGGGGAGTGGGAAGAGAGAATATAGAATGAGGGTGGTGAAAGAGGCAATGAGACAGAGCAAAACAGAGAAAAAGCTGACGGTAGAAAGCATAAAAGGAAAAGCAGGGAAGCAGAAGGGGAGTGAGGGAATTCTGGGAGACAAAGAGAGAAAGAGAGAAAGAGGCAGGCAGAGAGACATAAAGTTAGAAAAGAAGGCAACAGTAAACACACTATAATTATGAAATGCCCAACCCATTCTTCCACTCTTCCCGGGTCTTCAGCTACCTTTTCTACTTATACTAGTCTTATTCTTGCTGAGTAAACTAGTTACATTACACTGGAAACGGATACTCAACATACTATACAGACACAAACACACACACATAAAATATAACCAATTGACTCTAATGACTGCTTTATTGACACCTCAATAAATTGGACTTGAAACACCTTACTTAGTACCCTCTTAGTTTAAGCATTGGGGAGAACATTCAACTTGACTCCCTTAGTTAGCAATATACACAAGTTTTCACCTTTCCTCTCATTAAGAAATTATGATAAATCTCTTCCAAAATCAGTTTAAAGAGATACTAGAAACCATAATTATTTGATATAATTATCAGAGAAGTCTAATTTTACAGAATACACTCCAAAAGTATTATTTCCTCCATTTTCTCCCTTCAGCAATTTGAAAAATACATTGTTTTCTTCTACAGTTTCCTACACAGACAGCTCCAATCCCTTAATAAAAACAAAAGAGTACCCAACTGTCCCTTAATTCTATTTACTTCCAGTAAACAATAAATCATTCACTCGCCATAGCTTTTTTTTTTTTTTTCATCAATTGCTTTTTGACATTACCAGAGTATACAGCAGTTTTCCAAGGGAAAAAAACATACCCTAAACTGTAATTGACCAGATTTCTGATAGTACCTGATCATTTCATACTATTTAATCTTTTTTAAAGTAGATAAATATGGAGAAAGGTAATGTGTGTGAGTCTGTGTATGTTTATTGGTTAGGAATATCCTCTAGGAAAAATACAATTGAGCAAAAGAACAGGACATTTTATTGGCAGTTACAGATTCAAAATACTAAAAGGATGAAAGTGATATAATGTTCTTATTTATCCTTTATACCTTGTCTATTTATCATTTCAACTCACCCAAACCCTATCAAGGGGCTTCATAGTTTAGAGAAATAATTTGATTTCATCTAAATTTATCCCACCTAAGATCACTGGCATAAATTGTATGTTTTTAAACTAGCAATAAAATGGCTAACCACAAACTAATGGGTAATTATGATTATTTCTTATTATAGCACACTGTGTACCAACTTAACAGGTTAAAATATTACAGTTATATACAACTATGATTCTCTTTCACTGCCTTCTGAACATCTACTGATTCAAACTCTCAGCTGAAATGCCACACTTAATCAGAATTTCAGCAAGAAAAGGACCAAAGTTCTTTAATAATGTTAAAAGCATTAATCACTGTTTAAAAAAGTGGTTACTAACCTTGCTGAAGAGGCTGAGTGTTTGTACTGGGGTTCTGACTAACTGGCTGGGTTGAGCTACTGGCTGTTGTGGCAGTAACAAGTCGGACATAATGAAACTTGCTTCCAGGCACTTGAATCTGCTGGACATTGGGAGCAGTTGCCAGAGGAATAATTGTCTTAAATTGTGATGTGCTCACGCCTCCAACAGTGATGGTCTGCACAGCTGATTTCACTGCCTATTAAACAATACAACATTGCTATGATTAATCTGGGTTTTAACTTTCCTACTCCTTTTGATTTATGACAATTGCTCAAGTAAAAAGTATGTTCCTCTATTTCATCAAAAGCTGTTGAAAGGAACAACCTGTTCAAAGAGAAATGAATAGTAATGAATACCGGATTGAATCAAAATTAACAACTTCTACCTTCCATCTCTAGTAGTTTACTTTCTTCATATTCCAGATCAGATGACTTGCTATGAAGAAATTATTATTTAATTTACAAGAACGTAAACAGTTTGTTAATACGAGGTAAAGTTTATAAGAAAAGGATTATTTTAAATCTTCCACAGTTAAGCCCCTTATTCAACACAGAGAAAAGTGGATACAGATATTTGGCTTTATTGCTACCCACCAAGTTAACTATACCAAATTTATATTTACATGTCCTAAAAGAGAAAGCATGCAAAAGAAAAGCCCATCTTATACCCTTATTAAGTCTAGTTAATTCTGAAAGGCTTACAATACTCCCCAGGTACAAATGTATCAACAAACACATGGGTGGGGAGCCAAATTCAGTCCAAAATTTGACCAATTTTGGTTGTATAGGGAAACTAACCATTTTTGGGTAAATCAAATCTGAGTCAATACAATCATTTTAATGATTTTAAATCCTTTCCCTCAGTTAGTCAGAAAGCAATTTGACTTCCCAAAAAAACTACATGAAAAAAAAAAAAAAAAACTACACAAAACATCAGAGGCAGGGTAGAACACACTGATCTCCTGAGCTATCTCCAAACTTATGTTTAATCAATGTATAACATACTGTTATACAAAACAAACATCCAGAGAACATTCTCTAACTAGTTCTATAGCATTACTTTTTTTTTTCTTTTTAGATTATACTTTTTTTTTTGACATACTGGGACCAGGGACTAAATCCAGGAACTTGCATGTGGGAAGACAGTGCTCAACCATTGAGCCACACTGGCTCCCCTGAGCTGGTTTTTTACAATTTATTTGCTCCCAAGTTGGTTTTTTGTTGTTGTTGTTTGTTTTTAGGAGACACCAGGGACTGAACGTGGGATCTCCCATGTGGGAAGCAAGTGCTTAATGGCTTGAGCCACATCCAATCCCCTAGATTATACTTTATTATTTTTTTAAACAAATCCATTTTATTGATACATGTTAATAAAGCATACAATTCATCCAAATCTATATTATTATTTTATCAAAGAATTAAGTCCCTTGTATATCTGAATCTGGCTAAAGGAAGAAATTTTATGTTGTGTATTTGTTACTAAAATAAAAATTTTTTTTAAAAGTCTTCCAACCCATGGGAAACGGCTGTGGCTCAATTGGTTGGACTCCCGTTTACCATATGGGAGGCCTCAGGTTCATTTCCTGGGGCCTCCTGGTGAAGGCACGCCGGCCTGCACGGTGCGGTGAGCAAACGCAGCAAGATGACTCAACAAAGGGAGACAAGCAGACCCAGAAAAATGCCAAAAGCAAATGGACACAGCAAGCACAAGCAGCAAGGGGGGAATAAATAAATAAATAAAAATAAAATCTTAAAAAAAAAAAAAAAAAAAAAAAAATCTTCCAACCCAGAAAAAAAGACATTATTGAGACAATTGAAAGAACTGCAATACAGATTGCATGCTTTATAGCAGTGTTAAATTTACCAAACTTGACACTGTACTTAAGGTGGTTACATAGTAGGTATCCTTGTTCTCAGGAAATGTACTTGGAAGTGTTAAATGTTAGAGGAGCACAATATATGCAAACCTATTCTCAGATGTTTGGCTAATAGAAAGACAGATAGATGGAAGGGCAGATACACAGATTGATAGAGATAAATATATATATATGGCCTTAAAAAACAAGGTATCTCAGACAACAGTTACACGTAATGGGTACTTAACGTGCATAGTAGACAGTGCTAAAAATTCTATATAAGATTACCTGATTTAAATCTAACCACTATATCATGAGATAGGTACAGCATGGCATGAGCACAGAACCATCTGGGCTAGTTTAGTTAGTTAGGTTTGCATGGTATATCTTTTTTCATATCCTTATTTTCAACTTTTCTGCATCCTAAACTCTAAGCTATGACTCTTACAAGCTGCAAATAATTGGGTCTGGTTATATTTTATGTAATTAAATATTTGGATTTAAATCTACCACTGTACTATTGTTTCCTATTTGCCCCACCTGTCCCTTGTTCTTATTTCTCTTTTCTTGCCTTCTTTTGAGTTAAATATTTATTTCATTTCCTCTCTATTAGCTTATTTATACATATTACTATTCTTTTAGTGATTACCCTAGAGATTATAATGTACACTATAGGAATATAAATTAGTACTTTGCACACCGCCCAGACAATGAAAGAACCACAAAATACTAACACCATTTACCTTACCTATCTTTGTGCGATTGTTGTCAAGTATTATAATTCTACATATAATTTAAATCCCATAAAATATTCATTTGGATGTACCCACAAATTTGCCCTTTCTGTCCTTCTTATATCTCCACGCTTCCACTTGGGATCGTTGTTTCTTCTCCCTGAAGAACTCACTTTAGGATGTCTTTAAGTGCAGGTCTGCTGATGAGTAATTTTCCCCACTTTGTTTCTCAAAAAGTACCTCATCTTTATCTGTATCTAATCTGCTATTAAACTCATCTACTGAGTTCTTAATCTCACATTTAAGTTTTCAGTCTGAAAATATTCATCTGATTCCTTTTTATAGTTTCCAGTTCTCTGCTGAAATTTTCCATCTTGTTAAATAAGTTCTTTTTTTTTTTTTTTTTTACCAGGAGGTCCCAGGGATTGAACCCAGGTCCCTCCATATGGGAGACGGACACCCAACCATTTGAGCCACACCCATCTCCCAATAAGTTCTTTTTTTTTTTTTTTCCTTTTACCAGGAGGTCCTGGGGATCGAACCCAGGTCCCTCCATATGGGAGACAGACGCCTAACCATTTGAGCCACATCCATCTCCCAATAAGTTCTTGAATATACTAATCTTCAGGAATTAACAAGATGAAAATGTCTACTCTGGTAACTCCATCACTTATTATCTCTTGGTTGTGAATAATTTGGCCTGGTCTTCTGGTATGCCTTATAAGTTTTGATTAAATGCCAGGTACTGTTTATTAAAAGTTAATAACATAATTTGAAGTTCTGAATGATGTTATACTCCTCCAGAGAGAATTCTTTGGCTTCTGGCAGCCAGTTAGAATAGAGACAGATCATCTTAAAGCAATCACAAATTGAGCTGATTTGAAGCTGGGCTTCAGGCTTTGTGAGGTCTTGCCTGTTTCTGGTTCACTGTTTCCACCAAGATATAACCCTTCAGGGCCCCAGTCCAAAAGACTTGGGGGATTAACAGGGCCCTCCTACTTGATGGGACCTGTACACAAATTTTTGTTCCTCAGACTTATAAGATTGACAGATCTGCTCCTCAACCTTTCTGTGGCCATTTTCTGCCCTCCTCTTCAGTATCTCGGCCACAACTTATAAATCAGTAAATGCCCTCAGGGAAATGCCACACTGAACATCAGGCTGACCTCTTTAGGCTTCCCTTTACTCCAGGTTTGTGGCCTCTGAAATCTTGGTTCTCTTGGTAGGTCTCTAATGACTACAAACAGATTTTTAAAATACATTTTATTCAGCTTTCTAAGTTGTTCTTGGTGGGAAGGTTGGTCTGCAATAAGCTAGGTCAGTATAACCAAAAACAGAAAATTCAGACTGCCTGGGTTTTAATCTAGGTTCCACCATTTCCTAGTTGTATGACCTTGGGCAAGTAACTAAACTTCTCTGTGCCCAAGTTTCCTCATCTGGAAATATGAAGAATAATGGTATTTTTCTCAAAGGATTGTTGAGAGGATTAAATGAGTTAAATTATATAAAGTACAACAATTCCTGTCATATAGTATAATGCTCAATACATGTGAACAGCTATTTATCTTGTTATTATTATGCCTGTTAGAAATGGGAAAACTGAAGCTCAGAGAGATTAAGTAAATATCCCCGAGTTACACAGCTAAAAAGTAGCAGAGCCAGGATTTGAAGTAGACCCAACTCCAAAGCTCATTCTCTTACCCAAGACATCATACTGCCTCATACTGTAGATGTTTAATGAATATTTATTAAATGATTGAATGAAAATAAATAGCATCCAGCCCTCAAAAAATCTGTTAAGAACTAATGTTCTGCATCTGCCTCTCAGTATTTTTTCAATTAGTTAGTGTAGCAGTTTGATATTATTTATGAATTCCAAAAAAGATATTTGATTGTGTTTGTAAACTGGTCTGTTCCTCTGGGTGTGATACCCTTTGATTGCATTAGATTCAGCTGAAATGTCTTTGATTAAATTAATTATGTTAAGATTAGCGCTTTGATTCTACTCAGTAGAGTATAACAGTCCCGGCCTCCTTTGTAGGCTATGCTATATAAACAGACAATCAAGGAGACAAACAGAAGTAGATACACAGAAGATACACAGGGTAAGGGAGCTCCATAGACACAGAAGAGGATCCTGTGGCCCCAGGAAGAAAGCCATTCGCCTGATAGTTTACAGCTGACCTTGTGAAGAGACCAGAGCAGCTGAGCCCGGAAAGAAACGAGCCCTCCAGCCTACAGCTGAGATCGGAAGGAGCTGGGACCACAGAGCCTTAAGAGGAATGAGGAAGGCTGAACCCTTGCAGACATCACCCCCATCTTGTTTCAACCACGTGACAACAGAATTTGGTGAGGAAGTAACCTTGAAGTGGACTCTTTCAGGCCTTATAACTGTAAGCTTCTACCCCAAATAAATACTCTTTATAAAAGCCAACAGATTTCTGGTACTTTGCATTAGCACCCCTTTGGCTGACTAATACAGTTAATATGCTGAAAGAAAGTATAAACAGCATCTTTTTAAACTTGTTTATTCTAAAATAACTTTAGACTCAGATGTAGCAAAACTAATACAAAGAGTTCCCACCTACTCTTCACCCTGCTTCAGCCAATAAAATAACATCTTACAAAACCAGAGAATACTATCAAAATCAGGAAATTAACATTTGGTACAATACTAGTAAATAAACTACAAACTTTATTCGGATATCACCAGGTTTTATATGCATAGCTCTATGAAATTTTATCACATGTATAGATTCATGTAATTATCAACACAATCAGGATACAAAATTGGCCTATCACCCCAAAGAAACTCTCTTTTGCTATCCTTTATACTCTCCCCCTAAACCTGAACCCCTGGGCAACCAATGATTAAACTGCATTTTTTAACACCTAAAATACCAAGTGACATGTGAAACCTAAAATTTCTGGATAGTGGCATGAAAGATGTTTATCAGCCCAAAATGGTCATATGGGCAAGAAATAAACCTATTGTATAGGCCTAATTTCACATGTTTGGGTTTATATGATTATATCACTCAGACTACTGTATTTCAATGGATGCGTTACCTAAATTAATCACTCCCTCAGGTGAACAGAGCAGAAATAGGGTATTATTCTAATTGTTAAATCCTTTTATCACTTCCTAAAGAATCAACCAGAGAAAAGGACACAGAATCTCAAATTAATCAGAAGTCACTGGGAAACGGACGTGGCTCAAGAGGTTCGGCGTCCGTCTACCATATGGAAAGACCGGGGTTCGATCCCCGGTACCTCCCGGTAAAAAAAAAAAAAAAAAAAAAGAAGTCACTAAAAAGCAAACCAATGCTGCCAAAAGTATAGCAACAAAATGGTCTTTAAATTTCTTTTTAAATTTAAAACCTATTTTTTCCAATATTAAAGCAATACATACTCATTAAAGAAGATCTAGATAAATAAAATAGGAAAAAAATTAAAATGAGAGTCTCACCACACAAAACACGACATTTGACCATTTTAGAATATGTTATTCAAATATTTTATCTTATGTACCTGGCTATTTTTAATTTAATGTATGCAAACTATAGATAAAATTTTGTATCCCAGTAATCGGACAATTCTCTGTGTAGTATAAGGCATTTTAAAACTCACATTTCACAAACTGAACTCATCAACCAACCAAAACTTACTCCTGTTATTCCCAATCCTGGTTAGTAAAACACCTTCTAAATCAGGGATTCTTAAACTTTTTCATTCCACAGACCCCTTTGCCAGTCACGCGAAAACCATGGACGCCTTACTAAGGCCACACTATACTGTGTATTATTTAATAAAACTATCACATGGGCACCAATACGTCCCCACAGAATGTTTTTTTTTAATTTCAATTCAAGCTCATGGACCCCTTATTAAGAAACCTGATCTAAATGTAAAATAAACCAGAATCCTAGGAACACACTATTATCCACTTCCTAGTCAAGTGATCTCATTGCCTAAATATTTCTTACATCTCTCTGTTCCTTTCTATTCTCACTGCCAAGAATTGATTTTTAGGCCCACATTTTCTGCATTCCTGAGACAAACTTTCTGAGACATAGTACAGTATAGTGGCAAAGAGTGGGCTTCCAGCTCTGCCACCTACAGGTAAGCTAAACAAGATACTTTACCTTGCTGTGCCTCAAAGTCCTCATCTACAAAATGGCAAAAATAATAGTACCTTACCACAGGACTGTTGTGAAGTTAAAATGGGCCGAAACATGTAGTGTTGAGAATAGTGTCTGGCACTTAATACATCTTATAAAAATGTTAACTTTTATTATTAGCCAGTATAATGGTCTTCAATGTTACAGCAGCCTCCAGTGTACACTCCATACTCCTAACAGAAAATACTGATGCAAAACTGATCTTGACCACTGCCATCTTGTTTAAAGCCCTTTGTTGATATTTCTGCTTTCAGTAATGGAAAATCAAAACAATATTTCCTCAAAGAACAACTAGAGAAAATGAATAAAATATATTTTTAATCTGCTTGAATTTATCAGAAAGCTAATACAGAAGGGAAGAATTAACAAGCAAAGACTATCAGAGAAGAGATAAATCCAGAAAAGTAAATCTATCAATTGTACCCACTTTTGTTCTGGAGCATTTACCAATACAGAAGTTGTAAGACCAATGAGGGCTTTTGAGAGCATCTATGAACCAGAGGGAGCAAAAGTTGGAATCTGGGCCTTCCTAGAGTGGAGGCCCTGGTAAGCCACCAATGTTTTAAGTTGGGAATAGGGGTAAAGAGAAAGCAAACCAGACCTTACACACAATGCATCTAAGCTCTGTGTCATCTAGGTAGTCCAGAAAACCCCCAAAATTGAATTAAGATGATCCCAGAGTACAAGTATACTATGATATCTGTGGATGTGCAAGTGAATATTCTCATAGAGAATAAAAATCATAATAGAATTCATATAAATACACTTAAAAAAAAAAACACTTATTAAACAATCAAAGATGGCCAAATGTGCAAGATCATAGACAACATGAACAAGAACCAACACAAACTGCAGATAACAGAAACTGGTCCATGAGGTCGCCAGATTATGGACTTATGTTTATATCAGCCAGGCTTCTACTGCAATAATGCTATAAAACAAAGAACCTCAGAACTCAATCACTTACAAACACAAGCATTACTTTCTTGTTCACAGAACTGAAAATAAGTCATAGCTCTGCTAGGCTTGGCTTATAGCTTCAGGCTGAGTTCAATTCCATACTGCCTGTCCCCTCATCATAGTACATTTTCTTCTCATGGTAGATGGTAGAAGTATAAGAGGAACAAACAGTAACATGCAATGCCTCTTAAAGCCTTGGCTTAAAACAGTACTCTTTTGCTACCTGTCCTGGTTTAAGCCTTTTGTGGACTCCAGAAAATTATGTTCTTAAGCTATTCCATTCTTATGCATGTGACCCTATTGTATGTAGGACCTTCTGGTTAGATTCACTTAAGTTATGGAACTTTGATTAGATTGCGGGACCCACACTGGGTCCTAATCCTTTTACTGAAGTCTTATATAAACGGAGCACAGAGAAAGAGCTGCCATTTTACCCTGCCATATGAGAAAGGATGCCAGAATCACCTGCAGCCACAAAAAAATAGAGAAACCCAGAGAGGCTGAGAGAGAGGCCAGAGGCTAGAATTAGCAGGGCAGCTCAAAGCTGAAACACACAAGCCCAGAGGGGAGGAGTGGAGAGAAATGAAATGAGTGGGCCACCATTATGCCTTGCCATGTGCCTGATTGCCCTCAGCTTCAATTTGATGAGATAGCATCTCTGATGATGCCTTGATTTGGACATTTTCACAGCTCTGGAACTGTAAGCTTCTACCCTAATAAATTTCTATTATAAAAGCCTACCAATTTCTGGCATATTGCATTGGCAGCCTTTAGCAAACTAAGACACAACCATTCACATTTCATTGGCTAAAGCATATCATTCCACCAAGCCAAACATCAATTAGGCAGAGTTGTATACTCTACCTAGGGGCAAGCCCTGCAATGATTCCATGGCAAAAGGCACTGACCTATAAGTATATTACAGGGAGGGAGTAAATGGTTGAGCACAGTAATACTATATGCTCCAATCAAAGACAGAATTTGAAAATGACTTCAGTTACTATGTCCAAAGGAGGGAAAAGACAAAATTGAATATTTCAACAGATTATGAGGTACTATTAAAAATGCCAAAGTATATTTGATAAAAAATCAAAATAGTAATTTCAGAAATGAAAATCATGAACTCAATGAACCAATTTAATAGATTTGATATAGCTGAAGAGATTAGGTGAACTGGCAGAAGGTTCAGAAGAAAATATCCAGAAAAAATAAAACACTCAAAAAAATAGAATATACAAAAGACTCATGTAATTGAGTATCATAAAGACAGGAGAGAGAAAATGCAACAGAAACAGTCTTAAAGAGAAACAGCTGAGAAAATTCCAAAAGTGATAAAAGACATCAAGCCACAGATTCAAGAAGCACGTATGGGGTCGGATGTGGCTCAACTGGTTGGGTGTCCGTCTCCCATATGGAGGGACCCGGGTTCGATACCTGGGACCTCCCGGTAAAAAAAAAAAAAAAAAAAAAAAAAAAAAAGAAGCACGTAAACCACAAGTAGGATAAATACAAAGAAAACCACTTTTGGACAAAACATAATAAAACCCTTTTTTCCTTTTAAAAAAGGGGAAAAAAGACAAATCTTTAATGGAGAAACTATCAGATTGACAGCTGACTTCCCAACGAAACAATGGAACCTAAAGACAATGGAATAATGTTTTCAGTGTGTCAACAGAGAAAAACAAACAAATAAACAAAAAAGCTGCCAACCTAGCATTCTATACTCAATGCAAATATTTTTTCAAAAATGAAGGTGAAATTGATGGTTACACATTATAGTGAGTATAACTGACACAGCTGGTTTATAAACAGGATTGTGGCTAAAAGGGATAGTATAGGGAAGCAAACATCAATTGAAATAAAGCTAGAGAATAATCTAGGGACTGAATAACCTAGTGAACTCAGAGGTGGATGAGGATTGTGGTTAGTAGTAGTAACACAAGAATGTTCTTCTATGAATTAGAACAAATGTAAGTCACTATTACAAGGTGGTAAGATTATGGTAATGCATGGGAAAAATAAAATTAATGGAACTTATGGACTCTAGTTAATAGCAATACTGTAATATTTTTGAATCGATGTCAAAGAAGGTACTATATCAATGCTAAGTCAATAATAGAGGAGTATGGGAATTTTTCTTTTGGACTAAGAAAAACATTAAAAAATTTACTGAGGTAATAACTGCACAACTCTGTGATGACAATGAGAGCCACTGAGTGTACACTTTGGATAGACTGTTTAAGACATGGGACTATATAACATAGTGAACCATATGGTGAAGGTGGACTATGGTTAACAGTACAAATATCAGAGTGTTCTCTTATGAACTATAACAAGGGTACAATACTAATATGTGGTGTTAATAATAGGGTGGATGAAAAAAAATACCAAATGTAAGCTATGGACCATAGTTAATGGTAATAGTCTGATGATGTTCTTTCATAGTCTGTAACAAATGTTCCACAACAATGTAAGGTGTTGATGGAGGGGTGATGTATGAGAATTCTGTACATTATGCATGATTGTTTTGTAAGCTCACAACTTCTCTAATAAAAAATAGATATTAAAAAAAATGAAGGTGAAATAAAGACATTTCAGAAGAAGAACAACAACAAAAAGAGGTAATTTGCCACTAGTACTCACACCCTAAAAGAAATTTAGGCAGAAGGAAAATAATCCAGGATTGATGTTTAGAGATGTAAAGAGAAATGAGAAGATATTAAAATGGACAAGAATTAAAAACAAATGTAGATAAACCTAAATAAATACTGATGTTATGAAACAATAATAATGTTATCCGGGATTTAAAATATAAACCAATTCACAATGTTCATGCAATAAAAACAAACCAAATGAGGGGAGCAGATGTAGCTCAGTGGTTAAGCACCTGCTCCCCATGTACAAGGTACCGGGTTCGATCTCCAGTACCTCCTTAAAACAAAACAAAACAAACAAACAAACCACAAAACCAACTCTCATTGGGGAGCAGATGTAGCTCAGTGGTTGAACACCTACTTCCCAAGTCAGAGGTGCTGGGTTCAATTCCCGGTACCTCATAAAAAAAAACAAATAAAAGTAATTTGAGACTCATATCTCTCTAGACATCTCATTCCTAATTTTTACCAATTTTAGGAAAATAAATACAATTATACTGAATAAAGTTAATGTTTATTTGGAGAAACTTTTATAATTTCTTTAAGATTACCAAACAATAAACTTCTAGTGTTCTCAAAGATTCACTGCTAAGAGTATCTAAAAATTTAGTAATGGACTTAATTACTAGCAGTGAGCAAAAAAAATTAACTAAAACCATATTCCAGTTAGACAAGTATAAACATAGGTCAAAAGTCATAAATTATACCTTTAAAAATAATTTAAGTAAATTAAACCTTAAATAAAGCTGTATTTTAAAAAGAACAAAAAATAAAATGCCAGGAAAAGAGGGGAGGATAATTGATAAATGAAATAAGAATGTAAAATGTTTAATTGATGAAGCTAGATGATGATTACAATGGTGTTCATTATACTCTTTCCTCTCCTTTTATGTATATTTTAAATTTTCCACAATAGACCCCATTTAAATATTGTTTCATGTATCTGTTCTTGACATTAAACATCACAGAAACATATCTCAAAAGGGATCTCATAAAACACATCATGTGACTAAACAATGTTTCCAAATAACATCCTCACACTAGATAAAACAACTATTTATAGTAATAGCCCACAATATAAACATTCATCATCATTGCAAAATAAAGCAAATCTGGCCTGAAACAGGAGTGTATTGGAGAATATCTAAATAAGTAGATCTAGGGGAGCAGGTGTAGCTCAGTGGTTGGCACCTGCTTCCCATGTATGAGGTCCCGGGTTCAATCCCCGGTACCACCTAAAAAATAAAAAATAATAAATAAATAAAAAGTAGATCTTCTTCTTGCAAATCTCCCAAAATATTTCTGTCTCAAGTGAACTACTGATGAATACTGAAGGGGAATGAGCTGCAGATTTATTTGCTGAAAAATGGGTTTAGTTGCAAAATTAGCAAAGTTGCACGACAGAAGGTTAACATATAAAAGTCAACTGCTCTCCCATATACCGGCAATAGACTGGGATCTGAAATTAAAAATATAATGCCATTTACTTTAGCACCAAAGAATGAGTAACTAGGTATAAAATTAATAAAATATGTACAAGAGCTATATAAGGAAAACATCAAAACTGATGAAAGAAATAAAAAAAGACCTAAATAGATACTTCTTGTTCAAGGATAGGTAGTGTCAATATTATTAAGATGTAAATTCCTCTCAAATTGATTTATAGATGTAATGCAATCTCAGTCACAACACCAATTGAGCTCTTAGGCATTTACTCAAATGAGTTGAAAACATGTCCATGTAAAAATCATACTGGATGATTGCACTACTACGAACTAAATATATTGTGTCTACTTATGGAGTTAATAATTAGAATTTAGGTCACCAGAAAATAGAATAAGGGAAAAGAATGGAAGGTTGAGGGTTAATCTGTGCAGAACTGGTAAAAAGGTTGTAAACCTTTGGAAATGAATAGAAATGGTGAAAACACATGAGTGTTTGTAACTAGCAGGGCTATAATATGGGTATGACAGTAGATGAAAGTCTAAGGGCATGTATATTACTAGAAGGAAAACTACAAAATGTAACATGGAACTGTGTAACATAGTTAAACCTCATGTGAAATACGAATATGGGTAATATTGCATATATAAGACTATTTTTATAAAATATAAATACAAATAAACTAGAGAGAAATAGAAGAGCAGCTATGTACGGTAGGGGTAGCACAGAGATTGAGAGGTGATGAGTTTTTTGTTTGTTGTATTTTATTATTATTTTAATAATGAAATGCTCTAAAAATGAAGTGATGAATGCACGACTATGTGATTATAATGAATACCACTGATTGTACACTTCAGATGGATTTATGCTTTATTAATATGTATCAATAAGATTGATTTGTTTAAAAATTAAAAAGTAAAAAAAAAACCCTGCACATCAATGTTTACAGTAGTTTTATTCATAATTGCCAAAATTTGGAAGCAATGATGTCCTTTAATAGATGAATGGATAAACAAACTGTTACATGGAATATTATTCAGCAATAAAGAGAAATGTGCTATCAAGCCACAAAAAAGACACAGAGAAACCTTGAATACAAATTGATACATGAAAGAAGACAGTCTGAAAAGGCTACACTCTATGATTCTATATGGCATTTTAGAAAAGGCAAACAATAAAGACATCAAAAAGATCAGTGTTTGTGAAAGGTTCCGGGGTAAGGTGAGAGGGATGACGAGGTGGAGCACAGGGGATTTGTAGATCGGTGAAACTATTCTGCATCATACCATAATGGTAGACACATGACATTATGCATTTATTAAAACCCATAGGATAGTATAACACAAAGAGTGATCCGTATAATAAACTATGGACGTCAGTTAATAAAGTATCAATACTGGTTCATCAATTGTGACAAATGTACCACACTAATGCAAGACATTAATACTAAGGGTAATTGCAGATAGGTAAGGGAACTCTCTGTACTTTCTGCACAATTTTTTTTGTAAACCTAATACTGCTCTAAAAATAATCTATTATTAAAATGCTTTCAGTGTAACTATTACATTCTAATAGTTAAGACTGGCTCTTTTTCCTTTAGCTGATAGTGAAGCTAGGAATAGCAAATTAATATCTTTTAATATCTTTGAGGTTACAAAGATGTCTAAGTAACTCTTTTCAGCCAACTCTTACATATATAAGAAAAAAAATATATATATATATAAGATATATAAGAAATTAGTCATGAAAACAATTATAGAAATGTGCAGAGTGACTGACAGCCTGGGGAAACTAGAAATGTCTCAACCAAGGAGGTAACTTTTGAGCTGGTTCTTGAAAAAATAGTTAAGAGTTCACTAGGCAGAAATAATGGAGAAAAATATTCAAATTTAGATACCAGCATAGAAAAGATATAAAAGAATGTGGGGAAAAGAAAACTCTGGATTTGTCAGGGTAACAGTGAGTCAGAATTTGCAGTGACAAAAGTACAGAGAGATGTGGTGAAAAATGGGGTACATTGGGGCCAAGACTGTGAATTCTTATAAATCTACTCCTAGAAGAACTTGATCCTCAAGGCACAAGGAAGTGCTTTAGAAAGATAAATCTAGTGGTGGCATGGAGGATAGACTGGAAGGAAGGTAAGAGAAAGCAAAAGTCCTAGTCAGAGATGATAGGTTGTGCAAAAAAAGTATGTAACAGGGAGGATAGAGAGGAAAGTACAGACTTGAAAGTACAAAATCTAAAGAATTAAAAGGAAAAAAATAAAACCTACCGTTGGCAAAAGCAAAGGTGCTAGGAATGCTGAAAACTGAAACTGATTTCTTATAGGATATCCTGATAGACTAAATCAAAAGCCTTAAAAATGTATATACCTTTTTTTTTTTTTTTAAAGATTTTATTTATTTATTCATTTATCCCCCCCTTGCTGCTTGTGCTCGCTGGGTCAGCTAACCACGCCGTGCGGGCGGGCTTGCCTTCAACAGGAGGCCTCGGGAACCGAACCCCGGGCCTCCCATATGGTAAATGGGAGCCCTACTGATTGAGCCACAGTTGCTTCCCTGTATATACCTTTTGATTTGATAATTTACCTTAATGAAATAAGAATATAGGCAACCATGTCAAGAAGGATGTTCACTGAAGGGTTACTTAAAGCAAAAGACCTAAATTATGCAACAATATGAATTATGTCTATGGTACTCTCGGATACTAGACAGCCATGAAACAGAATAACAAAAATATCACCTCAAGTTTTACAGTACTCAAATTACAAATTTATTTACCGAAGTACCACCAGGCCACTATGGAACACTTTACATATTCAGTTATATTACCTAATCCAAACCTATTTTATCTAATAGTAAGCATGTAAAACAAAACAACCTGCATCTGCATTCTTTCGCTCCATATTATATTAGTAGGATGTATACATCTAAATATTGCATGTATCACAATCTTTTCTCCCTAAATCACAATACTTTTATAATGTAGTCCTCTTCAAAATGTTTCCTTCCATCCCCTCTGTGATAGTTGGAGATATATTTTTGAATCCCAAAAAGAGAAAGATTATGTTGTAAACTAATCTATTCCTCTGGTTGTGATACCCTTTGATCTGATTAAGTTTACTTGATAAAATCAATTTAGAGCTTCTGATTGGGCTACATCAGTATGGCATAACTCAGATAGAGTCCCCACCCTCTTGGTGGGCTGATATAAATGGACAATTAGTCAAGAAGACACAAGCTGGAAGAAAAACCTCTGTCATTTTTGATCCTGGGACCCGGGTTGAGAGGAGCCATTCACCTGACAGTTTGCAGCTGACCTTGGGAAGAAAAGATACAGAAGACCGGAAAGAAACCAGCCCTACGCCAGGAGAGGGAAGAAGCCCTATGCCAGCCTGCAGCTGAGAGAGAAGAAACCCAGAGGGGAAGGCTGAACCCTCGCAAAGATCAGCAACCATATTGCTTCAACTCGTGGCAAGTGACTTTGGTTAGAAAGCAACTTTGAGTTGGACTCTTTAGGGCCCTGTAACTGTAAGCTTTTACCCCAAATAAATAAAAGTCAAAAGATTTCTGGGGACAGATGTGGCTCAAATGGTTGGGCGTCCGTTTCCCATATGGAGGGACCTGGGTTCGATGCCCAAGACCTCCCGGTAAAATAAAGAAAAATATAGAAGGCGCGCAGGCCGCCAGGCCCCGTGTGTGGGTGCACCAGGCTCCACCGAGCCATGCAGCAGGATGATGGCGTAACAGGAGAGTGACACAAGGGGAGAACCAAGACGAGACGCACTGAAGAACCAGGAACTGGGGTGGCGCAGGTGGCGGAATGCCTCTCTCCTACATCGGAGGTTACCAGGATCATATCCCAGTGAAGATAGGAGGAGAAGGATGAGAAGAGAGGGCAGGAAACAGACACAGAGAGTAGCCCAGTGAATGGACACAAAAACAGCAAAAACGGGGCAGGGAAGGGGGCATTAAAAGTGGATAAAAGTAAAAAAACAAATAAATCTTTAAAAAAAAAAAAAAGATTTCTGGTACTTTGCACCAGCACTTCTTGCAGACTAATACACCACTAAGAATTTTGAAAAACTAGGTAATTCCTTCCATATTTTTAAGTTGATATCCAAAATTTTTAATCATATATTTAAATAGTTGCAAGGAATCAAATTTACAACCTATTGTAAATATTAGCATATTACCCTCACATCCCTTTTTAAAGTATATTTAATGGAATCAAATAAATATAATGTTTTAAAAATCACTATTATCTACTATATTTTTTAAAATACAGATAAGCTCTTCTTTAAATAAAAAATTTATATCATTCCTTTATCTCTGTGAATTTGTATCTGAATTCTATATCCCCTGACGTAACAATTTTATGCTTGAAATTCTTTTACCATACTTCTCAGAAACAAAATATGTATATATATGAAAAATTTAAAAACATCATTTCCTATGACCTTTATGTAAGGCTTTAAGTGTTAAAAATTTATTCTAGACAGAGTTAATAATATAATTATTATATACAATTAACCAAAGCAGCATAAATATATTACAAATTATTATAACAATATAAAAAGATTTTAATGCATCTCTCAAAACAGATGGATGGGGCTCATTTTCTAAAATTATTTTCTTATATTCATCGAAGAATAGATTGCTAGAGTGAAAGAGCTGAGCACCAATTCTAATTCAATTTTTAAGCAAATATAAACATTGAAAAACATTGTTCTTACAAATAAATACTATATATGAAAAGATTTATAATGCTCAAATATTCCTGCTGCTGATTGCTAATAAAAGAGTTTAAATCTTAAAAGCAGTAAAATCAAAGATATAAAATTATGAAATATATATGAAAAGAAACATATTTACTGTAATAATATACACTATTTCTTTGAATTCCTTCTGAATATTACACCAAAATTCACATTGTGTTCTACCATCAAAAATTATATGTAATGATTTAACAACTCAAATCATCCTTCAATTTAGTAGAAATAAGAATTTTCTTGTTTGCTTGTTTTTTATTTTATTGAAATAATGAAATTGCTGTAATGATGATTGAGGTGATGATTGCACAACTACGTGATTATACCAAATATCAATGACTATACACTTTGGATGAACTGTATGCTTCATTAATATGTATCAATAAAATTGATTTGCTAAAAAAAATGGCAACTATCTGATCTAAAAGCAAAGGAATTTTTTTACAATCTTTAGAGTCATTTTCTCAGTTTCTAGGAAATACATTAAAAAGACTTTTTTTTTTTTTTAACCAAAACATATCAAATGACTACTAATTATCCCTGTTAATCTATCACTTAGAGGTTACTTCTTTATCCTGAAACATGCAGAAATGGTTTGGGGAAAAAAAATTAACTGTTAATTTCCTGGGTAATGACAATGTTCTTACCTTAATAGAGATTTTCATAGATGTATGCATGTTGTATGAACTTATCCAATGGTACCTTTAAGATTTGCATATTTCAGAATACATAAATTTTACCTCAAAAGAAAAAAACCTCAAAAAAATAGTGATTCATCTATACTTGATGAAATATTTGAGAGATATCTAAGAGGTATCTAAGAAAGGATACTGCAAACTACTTTGAGATGCATTTAAAAAATAAGATGATTAATGGATGGAGGGATGGATAGAAACATGACAATGCAAGTATAATAAAAATGTTTAATTTAGAATTTACAGAAGCTTGGTAGCATTCTACTGAAGCCAGAAGACCTAGAAGTAGGAGAACTTTAAGGAGTTATACAGGTCACAGAAATCAGAGAAGTAAAAAGTTTTACTGTCTATTCATAGCTTAGGTCCTGAAATTCCTCACATGGCAGTCAAATATATTATTGATTCTCCATTGCTATGTGATGATTCAACTACTTACCACAGGCAGGGCAAACAGGAAAGATCTGTTATAAAAAAAAAAGGCCAAAAGAAAAAGCACTCCCCTGGGTAGGAGAGCAAAACTGATAGCAGTGCAAAAAAAGGTGAATTCAAGGATAGTTTGCTGAGTCTCAAAAGCAGAGTAGGAATTTCTAAAGATGCATTCATGTTTATCACAAAAACATTTTTTTAAAAAAAGTATCCACCGGGAAACAGATGTGGCTCAAGAGGTTCGGCGTCCGTCTACCATATGGAGAGACTGGGGTTCGATCCCCGGTACCTCCCGGTAAAAAAAAAAAAAAAGTATCCACCAATATTACACAAAGCATGACCAGGGCTTACATTTCAAGAATACTTACATTTAAAGAATACAGACAAGCATGGCGCAACCGGAGGAAGATGTGAGAGACTACAATTTGACTGAGGAGCAAAAGGCAATCAAGGCCAAGTATCGTCCAGTCAATCAGAAGTACGAGTATTTGTATCATATAGCTGATGTCCAGTTACACACATGGGGAGATACCCTGGAGGAAGCATTTGAGCAGTGTGCAATGGCCATGTTTGGTTACATGACAGATATTGGGATTGTTGAGCCCCTTCAAACAGTAGAAGTAGAAACCTGAGGAGATGGCTTACAGTCTCTTTTGTGCCACTTTTTGGATGAGTGGCTTTATAAATTCAGTGCTGATAAGTTCTTTATATCCCGGGAAGTGAAAGTACTCAGTATTGATCAAAGAAATTTCAAATTACAGTCAATTGGGTGGGGAGAAGAGTTTTCATTGCCCAAACATCCTCAGGGAACTGAAGTCAAGGCAATAACATATTCAGCAATGCAGGTCTATAGTGAAGAGAAACCAAACATTTTTGTGATCATTGACATTTAAGATAGAAAGAAAAAATTCCTATGGAGAACTATTTCCCTTCCTTTTGGGAAGAGACCATGATTTAACTTTTACATTATCTGTTGATATATGGAAACTTACAGAACAGAAATTTTTTTACTTAAAATTGTAACTTTCAGAGATGGACAATCAGGGCACAGCTGTGGTCTGTATTACCCAAATATTCAAACTTTAAAGACTTCTTCACAGGTGGTAATTATGGTCCCTTATATATTAATTTCCTGCTGTGGCAGCAGGTTCCTCACATCCTTGTAATGGAAATCAAACCTTCCAGCCTGATCCCAAAAGGGATCACTGATGTAAGCAGCAGCCTAGGAACTCCTTAGCCCTGTAGAAACCAGCCCTAGGACCCAGACCCGACTGCCAGCACTCGAGCGTCAGCCTGCTCCTCCGAAGCTTCTACAAAATCCAGTTTGATGAAAGAATAATTTGAGAAAAAAACATTTCTACATCTAGAATTTTGCTTTTCAAGTCGATTAAGATAGATTTTCTGCATGTACATTAAAAGAGATTGCTATGAGACAGAAGAAAAAAAACAAGAAAATATACTTACTCTCAAACCAGTATTAGAAAACAAGAGGTTCTCTAGGATTCTAACCCTCTTTTCTCTTAACCAATTTTCCAGAACCCAAGCTCTGCAACCCTTTAACTTCCTTGAATTTCAGTTCTTCAAAGTTTATCCTTAACTCTTTCTCTCTCTGATCATATTTGATATGAATCACCAGCCCAGTGTCACTCTTTGTACAATCTCACCTACTTTTAACAGAATATGAATTCCAACCCTTGTGGTACAAACTTAAAATCCAAGGTGGTCATTTCAAGAATAAAACTAGAACCAGACTCAGAGATAAGGACTGATTAATGTTAACAGATTTAGTGAAAAAGGTAGAGATGATGCAATAAATAAAAGGGGAATTTCAGCAGAGAGATGGAAACTGTGAGAGTTAAATAAGAAATAAAAAAATACAATTATCAGAAATGAAGTCCTTCAATGGACTCACATAACTGAGGAAAGAATTAATGTGAAGATTTATCATTAGAAAATAACCAAAGCAAAGCACAAAGAAAATTTTGAAAGATAAGAGAAAAACAAAATGCAGCATTCAAGAGCTGTGGAACTATATCAAACAGTATAAAATCTTTGAAATTGGAGTCCTAGAGTGAGAAAGAAAAATGCAACAGAGAAATATTTGAGATAATAGCCAAAAGTTTTCAAAAAGTAATTTTTTAAAAAACCCAACAAATCACATATCCAAGAAGTTTCCAAAACAGGATATATATATATTTTTTTCTTTAAGAAAAAAAAAAGAACAAAAATTCACGTATCTAGACCAAACCACAGAAATCCAATATAAAAAAATTTGAAGGCAGCCAGAAAAAAAAAAATTCATATTAAATAGAGAGGGACAAAGACAAAAATTATAGGATACTTCTCGCCAGAAACTGTGGATTAGTCAGGGTTCTTTAGGGAAACAGAACCAAAAGGAGTATCTGTAAACAGTATGAGATTTTATAAAATTATCTCACACAACCGTGGGGATGCACAAGTTCAAATTCTGCAGGGCATGTTGCAAGCCAGGGACTCTGATGAAGGTCCTCAATAAGTTCCCTAGGAGACACTGTCTGTCTGAAGTAGAGATAGAAATTCTCTCTCTGAATGCTGAAATCACTTCTCCTTTTAACTGATTGGATGAGACATCGCTCATTGCTGACAGCAATCTCCTCAGTTGATTGTAGAGGTAAACAGCCACAGATGCAATCAACTCACTGAAGATTAAAGTCCATGAAATGCCCTTGTATTACAATTAACCCAGTGAATGCTTGATCAAACAACTGGGCACCATTACCTGGCCAAGTTGACACATTACCCTAACCATCACAGTCCAACCCTTGTTACCTTGGCACCATACACATCACCTTAAACTATATTTCATCTCTAAATAAAAACAATAACATATAAATTTTTTTCTTTTTTTCACCTAACAATATGCAATGGTCCTGTGTACAACTGGAAACGTACTAAAGCATTCCAGTATTGTGTGCAAATCCTTGCGTTATATTCACTCTTAAACTCGACATCCTTAAATACTATGACATGATACTAATACAACTTATGTCATAGATAAGGGAAAAGGTTAGGGAAGAAAACAAAAAAGATATTCATGTTATGTACATACACAAACATACTCATAACAAAACATGAAAGAAATATTCATGACCATTACAGCCCTCGTTTCTGTTAACTGGTCACATGGTCAAAGTCCATATTTATCACTACCTTCTTCCACTAGCCTTTCCATATTCCTTTACCTTCAGCAAGCACCACAGCTGGCCATGGTTCTTTGTCTGGTGGGGTGACCCAAATCTTCATTCCTGAAGATTCTGGGCCATTGTTAGTCCTACCTGCATTGGGCTGTTGCAGTTTTCCATTACTTTAATCACAGGGCATATTAGTACTAAGAGACACCCTAGGGCATCTCCTGTAGAGCAGACAAATTCTTCTTTACCATGATTGTGTAGTTACTGTCCTATTTCCCCTTGAGAGTCAGGATCAATCACCCCAGCCAGGACAGTAATTCCCTTGTTTGCCTATTGATTCAGAGGCATAAGGAGCCCAAAGTGGGCAGGTGGCAGTCTTAATTTCCTGGTAGAAGCACTCCTCCTTTTGGAACAAAGACCTGTAGACTGGCAGAGCTTAAGGTTGCAGGGACAGGAAGCAAAAATTTTACTAGTGAATCACTAGGGTAATAGTGATTGGTGCCACTCCCAATTCCACTCCTTGATTCCTGGACCTGTGAATCCTGGCTATGGGAGAAACAGCACCATAGAGTGGATGTTAATGTACAGCACAAACAGCCTCCTGAAGAACACTGTTCCAGCCCTGAAAGGTATTTCCATCTAGTTGGTGCCATAACTGAGTCTTCAAAAGGTCATTTCACCATTCTATCAGTCCAGCTACTTCAGGATGATGGGGAAAATGGTAAGACCAGTGAATTCCATGAGCATGTGTCCATTCCCACACATCATTTGCTGCAAAGTGGGTTTCTTGATCAGAAGCAGTGCTGTGTGGAATACCATGACAGTGGATAAGACATTCGGTAACTCCACAGATGGTAGTTTTTGAAAGCAGCATTGAGTGCAGGGAAGGTAAATCCATATCTGAAGTATGTGTCTATTCCATTTAGAACATATCGCTGCCCCTTACATGACAGAAGTGGTCCAATGTAATCAACATGCCACCAGGTAGCTGACTGATCACCTCTGGGAATGGTGCCATATCGGAGGCTAAGTGTGGGTCTCTGCTGCTGGCAAATTGGGCACTCAGCAGTGGTTGTAGCCAGGTTGGCTTTGGTGAGTGAAAGTCCATGTTGCTGAGCCCATGCATAAATTCCATTCCTATCTATCACAATGGCCACTTTGTTCATGAGCCCACTGAGCAATGACAGTAGTGGGTGGGGAAAGAGGCTAATTGCTATCCACAGAACAGGTCATTCTATCTACTTGATTATTAAAACCTTCCTCTGCTGAAGTCACACACTAGTGAGCTTTCATGTGGAAAACAAATATCTTCACATTTTTTTTGCCCACTCAGAAATGTCTATCCATATACCTCTTCCCCCAGAATTCTGTTACCAATTTTCCAATCATATTCCTTCTAAGTCCCAAACCATCCAGCCAAACCATTGGCAACAGTTCATGAATCAATAAACAAACACACCTCCAGCCATTTCTCCTTCCAAGGAAAATGAACAACCTGGTACACTGCTCGAAGTTCTGCCCAATGGGAGGATTTGCCCTCATCACTGTCCTTCAGGGATGTCCCAGAAAAGGGCTGCAGTACTGCAGCTGTCTACTTTCAGGTGGTACCTGCATATTATGCAGAACCATCTAGAAGCCAGGCCTGAGTTTTTTTTTTCCTCAGTCAAGTGATTATAAGGAACTCCCCAAGAGACCATAGCTGTGGGCTGGGAAAGAGAAGGTAATATGGCAGGAGTGGTAACCATGAGCATTTGGGCCACTTCCCCATGTAACTTACTTGTGCTGTGTCTCGTATTTACCACTTCTACTTTATTATGGAGTGCTGCTGTGCATGTCCAACTTTGTGGTTTGGTGGGTCAGACAATACCAAACTCATGATAGGCAACTCAGGTCTCATAACTTTGTGGCCATGGCTAAGCGTTCAGTCTCTACTAAGGCCCAGTAGCAGGACAGGAAGTGTTATCTGCAGAGGATGGCAAGATTTTGTTCCAAAATCCTAAGGGTCTGCATTGTGATTATCATTTAGATGCCTGCCAAAGGCTCCAGACAGCATCTCTATTTGCCACTGACACTTCCAGCACCATTGGATCTGCTGGACCAGACCCAAGTGGCAGTGCAGCTTGCACAGCAGCCTGGACCTGTTGCAGAGCCTCCTCTTGTTCCAGTCCTCACTCAAAACTAGCAGCTTTTCTGGTCACTTGGTAAATGGGCCAGAGTAGCACACCCAAATGAAGAATATGTCTCCAAAATCCAAAGAGGCCGGCTATGCGTTGTGCCTTTTTTTTTTTTTTTTTCCAGATCCAACAGCTTATCCCTTCACTTTAGAAGAAATATCTCAACATGCCCCACACCACTGGACACCTAGAAATTTCACCAAGATGGAAGGCCCCTGTATTTCTGTTGGATTTATCTCCATCCTTTCTCACACAAATGTCTTACCATTAAGTCTAGAGTAGCTGCTTTCTTGCTCACTAGGTCCAATCAACATGATATCATCAGTATAATGGACCAATGTTGTTGCAGACAATATTAGGCCATGGGACTGGAGAGTTGATATACCCCTGAGGTAGAACAGTGAAGGTATATTGCTGGCCTTGCCAGCTGAAAGCAAACTCTTTCTGGTGGTCCTTACTAATGGCAATTGAGAAAAAAGCACTTGCCAGATCAATAGCTCATACCAGATGCTGGGGGATGTGTTGATTTGCTTAAGCAACGATACACATCTGGAACAGCAGCTGCAACTGGAGTCACCACCTGGTTAAGGTTACCATAATCCACTGTCATCCCCCAAGATCCATCTGGCTTTTGCACAGGCCAAATAGGAGAGCTGAATAGAGATGTGGTGGGAATCACTACCCCTGCATCCTTCAAATCCTTGATGGTGGCACTGATTTCTGCAATTGCTCCAGGAATCCAGTAATGCTTTTGATTTACTCTTTTGCTAGGTAGGGGCAGTTCTAGTGACTTCTACTTGGCCTTTCCTACTATAACATCCCTCACTACTCAAGTCAGGGAACCAATGTGGGGATTCTGTCAGTTGCTGAGTATGTCTATTCCAATTATGCATTCTGGAACTAGGGAAATAGCCACTTTGAGGTGTACCTGAGCCAAAATTGCATCAATCACCTGACCACCATGAATCCCTACACTGACTGGCATACCAAAATGACACTTTGGGTCACTGAGCCAATGTCTAATAATCCCCGAATTGTCTAATCATTTTCTTTTTCCTCAATGCACAGTTACTCTGGTAAAAGGCCAGAGGTCTCTTTGGGGAACGCTGGGAGGAAGAGTAACATTACAAATTTTTGGCAGTATAACAGGATCCTTCCCCAAGGGGATCTGGCCCTCCCCTCATTCAAGTGGCTCTGGGTCTGTAAACTGTCTCAAGTTTGGGAACTGACTCTCTGTTTCTGTAATTCAAGTTAGGCTTTTGTTCACTCAACCTAGAACCCTTCTGCTTATACAGATCTAGTAGGAATTCAGTAGAGTGACCATCTATTTCAGTTCTAGGTTCCCCAAGATCTTTTAGCCAATGCCACAGGTCAATGCGCCTCAGACTATTCTGATTGCTGTTGAATCTGCTTTTCATCATGGTGGTCATGCCCACCTTGTCTTTGGCAATTAAGTGCTGCAACTTGGCTTCTGCCAGCCCAGGATCCGTTCATCCCCACAGTGTTTAAGGACCCTAGTTCCATGATAGCAGTTCCTATAGTAATATCTGACCTACAGAGAAGAGCAACCACAGAGTTCTTCACAAATGTATTCCTCACAATCCTGGTGAAAGGTGTGTCCTCTGAACATCCCTGGAGTGGGTGGACAGGTCTTAGGTGGTAAATCCATTCAAACATTCCAGTCTCTCTAAGCCTTTGGATACCCTCATCTACAATATACCAGACCAATTCTGGCATCTCGACCTCAGACAATGTTGGCCATCTTTTGTTTCAGCAAGCCACCCAACAAACTGTTAGGACCCTTCCAAACCCCTGGAGCTACAACACTGAATCCAGAATCTCTGCTTAGTGGACCCATATCAATAAATTCAGCCTGATCCAACTTATATTCCTTCCACCATCATCCCATACCCTTAATATACATTCCCACACATATTCCCTTTTTCTGTCTATATAAATTGGGAAACTCATGCAGTTCTTTTGGAGTACAGCATACTTCCTTATGAGTCACACTTTGTATTTCCTCTTTGGGAACTTGTGACTTTAGTCTAGTTATAGATCTAGAAGAAAAGAGGGGTAGTGGGGGTGGCTAAGGAGGAGCATTAGAACTGTCTTGCAAGTGAATTACCTCAGGGTAGAGTCTGTTGCAGTTTCATCTGGTGAGACAGGAATAATCTCTTCAGGTGGGGGGTGAATGGCAAACTCCTTGGGGCAGACTGGAGGTTGGGTGGCTGTCTCCTCAGGGCAGACCATTACAGGTTTATCTGGCAGTCTCAGGAGAATTTAGGGTTTCAAGTCCCCAGTGCCATCATCATCAACCCAAATGTCTCCATCCCAATACATAGGATTTTTCCAATCAATGCCCTCACTTTTAACAGAAGACACTCTGCAAGGTTCAGATTTTAGTTTTTGTTGTAACTCTGCTACTCGTACAATGTGAATGAGTCTGGTTTTCAGAGATCTCAAGTCTGCCGCTGCACAAAACAAGATTTTCTTTCAGGGCACACATAAACTTTCACATCATTCATGTGGTGCTTAAGTTGCAAATTTGAAGTCTTCAGCTCATCCTTTTCTTTTGTAACTGCATCCAGCATACTTAGGATCAGCCAGCCAACATCATTGTACCTTTTACCTCCAGAAAACTCAGTTAAGGTGTTAACACTCTTACCCAGAGCTTTCCCTCTAAGTAGTATGGCAGTATTCATATCTGGTGGTGATATTTCATGTATCTTTACTGCCAACTTGCACCATGAACTGTCAGTGGCCTCTTGATTATTGAAAACAGTCATTAGGGCCCTTGAATCTAATCAGAGCAGAGAGCCAAACTGCAAAAACCACGGAACAAATTCATAAATTCCATTTTTAAGATTCTTTTTCTCAAGAACCACTCCAAGTACCAAACTCTATTAGTCAGGGTTCTCTAGGGAAACAGAACTGAAAAGAGATATCTGTAAATAATATGAGATTTTAAAAATTGTCTCCCATGACTGTGAGGATGCACAAGTCCAAATTCTGCAAGGCAGGCTGCAAGCCAGGGACTCCAATGAAATAGAGATAGACATTCTCTCTCTGAATGCTAAAACCACTTCCCCTTTTAAGGCCTTCAAATGACTAGATGAGACATTGCTCATTGCTGACAGCAATCTTCTCAGTTGATTGTAGAGGTAATGAGCCATAGATGCAATCAAGCTCACTAATGATTAAAGTCCATGAAATGCCCTTGTATTACAATTAGCCCAGTTACTGCTTGACCAAACAACTGGGCACTATTACCTGGCCAAGTTGACATATTAGCCTAACCATCACATTATGCAAGGTAGAAGGCAATGGACTGGTATCTTTAAAGGACTAGGGGAAAACCTGTCAACACAAAATTCCTTACCCAACAATCTCTTCCAAAAATAAAGGCAAAATACTTTTTCAGACAAAAATAAAAAGTAAAAAGCTATGGAATAGGTGTAACTCAGTGGTTGAGGACCTGCTTTGCATGTACCAAGTTCATTCCTGGTATCTCCTAAAAAAGCTAAGATCTGTTACGAATAGACTTCATTAAAGGAAATATTAAAGGAAGTACTTCGGGGAGAAGGAGTTTAATACCAGACTGGGACTTGGATCTACAAAAAGAAATGAATTGTGTAGGATGTTAAAATGAAAGTAAATGTGAAGGATTTCATTTTTCTCATTTAAATAGCTTTAAAAGTTAATTTTGTCTAAAGCAAAAATAGTAAAATGCACTGTAGCGTTTACAACATATAAAAGCAAAATGTTTAAAAACATAGCACAAAGGGAGGAACTGGAAGTACTCTATTGTAAAGTTCTTACCCTACATGAAGTAATATAAATATAAATTTGAAGGTAGACTGTGATAAGTTTAAATATTAGCAGGTAGGACAGAGAGGGTACCTGGAGTTTCCTTTTGACCCCTATCAATGGGAACAAGGAGATCTCTTGCAAATCCTTACTTTTTAGTCTTTTTCTTAATTGACTTTTCCATGACATTTGCAATTGTGGCCCAATATCCTTCTTCAAATTTTTGAAATTATCTTCTCTTCCCACTCTTTTTAGTTTCTCCTCCTACCTCTTTTATTGTTCCTTCTCTTCCACTGGCTCCTATTCTACTAACAGTTAATGTTCTGTGGTTTAATCCTGCTTTTCTTTTTACTTAACACAAAACCTCACACTCCCTGGGTAATTTCATCTACATCAACAGTTTTAGCCACTGCCTATTCCTATTGGCACCCACCCCTAGATAATTAGTGGGTAGTTCAATGACAAACATGTCCAAGAACAAAACAATATGATTTTGTCCAAACTTATTATTCCTTTTATATTCCCTCTCTAGTATAATAGGATAATGGGACATTTTCCAACATCTCAGAATTTGGCTGAAGTGAAGACTCAAATCTCAGAACTAAAGAGTAAACTCCACCACATTCTATAGAGAGGGATATGGCATTTATGTCAGACTTACTAAAAGCAGAGTCCCATCACCTACCTCTTGTCTATTAAAAAATATATATTAGAAATAGAAGGGAATTCTTAAGCATAGAGTATGCTAGACCTTTACACTTATATGAGAACAAGGCAGAAGTACTTTAAGAAAACCTCTGGGAAAGACTGGGTGATAATTGCAAGAAGAAGAAATTGACATTTTAATCGATGGCTGGCAACTTACAGAGATAAAGAAACTCTTAAGCCCATCTTTGGTCCATCTTGGGAGAACCTGAGACATAGCCCCAGGAGTTTAGGGCATATGTGAACAAAGAAATTGGCTCCAGCCTATAGAATTCTGAAAGCAGGAAATTGGATGGAGCTGTTACAATGGCAAGCAAGGATAGAGATGACAGCAGTCAGGTAAGCTGTGCTTCTACAACTGGGCTCTCTAGGTTTCCCACTGGCCAAGTAAATGTTGCAGAAGGCCTTAAGGAATCTTGATGGGACTGTGTCAAAGACATGTGCCTCCTGGAGTAAGAGAACTCAGCAGTAACAGGCTGTACAGCGGACGACAGAAAGCAAAAGCTAAGGATCTTTCCAAAAGGTAGCTGGATTGTGTACCATGCCCATAACAGGGAACTGGGCAATGTGGTTATATACAAAGGGGGCCTCCAAAAAAACATCTTAAACACACAATCCCTTTAAAGACCACATTTGGAAACCTGCCACAAGGACACCTGCAGCTGGATTTACAACAGCCCCTGTAAGATTAAACTTTGTTTTTTCTCCATTACTCTTCCTTCTAATCAGAAGCTAAAAGCAGAAAGGTAGAAGAGTGAAGAAACAGAAGATACTCCTCCACAACAGGTTCCTGAGCCAGGAATAGACCTAAGTTGAGGGAAAGAGAAGCTTTAAATTGGATGTAAGTTTTTGATATTCAACTGGACATTTCACACCTATAAATCTTAATCACCAAAATAAGGCTTGTTCTTCTAGTTAAAAGTGGCCTCGTCTCAAGAGGCATGGAAGCAAACTACATGCCGCTGTAAAGGCAGAAGGTAAAGACTGGAGAAAAATAAAGCGATTTCCTAACTGTATGCCATCAGGTATAACCCATATACCAAGCATACTAGTCCACAGGGCCACCATCTACCCTGAGAGTCATCCTAGATTCTTCCCTCTCTAAGACCCTCACATGCAGTCATTTTGTCTTTTTTTTTTTTTTTTTTTACTATACAACTCAAAATTTCCCATTTTTTACCACTTTCAAGTGTGCAATTCAGTAGTATTAACACTTTTTATGCTTTTGTATAGTGTTACCTCAATCAGGAAGTCCCCACTGTTCCCTCACAGACAAGAACCCAGAAACCTGTTAAGATGCTTCAACAATTGCCTCCTTTGTATAAACCTTCCATGATACACACAGCAGAGCTCATCAATCCACCTTTGACCATTATAATTCTTTGGGGCAATTTTAAGTGTAACTCCTTTATTATTTTGTAAACGTCTTAAAATTAAAAACCCTATCTTATCCATGCTTTTATTCCCAGTGTCCACTATGCACACACATAGTGAGCATTCAAATATCTGTTGAATTCAATCCATTTAGGTAAATAATTACCTATATTTTTATGCAGCTTGAATCTCATTTTAATAAACTATAAAAGACATCCAATTTATACATTATATTCAAGTCTCATTAAAAGAGAAACTAAAAGCTGGACTTATTTAAAAAATGTAAAAATGTTACTTATGAATAGTAACAAGTTAAGGAAGGAGGGTATAAAGGACGGTATGTTTCCAGACTCACAATAGTAGAACCTTACAGAATACTAATGCCTGGCTTTCTGCCTGAATAATGTGTTTCTTAAAACATACCTTATTCAAAATGTTATGCTGGCATAATGACATCTGAATGTTTCAGGAAAGAGAGCTAAGACTACTTACTGATCTAAGAGCAAAATGATAGGTACTTTGCCACTGTAATATGAAAACAAAATATGAAAAGCATTTATATGCCTTGAATGAATTGTACTTAAACTAAAAAAAAAACACTGTTAATATGATTACTATCATCTGATGGCAATTTCTAATACTCTGGGTATTGATACCCAGCCAAAGCTCAGATCTCCATAAAGCTCAGGACAGCCTAAGTAGAAGACAGCAAGTATTTAAAATAATAATAAGGCTACATTAACCATTTTATATTTACATAATCACTATATATGTGTCTTATCCAAAGGACAGTAATTTTGCTGCAATACTAACTGGAGAGGGACTGAACACTTACATAACATACTCATTCAAAAGATTTTTGTTGTACCCACATTCATATGGGCCATAGAAACCATCTTAATAAACAAGATGATTACTGTATTACCATGTGTTCAAAGTAAGGATTTATTGTCAACTACCCTCAATTACTAAATCCATCCAGTATTCACTAAATGACTATGACTTCCTTGGGAATATACTTAAACTAAAGTATCTGAAAAGACTAGTAAGAATATAAAGGCATCATCCACAATAATTGGCTTTTGTGGGCATTTTTTTTTTTTTTTTACCTTATTTGGCGATTTCAAAGGTGAGATGGCTATTTTATTTGGTGTCTGTGTTGTAGAATTTAAAGTTGATCCGATAACACCACTTTCAGATATTGTTATGGTCTTTGATGGAGTCCCGGGAGTAGATTGTGAAAGAACCCTACCTGCAAATGAGAGGCAGCACATCAGTTTGACTTTTTCAACGATAGTAAAAATATTTATGTGATGATTATATGCTTTATGAATATGTATCAATAAAACTGATTGGTTAAAAAAATTATGTGATGATGATCTATACCCACAAGGAATGTAATACATCTGTTCACTATTTCATATGTATCAACATAGGAACTTAAACACAATTTACTGTGGCTAGTAAACTGTGGTGAACCTAGGCAGAATCAAACAAGAGTACTTCTTATTAATACTTAATATTTTAATATCACTTTACATAAAGTCTTCACAAACACCTTCACTCACATTCTCATCAACTCTGTTAAATTATACCTATCGGAAAATGGGCCCAGGACAACTAAGCAACATGCCCTGTGTAACAGCTCCTGAAAGTCAGGACTTGAACCCAACTTTTCCTCTTTGAATTTAAACCATGTAGGATACAATTTAAATCCATACCTATGGAAAAAAATAGTTATTGAACTAACTTGAACACCAGCCCTGTCTGGCTTAACACTGCTTTTAGACTGCCATAAGAAAAAAAAAGTTTCTTCTATCAGCACTGGTCAGATCCCATTAGAAATACTGTGTTCCCTCTGGACAATACCCTTTAGGGACAACACAGAAAAAATAAAGTATGTCTGGATAGCTTAAAGAATTGGAAATCATATTACAATGAATGGAAATATTAGGAATTTTTATTCTAGGCAAGAGAGAAATACAAATACAAGACATCTCCAAACTCTTGAAAGGCTATATGACAGTCATTAGTACTATTCACCAAGTATTTCTGTACTATTTTGGGCACCTGGCAGAATTGCACCTCCTGTCTCTCTTGTGGTTGAATTAGGGCCATATGACTAGTTCTAGCCAGAGCAATGTGTAAAATTGATGTGTGTCCCTTCTGGGCTAGAGCATTTACTGCCTATGCAAGACTTTCCAAAGCTTTCTTTTCCTCTGGCACATTTGAGATAGTGGCTCCTCTATCTGTCTGGGTCCCTCAGTGACTATGATAAGAAAAGCCCCCTTTCCAACCTGCAATGGACATGTAGATAATCATCAAATATGAATAAAATCTAAAACTTTGGCGTTTTTTAACTTCCAAGATTTGGAAAATGTTTATGACAACAGGAAAATCAAGATTATCCTAACTGATCTAGGCTGTCATACTGATGGATTAGAATCAATCTGTATCCCATCAGATGTAGCACTAGTCCTAAAGAACAGAAACGGAACAATTCCAGCTCAGCACTAAGAAAGAATTTTTAATGAAAATTTCCAAATGAAAGGACTGTTTCAACAGAAGTTTCTAGTCACTGAAGGTGTACTAAGCAGATGCTGATCCACTGGTTAAAGATGGTCTTCAGGGAAGCGGCTGTGGCTCAATCAGTAGGGCTCCCGTTTACCATATGGGAGGCCCCGGGTTCGTTTCCCGGGGCCTCCTGGTGAAGGCAAGCCCGCCCGCACGGCATGGTTAGCTGACCCAGCGAGCACAAGCAGCAAGGGGGGGATAAATGAATAAATAAATAAAATCTTTAAAAAAAAAAAAAAAAAGATGGTCTTCAAGCACCTAAGAAGCAGGGAAGATAGATAACTAAATTATCTCTAAAATCCCCTCTAATCTTTACATGCTATGATTTAACTTATACATTCAGCTAGAGAAATGAAAGAAGGGAGAGAGGGAAAAATGAGGGACGAGAAATAGACAAAAATAGGAAACAAGCATTTAGCAGCTTCTGATCCACTTTTTCTGATAACAATCCCAAAGTATACATAATCTCTTTTTTAAAAGGTGACTCATGTTTCATTGGACCTTTACAAGCTTTAAAAGTATATAAAGGGAGCAGAGGCGGCTCAAGTGATTAGGTGCCTCTCTCTCACATGGGAGGCCCTGGGTTCGGTTCCCGGTGCCTCCTAAAAAGAAGACGAGCGACAGAGAGTGCAAACAATGAGGGAGGAGAGAGAAATAAATAAATAAATAAATAGATAGATAGATAGATATCTTAATTAAAAAAAGGTATTTAAATGTAATTTTTGTAGTATATAGATAATTTAATTTCACTGACATATAACAATGAGTTTCAATTCAACATTCCCTTGAATGTTGTCTTTTGCCTGAATTACATCACAATGGAGCAAGTTAATTCTATATAAACTAAATGAAACTACATTAAGCATTTTTAGAAGGCCACCCTCAACTGTTGGGCCTGCATAAAATAACATGTTTGTCTGTTCTGGTTTTCAAAGCTAATACCTGTGGGATGGGCCCAGAGCCCCAATAGTCATTATGTTAAGAAAAGAAATTACCAATAAAGATATCATTTTACAAATGCTCATCACTAATAATCACTACTATAATTTTATATTTGTCAGGCATTACATACTTTTCAGGAAACATTCATACAGGAAATTCTCGATTCCTGAAGATAGACTGATAACAGAAAAAGACCACTTAAAATGAATTCACTTTAAAAAGGGATGAAAATTTCATGGCAAATAACAAAATAAAAAGTAAAACTTTCACTTTTTTCCTGCACATATATAACAAAAATTCAACTACAGTAACTCAAGACGAACAAAAAGCAAATCAACTGTAGAGTTTGAAAGGAAGAGGATTCTTCTAAAAATGGTATGATAGCACAATGACAACCTCTGTTTGACAGGTGCAGTGTGATCATACAAAAGGTCATTTCTGCCAAAATATTAAAAGGATTTCATCAATTTTCCCAAAAACTCTCCACACCCTTTGAAATTATTGTCTTTTTTGAGAGGCCTACAATGCTATCATCCAAATAGCATTTCTCCTGATTATCCAATTTAACTCCAAGATCCCTATTTATCCTTTGCTCCAGAGACTGACTCAAGCAAGTCTGTAAGACATGCGATTTTACCTTGAAATCAATTAGCAAGACATTTGCACTCTAATGTCAAGTATTCTCCAAGAATCAAAAAAAAAGACACACTCCAAAAAGCCAGAGGTGACAGGCTGGGACAGGGAGCTAGAATATTAGAGCAAGGATTAATTCTATAAGAGATTGGTTTATTAGTGAATATTTTCATATTGTGATGAAGTTTGCTCCCCTGAAGCAAACTTATAACTCATTCTAATAATGAGGACCTCTGTATCTCACTTAGCCATCTGAACTATCTTGTGAGGTTTTTGGATACTACATTTTACAGAAATAAGATAAAAAATAACATATTTACCCCAGATCACAGAGAAAATCAATAGAAGAGCCATGATGAAAACCTAGGTCTTCTAATAGCTCCCACTACATCGCCTCCATAATATACATATTCATTTAACAGTGCACATTCACTGAACACATCTATATGTTAGAAACTGTGCTAGGCACTGGAGAGATAAAGACAGACAAGATAAAACAACTATCATCAAGAAAATCTTAAGTGTAGTGAGGAAGAGAGACAAGCAAAGCCAAGTAGTACAATACAGTGTGACTAATTTTAAAAAGATAAAAGCCAGTATAAGGAGCGGATGTGGCTCAAGCAGTTGGGCACCTATGTCCCACATGGGAGGGCCCGGGTTCGGTTCCCGGTGCTACCTGAAGATGTTAAGCGGACACAACGAGCAGACAACAAGCAGACACAACAAGCAGGAGCGGATGTGGCTCAAGTGGTTAGGTGCCTGCCTCCCACATGAGAGGTCCTGGTTTCAGTTCCCAGTGCCTCCTAAAGATGATGAGCAGACAACAAATGGACACAGGGAGAAGACAACTGGCACAGTGAGCAGAAACAATGAGCAGACAGACAAGGGAGCCATCTCGGGGGGAGAGGGGGATTAAATAAAAAATTTTTAAAAGCTAGTGTGAAATTTAGAAGTTGCTTAATAACAGGTATGTATTTGGTAGGTATCATAAAGTTTTATGGGAATACATAAGAGATGGTTGGATCTAACTATACCTAGGGGTCAAAAACTTTCAAGATAGGCAGAGAGAGGTAAGTCAAAGAAAAAAAGTATAAGATATCACTGAAAACAGCAAAGACAGACATTCCAGGTAAAAGGAAAAGTGCCAAGATGCTAAGTCCTAAGAGAACACAGTCCATTTCCTGATCTCTTAAAATAAGTTAGATCAGTAAGTTTGAAGCTGATTGGTGAAAATGAAAAAGGTATGCAAAGATTAAATAATAAATGCCTTTGACTATTAAGAAATCAGGAGAGCGGATGTAGCAGCTCAAGCAGTTGAGTGCCCGCTTCCCGTACACAAGGTCCCAGGTTCAATCTGCAGTATCCCCTAAAAACAAACAAACAAAAAAACCAACTCAGGGGAGCCAATGTAACTCAGTGGTTGAGCACCGGCTTCCCACATAGAGGTCCCAGGGTTCAACCCCCAGCACTAGTACCTCAAAAAAAAAGAAATCATTAGCATTTGAATCTGAACCCTACACAAATGGAGAAGACCAGGAAAATCTAAAGCAAGAGTGTAACAAGATCAGATTTGTATTTTAGAAAAATCACTTATATAAATTTAAGATTACCTTGACTAAATGATAAAAAAACAAAAAGATATTTCTTCAAAAAACAATCTAAAAAGATTGAAAGAACACTAGCTGCAATGTAAAGATGACAGAACCTCCTTGTGATAAGACAATCCAAGGAAAGCTACTTTTGATGGTTTAAAATTTGGCCTGTATTGGATTTTTTTTATTTTATTTTATTTTATTTTATTTTTTAGGTACTGGGACTGGGGATTGAACTCAGGACCTCATATGTGGGAAATCGGCACTCAACAACAGAGCCACATCGACTCCCCTGGTTGGTTTTTTCATTTGTTTGCTTTTTGTCTTTTTTTTTTTTTTTTTTTTTTTAAGAAGAATCAGGAACCAAAGCCAGGACCTCCCATGTGGGAAGCAGGCACTCAACCACTTAAGCCACATCCACTCCCCTGTATTGTGTTGTTTTTTTTTTTTTTTTTTTTTATTATTATTATTATGGGTAAAAATCAAAATTCTCACAATACATACAAACATTTGTAAAATGATATATAAATATATTTGCATATATGTGTATTTGCTTTTAAAAGCCTTAGGTTAAGAACTAATTAAAGGGAAGCGTATGTGGATCAATCGATAGGGCTCCCGTTTACCATATGGGAGGCCCCGGGTTCGGTTCCTGGGGCCTCCTGGTGAAGGCAAGCCCGCCCACGCGGCGTGGTGAGCTGACACAGCAAGATGACCCAACAAAGGGAGACACGCAGACACAGAAAAACACACAGAAAAACACACAGCAAATGGACACACCAAGCACAAGCAGCAAGCGGGGGATAAATAAATAAATAAAAATCTTAAAAAAAAAAAAAAAGAACTAATTAAAGGTAGAATTTATCCCTCCAAACTGAATTTAATGGTAACAATTCTAGTGAAATTTAACAGATGCATATCTTTATGCATTTTGGTAGAGCTATGTCTGTCTGCAATTAAAAGATAAAGCTACAATTATTCTGCAACACAATATAAATGATCCAAATATCCATGATGGTCAAATATAAGAGGTGGACTCTTCACATTAACCAAAATTCTTCAGACACTGCAAACACCACTATTGTTTAACATACAATTTTCCCCTATAAAATTTTAAAGACTCTCAAACGCAAGAAGAATAAAGAACACCGAACACCGCTTTGAGACATTCCTCCCAATTAACTGCCATCATCTACCAAAGCCTCCCAAGGGAGTGTGGCCCCTTTTTGATCAATACATCCCAAGTGTTCTTCACATTTAGCCAATTGCAACTTACTTCCTGAACTAGCTCCAAATTCAAACCCTTTCAAATTTTCCTTGTGTGACCTCCCATGACATCCCTCAAGACATCAACCCCCTACATCATCATAACCCTTCTCTACTGAGGACCAAAGGAGAAAGATAACACTCACTCACCTAACACTGCCCTCAAACCAATCTTTCCATCCCTTCTCTCACTTGCTAAAATGAGAAGCCTCCCTACAAACTATTCAAAGACTGACGAAAATAGCAAATGCCATTCACTTCATGGGTGCTTCTGTTAATACTATCTATAAATTTATCCAAGAAATGTTAGGTGGTTTTAATCTATGTTTGGAGATGGTTAGTTAACATTTGAAGTTAACTAACTTCATTCCAGGGAAGGGTAATCTAATCAAGTCTACCATACAGAGATACTTCCACAAACCTTTTAGCACAATGAAAATTAGAAATTATCTTTTAACTGGTGAAAAGAATAATGCTAGTATACCTCTGAATTAAAGACCAGTCACCATGGCTGTCCCATATTCTCTATAACTACTGAGCTGCATGTATAGCTGCTTGCCAGGCAAAGAGGAGGCAGAGAGTTGAACCTGACCAGGCAATTAAAGGAGAGGAAAAAGAAATCAATGGTGTTTGCAAGGGAGTGATAATGATGGATCATGTACTCTAAGTTAAGTAAGAAAGAATTTGAGGTCAAGAAAGGGGTGATTATTCATAAGAAAGTTAACCCATCAGAGATTTCAAAGTCAAAGAATTGCTGGATTAGAAGTACAAGGGCAGATAAGCTGGAACAATAAAGTGAATGGAATACTTGAAGTTAAGATTTCTAAAATGTCGTAATAACTGGTGATGACAAATTTTAAAGATATATAATAAAAGAGGATTGGGTCTCCCTAAGGAGTTTGCTGGTAAAAATAATATAGCTGAAATTCTTTTATCACTAAAATAATTACTATCATTGTGACAATTTTCTATTCATAGACAACTGCATGAAGAAGCATATAAAAATACTGAAAACCAAAAATTAAAACAGGAGCCATGAAATATTATATTCCCATCTGTATTAATTTAAAACTATTAAACTTAGTACATGTATTCTGGAAACATTTAAATCCCAGTTCCACAATTTACTTACTGAATGTCTGTTTCTTCATTGGCAAAATGGGAATGTTATTAGAACCTACTTCAAGGGATTGCTGGAGGTTTATATGAGTTAATATAAAGAGTTTAGAACTGTGTGTAGAAACCCTATATAAATATTAGCTAGTATTAACAGAGTTTAAGATTTTGCTACTTTCGTTTTAAAATTCTACTAAAAACAAAAGAAACTAAAGTTATAAATTGATTTAAGATAAGGCGCTTTGCTTCAAGCACATATTTAATAAGTGTAACATTTCTCATTAACTAGTTTGGTTTATAATAAGATATACTTGTTGCACTAAAACATTTTCAGGTGGCAGAACAGCCTTTTTTAAATCTAAAAGGAAGGTACATATATAGCTTAATAAACCATTAAGAAATATAACCTGCAATGACTGGTGGTGATACTTGAGTTGTCTGTCCTGTAACTGCTTTACTATTAATTGGTTTTGCAAAGATCAGCTTCGTGATTACTGGACCAGAAGTTGGTGTTCGAGGCTTCTTAGCAATCTGAAACATATAAACAACTATGAAGACCATTTGTTTCTATAAAACACCTATTCAATTAAACAGAAGATTGATACACATAAATATACTTGAAACCAGCTCATCTGACAATATCCTAAGTGTAAATGTTAAAAACATTTAACTTAATAAAATGCAGCCATTCATTGAAATATTAATATGATCACATCCTTAAGCCCATACATTAATAATACCTTTGCATTTTATTATCAATCCTTATTTTAGTTTTTGGGATATATGCATGTGATAAAAAAAAAATTTTTGTTTAGTAATAAGCAGAATGCTTTGACATAACATTCTTTTTTCAAAATAACAAACTATTCAATAATAAAAACACGGAGTAGATTTTTTAAGAAAATATGGTACAAATGGCAAATGAAATCATCTGTAAATATTACGTTGGCCCCTCGAAGAAAAATATAAATACACATTAAAGATAAATTTATAATTAGATTTTCAACTTAAAACCTATTCAGCAGAAATAGAAAAAAAACTTAAGAAGTTAACACCTTAGTGCACAGAGACAAGTTTGTAGAACAAAGGCTACTCTAAAGGCAAAGGTTGTGCATTATTTACTAAAATACTGTTTGCTATAGTATAAACTCCTTGAAGGAAAGTTCTGTATTTTATTCATATCTGATCTGAATTTATATATTGGCATAATGTTGATTTGAACTAAAATTCTCCACAAATCAAGGAAAGTAGAGTTACCAATATTTTCAGATAGAAATTATCAAAGTATGCAAAGAAATAGCTTTCTCTAAAAGTCAGAAGCAGAAATTTAGCTATGGCAAAAATCACAGACTCTTAGAACACGAAGGATAGTAATAATTGTATCCATTGGCAGATACGGAAACGGAGGCCCCAATCAGTACTACTTATTTTTGGAAATAAAGACTCAAAATGAATAATACAACCAACTTGAATGGCAGCAATATACCAGAAGCTGTATATATAGATAGAATTAGCTAAATATTAGCTCTTTGTGCTCAAACTATAAATTAAAAACCTTTTTTTTTTTTGGAAGTATTGGGAATTGAATCCAGGACCTCATACATGTGAAGCAGGTACTCAACCACTGAGGTACATCTGTTCCATGATAACACATTTTCTTACATTCAAAATACATAACTTTCTTACATTCAGAACATACTACTGCAAAACAAAATATAAATGAAACACATAATATCTTTTTAAAAACAAAACTAAGAGATTCATTACTATATTTAAAAAATACCCATCTTACAAACATACATACCCCCCAAAAAACCATAATTATACTTTTGAAAGCTGATGCAATTTAGGGAAACATAAAGGGAAAATATTTTCCAAGTACATTTACATGTCTAAAACTCAATTAAGTTAGAATTTCATCTATTTACTCAGTATTATTGATCTCAAGAGATAGAAGTATTGACTTCTCAGCAATTCATATCTAGCAATATAAGTAACCTTAGCTATAAAGATTAGGAACCTAAAGAATCTCCCCATTTTTAACTATTTTCACAATCATATCAAGAAAAAAAACAATTTAACCAAAAGTACAATAATTATTCAAATGTACAATCTCATCTTGCCCTTGTAGGTATAGGTTTCTTTAGCAGAACACTGGTGAAACCAGAGATTTCCAGTTCCATTAAGTAACAATAAATTTTTGCATTATGAATTTTAAAGTACTCTGGAACAAAATTAATGTATTAAGTAAAATAAAGCATAATAAGTTTAATGAGCAGATCAAGACAAGTTTGATTTTTTTAAAATTTACAAATGAGGTAGCCAAATATGCCATCAAATAATACATGCAGGTAATTTCTGGCACTTTGTTGGAAAGATTCAGGAGGTGGTAAGGAGTTATGTTGTTTCAGACTGCCAGCTATTTACCACTCTTATACACTATGCACATGAAACACAGGAAAGTGTTTTTATACCTGTAATTACATTTAAATAACAATATCTCCTTGTTACTGCCTCTGGCCTGAACTGTCACCTCTTCCCTTCATTTTTCAAGATGGGTCTCTTTCTTCCACCCTTACCTGCTGTCCATACCCTAACAGTCTCAATACTCTGATTAAATTTAAGGCAATGCTGAGGAGGACTGTCTAGGAAAAAAAATAATAAACATAATCATATACACCATGTAATACTCAATCAAATATTCTGGTGCCTAAACAGAAAATATATAGCTGTGTAGCTTTTTGGGGCTTTTGTTGTTGCTGTTTTTTAAAAATTTCTATGCTTCAGAGCTCTGTAGGTTACATATGAGTTGCCTAAAAACAACAAGACAAAGTAGAACAATACTCTTAAGTGGGGTTTCATTTGTTTTTGTTATTGTTTTGCTAAACAAAGTTCTTTCTTAAATTAATAGAATCAGGTTTCACAAAAGTAACAACAATAAAACAAATTATAAGAATTAGACCCCAGTCTTTGTTTTTATTGTCAGTACTTAGGGGATTACAGTAGAAAACCAGTAGACACATGTACACTCGTCATTAAAACAGCATGTATACAGTACTCTCATAAACGAAAAAATGACATTCTGGTTTACGTTATCAGTGTCTTGTGAATATGGTTATGAACCACATTCCCAAAGCCAGATGAACTCTGGTAAACCAATAAAAAATTTCTCAAAACTGATAAAAATCAAACTGAGAACAAGATGCTCAATGGCGATAGCATATCTCATTCAAGAGACCCTCATCAAAAGAAAGAAGTGAAAGGAAGCCAGAGATGAGTGGGAGGTGACGAAGAAGAAAAGGGCACTAAAGAATGTTTAGCAGTAGCAGAAGGAACATGGTAAATTGCAGGGTTTGAGAAATCTTACAATGTTCTTCAAAATAACATCTATGAAAAATAAATTTCTAATTCTTTTGCCAAGTAGTAACCAAAACGTTATTTCTGATATCAGCTGAAAGTAGATGCTCCCCAAACCTTCCTATTTCCTTATATACTTACTTTGCTACTTTAATTCATGCCTTCTCCTTTCTTCAAAGAGGCAACTCTTTCAAACAGGGAATGCATTTGTATTTCTTGGCCTCAGGTGGATAATTTTATTTCTAAGAGTAGTGATGACCTAAAAAGGTCTATTTGGCCATGAAAACCTGGGAGCCATTTAATAAAGGCTCTGGTAAACCTTTTATCTTAGGGTCCTAGTCATACTAATAATAGATAACACTCTGAAAGATTCTCAATATTTTGAGAACTACACAGGGTCCTTATCTTTTACTATATATAGTTCATCGTGATCAAATAGCCATTTTACAGCCAGAGTCATAAACTCAGAGAAGTAACTGCCCCAAAGATGACAGCTGGTAGGGTAGCATAAAGGCAACCCATACCCAGTTGGCCAGAATCTAAAGCCTCTATGTTACCTTTCATCACATGGCACTGCCTTTTCCTTACTGTAAACATGAGTGACGGCAATGGACAGTTAACTGCAAAAAAGAGACACACAATGGCTAGAATGCACTATTGCTAGCATCTTTAGACCAGCAAAACATCCTTGTAACAAGACTACCACTAAGAATAAAATACATTTTTACATGAGAAAAAAAGCTATAAATACACTAATTTGAAATTTAACCAAAATTAAGTTTGCTCCAAGTTCTCCAGTAAAAATTTTCATAAACAATGGACATATTAAACTTTTAAAAAAGCATACAATTACTAAAAGCAACATTCAAAAGAATTCAGCAACCACTATCCATTTAATCACCCTATGAACACAACTACAAATCAATTTAAATTTTTTAACATGCATTTTAATTAATAAGCCCCCTTTTTTTTTTTTTTTTTACCTGTACTGTTTTTAACTGTTGGGTCTGTAACACAGAGGGCTGAGTTGTTGCATTAATCAGTTGACTTCCTGGGGTCAATGCTGAGACACCAATGACCGGTTTCACCTCTGGCCTCCCTCCAATGGTAACTACTTTAATTTGCTGCGGTGGTAACTTAGCATCTCCTGACTGGACCTGAGTTGTAACTTTCTGAGTCTGGGGTAGTTGGCTATGGGGTAGTGCTAAAACAATTGGTGAACCAGACTTGCCCAAAGTTGTTAAAATTAACTTCTGTCCATCTGGTTTAAGGGTTTGATTGCCAAGTTTAAGATCTGATGTCTGTGATACTTTGTTTAAAATTATCTGATTGGCTGAGATAGTCACAGGAGTCTGAGCACCAAGTTTTTGAAGGCCACTTGGAAAAGCTGGTTTCACTGTGGTATTAGAATCTGCTTTAGTAATTGTGGTATTCACTGCAACTTGGTTAGTGTGGTTACTGTACACTGTGATTGGTTCCGTGGAAATGGGCGTAGCTGTAGAGTCACCAGTAGAATTTATGTTGATAATTTCTTCCAGTTCTGTCTCCATGGGAATTGGGGATGAAACAATAACAGCCTCAATACTATCATCATCCACTAAAGTTATACCAGTGTCCATTATCTCCTCTGGAAGCAAACTATTCACCTCAGCTGGCACCACCTCCATGATCGTTGTCCTGCTAGAAAGGTGACCAGGCGCTGCAATAAAAGGTGAAAAATGAATAAGTTATTGGGTTTCAAAACAAATTTAAAAGAGGAAAAAAATTTATTCAAGAAAAATGAGAAAATAACCATTTCTTAATGGTGTGTAATTCAATGAAGAATATTCCTAATTGTTTATTTAGGTTAAACCATTTTAACACATCCTCAACCTACAAAAATATAAATCATATGGGACACAAAACTAGAAGCAAACATTCTCCTTCACTCATGTCTCAAGTCAAAAGTATACTACATTCAGACAACATTAAGTTACACAATGGAAAACTCCTTTCCAATATTTTCTCATAAAACTTTAAAAATCTTTGACATATCTGATCGTCTTATTTTTAGCTAGTTATGCTTTTCCCCTATTGACAAAAGATTGCCGATTCACACAAGGAAATAAGGATTTAAATGTTAATAAATAATGGAAAATATCTTCAAATCTCCAATAAGCTAGGACCTAATATTAAGATACTAATACCATTTATTATAAAATCCACTGAAGACCCAAATCAATGTTCACAGAAATTCTAGAGTCAGAGTAATCCACCTAGTGACTGCAAGTCAAATGGCTTATTTAGCCCAAGTTTGATCAATTAGCTTCATACCAAGGGAAACTTTATTTGGAAAGAAGATTCTCAAATTCTTCTCAGCCATTTGAAATGTCAAAAAAAAAAAAAAAAAAAAAAAAAAAAAGGAAACATTTAAGCAGTATACAGGCAGTCCCCATAAAGAAAAAAAAAGGTCAGAATAATAAAGCAGATTATGGACAAATCAGAACTGTAATGCTTTTAGTCAAAGGTCATAAGAAATATTCTTTAAATAAAGTAATCGGTGCCAGTATCTTCATATATTAAGAGAATACACCATTTTTATGACTAACTAAAGAGCAATAAGTTGTTATACCCAGAAAACATTAAAGATCCATAGGAATCTAATCAGCAATTCTTTAGTTTCTTCCCTTTTCTTAAATATAAAAATGCAATACCCATTCCAAGATTAAGAGAAACGGACATGAGTAGCAAACTATAATCATTAGCACTGACAAATACTAATTAATTGTTATTGTGTGCTTACAATCTACTGGTGACAGTAGATTTTACTTAATCCTCACAACCACCTTGAGATAGTTACCATTATCATCCACATTTGACAGATAAGGAAATTTAGAAAGGTTAAATAATTTGCCCAAGGTCACATAGCTAGCAAACTGGTAGAGCCAGGAATCAAACTCTGGTTTTTATGATGCCAAAGTTCTTAATTTTAATCACAAAATCATATTGCCCAAGGTATTGGTGGTGGAGTGATGTATGGGAGCCCTGTATGATGTTATGCATGTTTGTTTTGTAAGTTTACAACTTTTACTATACACTTACTGTTTATGTATGTTCATATATGAATGTTAAACTTCAATAAAAATTTTCAAAATGAAAAAAAAATCATATTGCCTTTAGTTTTTGTATTTTTTTTTTTTTTAGGAGGCACCAGCGATTGAACCCAGAACCTCGTATGTGGGAATCAGGCACTCAACCACCGAGCTACATCTGCTCTCTAGAGTTGGTTTTTTTTTGTTTTTTTTTTTTTTTTAGGAAGTAGCAAAGATCAAACCCAGAACCTCATACATGGGAAGCAGGCACTCAACCACTTGAACTACATCCACTCTCCTGCCTTTAGTTTTTACCACCAAAGATTTTGTAATGGAGAAAAAATAAGTTTCCTTCTTTACAGACAATCCCTACCCTGAAACCCTAGCCTAGCAACCACTGATCTGTTTTATCACTATAGATTAGTGTTGTTTTTGCTCATTGTGAAACTTTACATAAATGGAATCACTGATTATGTATTCATGATGTAAAATTGTATTGTATGAGCTATTTCCTCTGCATGTTTTAAGGATTTATCTTATTGCTACATTTATAAACAGTTCTGGTCTTTCTTATTACTGAATAATATTCCATTGTATGAATCTAGCACACTGTATTTATCCATTCACCTGTTGATGGGCATTTGGATTGTTGACAGCATTCAAGTTCAAGTTTTTTATGGACACATGTTTTCACTTCTCTTGATTAAAAACCTAGACGTGGAATTGCTGGGTCATAAGGTAAGTTTATTTTTAACTTTGCAAGAAACTGCCAGACTGTTTTCCAACTTAGCTGTACCATTGGATACACCCAGCAATGTATGAAAGTTCTAGTTGCTCCACATCTTCGCCAACAATTGGTAATGTCAGTCTTTTGTTGGTCTTTTTAATTTTAGCCATTCTAGTGGGTGTTGAGTTTTATCTCACTGTAGTTTAATTTGCAATTCCCAGATGACTAATGATGTTGAGCATCTTTTCATGTGCTTATTGTCTATTCATTCATCTTCTTTTGCAAAGTGCCTGTTGAAGTTTTTGGCTTAAAAAAACAACAACAACTGTGTACGTGTGTCTTATACTATAAAATTATCAATCACAATAACTTGTAGCTCAAAGGAGTCACTAGGGTTGTGAGACCACAAAGTACAAGCACTTCTCCACATGTGACTCTTCCTGACCAGAAGAATCCCCTTTGGCACATATGGACATTCATAGTACAGGCACGTAAAAACATCAACACCAATTACACATTCAGTGGTAGAATCCAAAACAACAACAAAGATCCCATTCACAAAGTCACACTAGCTTCCTGGAATTCCCTACTGCAAATCTTGCCCAAACCCCATCAGTTGAATCTGGATAGAACCAGGTAGGACTGTTAGTTGAGCACCTGTCTCCAACAGAGCCATAAAAGTTTGACTCCCTCCACTCCCTGAAGTTCCCTGGCATACTTAGACACATAGGTATGTCTTCTGATCCCTCTTAAGGACAGGAAGACTTCAATCCAATCCCTATTCATCTTTCCCTTTAAAACGCCTGCAATTAAGGTGTAATAAGAGGTTGAGCCACAAAGGGAGATAGTGGCTAGAAAAGTCATTTTTGCTTTCAGTTTCAAGCACCTACCCCCGCAACTTAATCAACCAAACCTCTAATGCTTTCCATCCACCCAAAGCTCTCATTGTGACACCATTTTTTTTTTTCAGCACTGGGGACTTATTGACTCAGCAGTTAGAGCCACACCTCCTTTCAGATGGGGCCATGGAGTTGAGTGAACAATAATTAAAACACCATTCAGGTGGCTTGTTTCAATCCCCTCTCTCACCACTAGCCTCTAAATATTTATTAACAGGTAGAACAATGGGAGACTCTTTCCTTATCACCATCCTGGCCCACTGCTTGAGGACAGCATTCACTACCAGATGCCAGAGTCTTCGCATGTTCCCAAACCAGCCTGAAAGGCCCTCATCCTTTTTCTTTTAGAAAGCCATGTCTCTGTCAGCTCCCCATCCTTGTGGCCAAGAAATGTGAAGGGTATGAGATTTTATATCCTGTAGCAGGCTAACAAAATAACCTGTTAACTGTTAAGAATACTGCATAAGGCACAGTTGTCATGGATAAGAGATAAAGGACTTACTACTCACTGCCCAGGAAAGAACACGAGCATCTTGTGGGTATCAGTTCTCCTCTGCCCCCCAAGTCCCACAGGGGTGATGTGGAGGGACCCAGGTAGTTGCTGCACATGCAGTGGGGTTTGCATTACAACTAAGAAACCCTGAGCTTAGGGAACCCAAATCTTTTAAATGGGCTATGGCAACCTGCCCTTTGTCCAGAGAGAAATATTTTCATTATACTGGATAAGAGCAAATCTGTCCTGTGCTCCAGTGAGAGACACTCCCTCTACTATCCAAAGCTGTCTCCTATATAAACATCTGTAAGAAGATTATTTGGAACAAAAGGGCAGTTACTGCTTCACTTGGAAGAGGTGCAGAAATGTGAAGATCCAAAAAGAATTCTCTGCCAACAGTGTATCTCTCTACTCATTTATCATAGCAATGTTTTGATATTTGAATGTATACAGGCCTTGTACATATTTTGTTAAATTTATCCCTAAGTATTTCATGTTTTTAGATGATATTGTAAATGGTCTTTTCCTTTTCATTTTCCAATTGTTTGTTGCTAGTATATAAAAATACAATTGATTTTTTATATTATCCTTGCATCCTATAGTATCTTGTACCCTAACTAAATTCATAATAATTCTAGTAGTTTTTCTGTAGATTCATTAGGATATTCCACAAAGATGACCATGTTGTCTGAAAATAACATCTTTCTTCTTTTCCAATCTCCATGCCTTTTACTTCTTTTTCTTGCCTTACTATACTGGCTAGGATGTTCAGTAAAACATTGAATAAAAGTGGTGAGAGTAGACATCCTTGCCTTGCTCACAATCTTACCTGGTAGCTGTAAGTTTTTCATTGATTCTCTTTAACAGGCTGAGGAAGTTCACTTCCATTTCTAGTTTGCTGTTGTTGTTTTTTTAATCATAAATGAATGTTTAATTCTGTTATACGTTTTTCTGTAACTATTGAGATGATCATATGGCTTTTCTTTTTAGTGTGCAAATACAGTGAATTACATATTGATTTTTGAATGTTAAACCAATCTTGCATTTCTAGGATAAACCCCACTTAGTCATGGCATAGTAATATATAAAAAGTTTACTTTTATGAATTACTGGATTCTATTTGCTAAAAGTTTAAGCATTTTTGTCTATGTTCACAATGAATGTTGGTATGTGGTTTTTTTCTTGGAGAATCTTTGTCTAGTTGGATATCAGGATAAACTCATAAAATGAGTTGGGGCATTTTCCTTCCTCTTCTATTTTTGAGAAAAGTTTGAATAGAATTGTTGATATTTCCTCTTGAAATGTATAGTAGAATTCAACAGTAAAGCCCTCCAGACATAAAGCTTTCTTGTGGGAAGGTTTTTAGCTATAAATTCTATATCTGTAATAGATATGGGGCTATTTAGATTATTTCCTTTTCTCTCTCTCTCTCTCTTTTTTTTTTTTTTTTTTTTTTTTTTTTTTTTGAGGTACCGAGGCTAGAGATTGAAACCAGACCTCATACGTGGAAAGCCGGCACTCAACCACTGAGCCACATCTCCTGAGTTGGATTTTCCGTTTGTTTTGCTTGTTTATTTTTTTGTTTTCAGGAGGCACCAGGAACGGAACCCAGGATCTCCCATGTGGGAAGGAGGTGCTCAACGGCTTGAACTGCATCCACTCCCTGATAATCTCTTTCTTGAGTGACCTTTGATATTAGATAGTTACTATATATCAAGGAATTTGTCCATTTCCTTTAAGTTCTAGAATTTGTTAACATCAAGTTGTACATAGTATTTCTTTATTTTAATGCCTGTAGTACCTGTAGAAACATTCCCTCTTTCATTCTTATATTGGTCATCTATGTCTTCTCTTTTTTCTCTGATCAGTCTGGTTGGAGATTTATCAACTTCATTGATCTCTAAGAACAATTTATGGTTTCACTGACTTTCTCCTTTTTTTTCCATTTTTTTATTTCATTGACTGCTATCTTTATCTCCTTCTTTCTGCTTGCTTTAGGTTTAATTTGTTCTTCTTTTTCTAGAAACATAAGATGTTAGCTCAGAGTTCAGCAAAATACAACCAGTAGACTAAATCAGGCCCACAGCCTGTCTGTGTATGGCCTTCCAGCTAAGAATGAGTTCTACACTTTTAAATGGTTAACAAAAAAAATGATGATGAATAATAAGTGACAGAGACTTATGCAGACCGCAAACCCTAACATATTTACTACTTGAAAATTTTTTCAGAAAAAAATTGTCAACTCCTGGCTCACATCATTGATTTAAACCTTTCTTCTTTTCTAATAGAAGCACTTGATATTATAAATTTCCCCCAAAAGTGCTCTAGCTGTATCCCACTAATTTCTATATGTTTTTATTATCAATTCACTTCAAAATGTTTTCTAGTTTTCCTTCAATTTCTTCTTTGACACATGGATAATATAGAAGTTCTGTTATTTAATTTCCAAATACTTATCTTCTAGCTGTCTTGTTACTGTGATTTAAAATTTAATTCCATTATTGTCAGAGAACATACTACTTTGTAACATTTCCATCATTTGAAATTTGAGACTTGTTTTATGGTCCAGAATATGGTCTATCTATCTTGGTGAACATTCCATGTACTCTTGAAAAGAATGTGTATTCTGTAGTTACTGAGAGGTAAGTTCTATAAATGTCAATAAGGTCAAGTCGGTTGATAGAGCTGTCCAGATCTTCTATATCCTTACTGATTTTTTAATGTTCTATCAATTACTGAGAAAGGGTGTTAAAATCCCAAATATGATTATGGATTGTCTATTTTTCCTCTTAGTTCTGTTTTTTTTGTGTGTGTGTGTGTTTTTTTCACGAATACCTTTATTTTTGTGCACTTGCATCCAAAAGTTTCTGAGAAAAGTGTGAGTATTTGATTAAATAAATAAAACAAGGTCTTTTGTACTGGTCCTTTTATAACACCATACATATTCTGGCTTTTCCTCTACCTCATGCTCTACCCCAACATATTTTTTTTCCTGAATGATACCTTTGATATCTCAAAAGGTTTGTACTACTTTTTTTAATTAGAGAAGTTGTAGGTTTACAGAAAAACCATGCATTTAACACAGAGTTCTCATGTACCACCCTATTATTAATACCTTGCATTATGGTGGTACAATTTTGTTGCAATTTATAAAAGAACATTTTTATAATTGTACTATTAACCATAGTCCATGGTTTAAGTTAGGGTTCATTGCTTGTGTTGCACAATCCCACAGAATTTTTTAAAATTTTGATTCAATAGCATATACACAACTTAAAATTTCTCCTTTTAACCATATTCAAATATATATATCAGTACTGTTAATTACATTCACAATGTTGCGCTACAATCACCACCATACATTACCAAAGCTTTCCACCAATCCAAACAGAAAGTCTGTACAATTTAACCATTAACTCCCCATTCCCTACCACCATCCCAACCCCTAATAACCTATAATCTAGTTTCTGACTCCATGAACTTGCTTATTCTAATTATTTCATATCAGTGAGATCATATAACATTTGTCTATTTGTGTCTGGCTTATTTCATTCAACATGATGTCTTCAAGGTTCATCCATGTGTTGCACATGTCAGAACTTCATTCATTTTTATGTCTGTATAATATTCCCTTGCATGTATATTCCATATTTTGTTTATCCATTCACTGGTTGATAGACACTTGGGTTTCTTCCATCTTTCGGCAGTAGTGCATAATGCTGCTTGCTATGAACATCAGTATGAAAATATCTGTTCAAGTCCTTGCTTTCAATTCTTTGGTTATATACCTAAGAAGTGGGAGGGCTGGATCATATGGTAATTCTACATTTAACTTTCTGAAGAGCCACCAATCTGTCTTCAACAGCAGCTGCACCATTTTACCTTCCTATCAACAATGAATGAGTGTTCCTATTTCTCTACACCCTCTCCAACACTTATAAGTTTTCTGATTTTTTTTTTTTTTAAATAGTAGCCATTCTAGTGGCTGTGAAATAGTATATTACTGTGGTTTTACTTCATATTTCCCTAATGGCTAATGATGTTGAGCATCTTTTCAAGTGCCATTAGCCATTTGTAGACCTTTTGAGAAATGTCTATCCAAGGCTATTGCCCTTTTTTTTTAAAAAAAAAAAGATTTATTTATTTACTTTATCCATTTTAACCCTCCCTTCCCCATTTGCTGTTTGTGTCCATTCGCTGGGCAATTCTCTGTGTCTGTTTCCTGCCATCTCTTCTCATCCTTCTCCTCCAGTCTTCACCAGGATTCGATCCTGGAGACCTCCGATGTAGGAGAAAGGTGTTCTGCCACATGCACCACCTCGGTTCCTGCTTTTTAGAGCTTTTGGAGCATCTCATCTTGTCTCTCCCCTGTTACATCATCATCTTGCTGCATGGCTCCCGGGGCCTGGCGGCTCACCGGCACACAGAGCCTGGCAGCCCATGCGCCTTCTATATATATTTTTTTTATTTTACCAGGAGGTCCTGGGGATCGAATCCAGGTCCCTCCATATGGCAGACGGACGCCCAACCATTTGAGCCACATCCGCCCCCCTATTGTCCATTTTTAAATCAGATTTTTTGTCTTTTTGTTGTTAAGTTGAAGGATTTCTTTATATATTCTGGATGTTATATCCTTATCAGATATGTGATTTCCAAATATTTCCTCCCATTGTGTAGGATGTCACTTCACTTTCAGGACAAAGTCCTTTGATAAGCAAAAGTTTTTAATCTTGATGAGGTTCCATTTTTCTATTTTTTTCTTTTGTTGCTTGTTTAAAGTCTAAGAAAGCATAGCCTAACACAGGGTCCTAAAGATGCCTCCTCACATTTTCTCTTAGGAGTTATATAGTTCTGGTTCTTATATGTAGGTCTTTGATTCATTTTGAGCTGATTTTTATATATGGTGTGGGGTAGGGATCGACCTTCATTCTTTTCCAATTGGACATCCAGTTTTCCTAGCACCATTTGTTGAAGAGACTATTCTTCCCCAATTGAATGGACTTCGCACCTGTGGTGGTTTGGAGCTGTATGTACCCCAGAAAAAACAAGTTTTTAAACTTAATCCAATCCTGTGGGTATGAATCCATTCTAAGTAGGACCTTTTAATGAGGCTACTTCAGTAAAGGTGTGGCCCACCTCAATCAGGATGGATCTTAATCCATTAATAGAGTCCTTTATAAGCAGAAGGATATTCAGTCAGAGAGAAAGCCACAGGGAAGCAAGAAGCTGAAATTCAACAGAATCCAGAAAAGAATGGGTAGGCCAGGAAAGGCTGCCAAGTGCATTGCGAGATTGCACCATGTGACAAAAAAGCCAAGGACCAAGGATCACTGGCAGTCAACCCCAGAATGTCAGTCTTTGGGAAGAAAGTGTCACCTTGATGACACCTTGATTTGGACTTTCTCTTGGCCTCAAAACTGTGAGCTAATAAATTCCCATTGTTTTAACCAACTCATTTCACAGTATTTACTTTAGCAGTCTAGGAAAATTAAAACAGCACCCTTGTCAAAAACAGTCTGTCCATTTTTGCTTCATATATTTTGCAAGTTCTGTAATTAGGAAGAAAATGTCTTTTTATTTGTCCTGTTAAAGGAGACCAAGAATTATAGGAGTAGGAGTCTCCTTTTGAACTAGGAGCAAAGTTCCAGCTTCTAACAAGAAAAGGTCTGATTAGCTTGGCCAGTCTCTATGCAATATGAGGCAAACCAGCTGTGCAGAGTTCTGGAGCCAGGACACCTCATAAGCCACTGAGCCGACTATAGATGAGTGCCTTATGATTAGATGTTCATCTCTGTTTCAATCAGGGTCACATTCAGGGCATGGTGGCCTGTGCTAAAAGAAACCCTCAAAGAAACTTGTGGCATGGCAGGAAAGGGTTTGGTCATCTAGTTAAATGAATCATCACCCTAATTTTATCCCTTAGGAATGGAAGATGTGTACTAGCATATGCAATGTCATCATCACTGTATTGAGGGCCACTTCAAGAAAAGTTAACAGGCCTGGAAGAGGGGTGATCTGTCAAGATAGGGTAGGGAAAGAATCTGGAACATACAATGTATCCCCCATGCCTCGAATATGTTTAGCTTATAAAACAAAATTTCTAAAGACAAAGTATGTTCTTAGAAGCCAATAAAATGAGTATGCCTCTTCATGGCCAAATATGGTTAAATGGTTTAAGTCCAATGAGTTAAAGGTTCAACCCTTTCACAAAGTCAAATGATTTCTAAATTTGTTTCACCTGTATTAAGTTTCTAAGTCCTACCTTATATATCACTCCCACCTTCACCTCCACTGCCCCAGACACTATAATCACATTATTCTGTTATTTTCATCATAGCATATATAACAATCAGAAAGTATCTGGTCTGATTCCCCCTCCCCCACTTCTTTAGAATGTAAGCTCTATAAGAACAGGAACTTATCTGTCTTGATCCCCAATGGACCCCTAACCCCAGTACCTAGAACTGAGCTAGCAAATAATAATCTCTCAATACAAATGTAAAGAATGAATAAATTATATTATTTACACTGGATTGGAAAAAAGCTTTTGTTTGTATATTTGAGTAAGATGGGTTTATATGATGCTGTGGGACTTCAAAACAGTTTGAATAAAAAATAATAATAATCCACATCACCATAAGGTACACTAACAAGCTGAGAAAACTTTTCAAATAAGTTTTTAAATTCTTGGATTTAGCTTTTAACCACTATCTTCTGCAATTACACTCTATCTTAAAATCTACAAAGTTCTCTTGGTTTTTAACTTGCTTATAATTGTTATGTCATTTAATTAACAAATACTTATTGCATCTCAACTTTGTTGAGGGCATTATGGGAAATCAATCAAAGATCCTGCCCTGAAAGAGCTTAGAAATTAATAGGGGAATGATGTGATCACAGCTGTACTTTGGAGGGGATTAACCTCGTCTCAGTATTTTATCGGATTGGAGGTAGGTAGACCAGTTAGAAGCCTATTATAATAATTAGTTCAAGACAGAGATAATTGGGGCGTCTGATTTAGAAGAGTGACAATCAAAAGAAGTGAATTATATATAATAGAAAATAAGTGACAGAAAATGGCATATACTCAATGCTTTCACATTTTCAAAGAGTTTCTTATAGAATATTACCACTGCCGAAACACTGTTCTTTTTTAGTTATGGGAGGAGGACAATCTGGGTGAACATTTTACACATAAATATCAAGTGATGACCTATCACAGTATTGCAGATGGGAGAGTAATTTGTCAAGTGTTCAGACAGAAAAAATGAGTGTTTAAGAACTGTACTTTTATACCTAGAATTTACCACCAGCACTAACTGGTTAACTATACCATTTGGATATTAGCTTTGATTTCTAAAATCAAAGTCAAGAACTAAGTACAAAACTACAAGTACATAAGAAAGTACATCTCTCAAACTGGAAGCAGCAGACTGTAAGCCATGAGTTCTTGAGAAAGATTTGAAAAGTTTATATTTTTATTTTGATAATCTAATAGCTAGCTAGCTAGCTAGCTAGCTAATCAATATATCATCTAGATACCACTTCATATCCAGAACAAATGGAAACTAGAATTAGAGTGTGCTAAAGAAAGGCACAGAAGGGACTTATAAGGTAAATGATATATTTACGCCAAGTGAAAGTCACACCACTTCATCTGTGATTTAAAGATGAAAGCTTTGCAGCATTCAAACACAAAAAGGGGGGAGGGGCAGGAATGAAGTCATCACAGGATATACAGTTGCACAGACAAATTACACATCTGTGCCAGGGCAGACACTAATATATTCACTATGCAAAGAAAGATTTAGTTTCTGCAAAGTAACATCCATCACCCCAATTTGTTTTATTGTCTTATTGGTTTTGTAGTTTTGTTTATATTTCATTTGTAAATTTACTTTTGTTTTATACTTGGATAAAAGCAATAAGGACAAGAAATGTATACTTATATATATATATATATATATCCAAAAATTAAATATTTTAACAAAATAAAATATAAAAATCTTTTAGGCCAATACTGGGATCCACAATAATTTTTTCCCTTTAAAAGAGAACTATAGGGGACGGATGTGACTCAAATGGTTGGGCATCCGTCTGCCATATGGAGGGACCTGGGTTCGATCCCCGGGACCTCCCGGTAAAATTAAAAAAAAAAAAAAAAAAAGAGAGAGAGAACTATAAATTATTCATCATTAAGACTAATATGATTGTTTATCATGTGACCCTAAGCATAATCTATGTGAGCCTCAGTTTACTTGTAGAAAGCCTCAGTTTACTGTGAAAATAGCTATGTGGTACACTGTAACTCAAATATAAGTTCTTTTGCTCTTTCTGATCTCCCTATTTTTTTATGCCATTCAATATTCTATCAAACACCAGGGCTTAGGATCCTGTCATCTTTGATGTCAAGATGTATCAAAGATGTCTCTCTCCACTGAAATATTAACCTGTCATATATCATGCAAATTACACCCTCATAATGCCTCCTTCCGACTGCAACCACAAGTTTTCAAATCTCCAAAGCTTGAAACCTACTCCAGTATTTTTTACCTCCATCTCCTCTCATCCACAACTCATCCATGTAACAGCTACAGGTTTTTATCTCCTAGAGCGCATCTCTGAGGCTCTCCTACTCTCTAAAAGTTTACTGTAACTCAAGACCTTCTACATTAAGACCCCACCCAAACTATCCTTCCAATATTACCTTTAATGATTCCTAAACTGGAAGTGCCCTGAGGCAATGGAGGTTATTTTATCTTCTATGGCTAACAACAGTATGTGACACAAGACACCCATTAATAGTATTTGAAAAAAGTAATGAAGATCTCTACTGCTCCTTTCCAAAAAAAGGTGTTGTTCTATCTCCAATGACATAACTCTTCCTTCATTTCTTTCTTTTTTTTTTTTTTTTTTTTTTTTTTTACCGGAGGTCCCGGGGATTGAACCCGGGTCCCTCCATATGGAAGACGGACGCCCAACCAGTTGAGCCACATCCGACCCCTTCATTTCTTTCTGACACACTTTTCATTATTAATAGACAATTCCTAACCACAATTCTGAAAACTGGTCTTTACAATCACAAAAAGACAATAACCCTCTGTGATTCTGAGACTAAAAGAAAAAGAAAGGCAATGAAAAAGCATTTTAATTTCCCTCTTTAGTTAATTATTTTTGAAATTCTTAGTCTTACTAGTCACCCGTTTGACATGGCCCAAATAATTGCCACATAAACTCTAAAAAAACATACCAAATTCCTACTGGATAATAGAAGAATATCAGATGATAAGCAAATTTCATTAGCTAAATCTTGTCAATACCTCTCAGGTATTTTCCTTCAAATGTTTCTCTGTCCCTTGTTCTTCTAGTGAGAGGCCAAATGTCCAAGCTTTATACACACACACAAAATGTTTCCCCTCAAAATATAGTATAAAATGTGTAATATTGTATGACATAGTTATGACATCATCTCTTTGTAGGAAATTTGGATAAAGAAAATTATTTACTGCTAATTATAAACATTACCAGCGGGCATTTTTTGAACATTTATCTTTCTCTTCACTCTCATACAATCAACATCAGAGACCTAACCTTCTATAAAGGTTCAAAAAGAACCGGAGGGCCTAGAATTAAGGTACAAAAGTCTGACTGAGGGTTGCAAATGCAGCTCAAGTGGTTGAGCACCTGCTTCCCATGTTCCCATGTATGAGGTCCTGGGTTCAATCCCCCGTACCTCCTAAAAAAAAAAAAAAAAAAAAAAGGTCTGGCTGACATCTAACTTTTCAGGAATGCTACTGTTGTGTGCAAGGAGACAGAATCTTTAGGGATCCCATAGCACAAAGTAAAACATACATGGATCTTTAAATAACCTATAGCTGTCATCAAGTCAATCAATCAAATTCTCAGTTCTCTAAACAAAAGACTAACAAATCTGGTGTTCAGGAAAAAAACAAAGGTATTAACTCATCTTTACCAACTTAATATCCTCACATCAAAATACGTGAATCAAGCCAAAGGAGATGGTACCATAAGAATAATCACAATTCTTCTCAACAATGAAGATAGAACTAGGGTACCAAAATAGAGTTTCCAGGGCTGTTTATCACTTGGATTATAAGAACTACTGCAAAATCTTCCAAAACTTTACTCTCTGAATTCATTAAATGGATGGGGGGTCAGGAAGAACTTCCCTGAAAAATATAGGTATGACATATGATTGACAGTATCTCAATTTATTATTTCCCAAATGGCAGTGGCAAAAGAGGTCTCTCTACAGATGCCAGAGCCATAAAAGAAAAAGACAACATTTTTTATTGTTACACAACTGATCCATATGTTCAAAAGATGTGAGCATCCACACCCCAACAAGTTAGAAAATATGATCTAACACACAGACCTTAAATACATAATAAAATACCAATGCTCTGCCTCCTTTAAGAAATATACAACCCCATAAACTGCTGAACATCATCAAACCAACACCTGCCAGAGTGAATATTTTAAATATTAAATCAGGAAATCATGGTAAGTGCTAGCGGTTCCTCTAGGCCTCAGCAGCAGCCTTAGGTAAAAGAGCAAACTCAAACCCTAAAGAATAATGTTGATGTCATTACGAGACTACTGATTCTTTGCACTCAAGACAAGTCATTCCTTGACCCACAACGCAATTCTTCCTCCTCCCCTTGTGCCCCTTATCCCCCAAAATAAAGAAATCTCAAAATAGAGAAGTCTTCGGATTGCCCCTTCTCCTCTACCTCCAGCGGGTGCCGCTTTCTCCTTCCTCAGGCTCCGAGGTAGGAGCTCCAGAAGGTCCCGGGCAATTCCGAGCCCGGGCGGTGCTTGTTTTGCCTTTGCACGATAGCTGTGGCCAGCCGCTTCCTTTCCCAGTTTGCCCAAACTGGAGTGCTACAGGGTACCCGGACGCCGAGGAGGGAGCCCGGGAGGCGACGCCACCGCTGCCGCCGCCTCTGGTATGTCAGGGGCCGGGATTGTATTTCGAAAGATCCGCCATTTTCACCTCGTCATCACCATCACAGCTCAGCAGCTTCCCCGACAGCCCCAGCCCGGGCCGCCGCCGCCGCCGCCGCCGCCAGTAACCTCCCCCTTCCTCCTCCTCTCCCCAACCCTCCCCTCCCAAGAGGCGCACACCCACATATCCGGGGAAACCTCCCGCCCGCCCCGCCAACCTTCAAATGCACACGGGAGATACAAAAGCGCACAGGCTACGCAAAGACCTTTCACCCCAGACGAAAAATGGTGCTCCTGCGGGCCCCGCAGGATCACGAAAGGAAGCCGCGCTACCTGCGGGGTCCCATTCCGGCATATATTTGTTGTTATAAGCAAGAGCCAAGCGAAAGGTGGCATTACGAGACAATAAGGGACCCAAACTCTTTCGTATCAGAAAAACAACTTGAGATCAATGATGGGATGCGTTTCATTATGTCCGCCTCAAACCCTAAAAACATTATCAAGACCTTTACTGTCACTCACCAACACTTGACATTTTACCATCCTCAGACTACTTTGACAGAGGAGCTTTTTCTATATATGCATGCCTGACCTCTGACACATTTGTAAATTACAGGCACTAACCCTCATGCAGATACTGCGGTCAAAACATCTAATTTTTTAAAATAAAGATTTCAACACATGTCTGAGAAATAGACTCCAAACTGTTTCCTTCTCCAGTTAATTTTATCTGATAATTTCTGTCCATGAACACTGTGACTTCTAATTTGTCATTGGTTCACGATGTCAAAGTACAGCTAAGCTTAAAATGTACTTAGCCAATTGTGGAAATTTTCTTGAATAATCAATATAGAAAATATGTTTTTAGGATCTAAGTCGCCAAATTAAAAATACATCTACCTCTGATATATTTGTTCAATAGTGAAAACAGACAGCTTGCTTTAGAATAAGACCCCCGTGTCGCTGCAGGGCTTCTAATGAGACCAGCATAAAAGAGAACCACCTTGTTAATTTCAGGCAGATTTGCTCATCACTCATTCAAAAGCTGAATTCTACCCCATTCAACAACAGCATAAGATCTAAAAGACTTATCTGAAATGAGCACGTTGAATTTCAAGGCTGCTAATAAGGCCATTCTTTTTTTAAAAGTTAGTCTAAGAATAGTAAGGTAGAAGTTGAAAAGCATTTTCATTTCCCTACCTTGCTTGCATGACAACTCCATCTACAAATCGGTATTCAAGCTTAAACAAGTGCTATCTGCCATACAGCCCAATCGTCCAAGCCTGCTAGAGGTTGAGTGTGAAGTTCTTTATCTTAAACTATTTCCCCACCGACAGCCCTGTCTACCGGCACTCTCTTTGGTTGTTTACCGTTGCTTGGCCAAGCTAAGTCCCAGACCGCTGCCTTCCCCGTGCACCTCGGGAACATTATGACATTTGGCTGGTGGGCTTCGCGAGGAAAACGGACGCACACGAAAAAGGGACCATACAAAGGGGCGTAGGGAGAACGGGGCGGCGGGCAACTGGGAAAGGAGCGGCTGGTACAAAATGACACAGCAACAAAACCGGTTCCCAGAAACCTGGGGCCGACACGGCGGGCTTCTCTAGCCGCGCTGTGTGCGTGTCAACAGCCGCGGGAGTCCTTCCTCCCGATCGCTGGGAACCGCTGCTGGCCGGCAGAGAGCTGGCTCTGCCGAATGACAGCCGCCCTCCGAGACGCCAACGGGAAGGGGCCGACCTCCGAGGACCCTTCCGCCCCCTGCGGCCCGGGGATGGGGCGCGGCAGCCCCCCCGCCGGCAGGTTCCCGCTCCCAGTCACAGTCCGCCAGTCCGGGTTCGCCAAGAGGGTAGTCCGGCGCCTCTGCGCTTTCCGCCATCCGCAGCCGGGGCCGGCGACCCTTCCCGCCCAAAACCCCCGCCCCGGGGGGCTGACACTCACCAAAGTCGGCGGCACCGCCGCCTCCTCCTCGCGCCGCGCTCCCTGGGCTCCCAGCAGCCGCGGCGGCGGCGGCGCCTCGGAGACACAGACCCGGGTTTGTTCAAAATCACGCGCCCAGCGCCATTCCACCGCCGCATCCCATAATACGCTGGGCCCTCCCCGCCCGCGCGCCCCTCTCCGCCCACCCCTCCACTACGCCCGCCCCGCCTTCCCGGCCGGCTTTCTTCGCCCCGCCCCTTCCGCGGCGCCTTGCTCCTCCCCTTGGCAACCCAAGTGGCGTCATTCCGCAAGATGCCGTGGGTACGCTCTGGCTCCACGTGACTCCAACTGGGTCTTCTGTCAAAGCTTTCGCACGGAACGTTCCATCCGGCTGAAATTTGGAGGGGAGTACCGGGATCGCGCCTGCGGTCGGAAAGAGATGTCTCATTTTCTAGCTTTCACTCGTAACCAAGACCGTGCTGTGGTGTGATTCCAGTATCCCGTCGCTCTTTGATGTACTTGGGTGGGGCTGAGGTGATCAATAGTCACAAATGCCAACTATTTTCGTTTTTCAGGTACTAATTTTGCAGGCGTCGCTTAAGAGCCCGTGAGAGACCGTGCAGTGTTAAACTTATTTTGAAAAGGACTTTTTGCTTTTTTGCAACATACAGCTACGACTAACACAATCACAATTCTTTGTATTTTTTCATGTTCTCCTTTCATTTTTTATTTTTCAATATATCCTTTATTATAAGATAAGAGAAAGATCGAATTTGAAGTCGGATAAACAGACTGAAAGATTATTCCGTTAATAACTGCTCTAGGTAATAAAAGAACTACACGGCTGAAACAATAGAAAATACAAAAGAGTGTGATTAAAAGTTGTGGTGTGGTAAAGTCTGTAACTTCTAAAGGAGCAAAGAGGACATATAGATCAATGTGGAAGGCAGTAGCCAGCCTGGGAACACAATGGAGATGGTGAGACTTACGTTGTAGTGCAAGCAGCAATCACTTTGGAATCAAGCAGTCTGGTTTTAAATCGTCGCACCTCCACTTATAGGTATATAATGTTCATCGAGTTTCTTTCCTCATCTACAAAACGAAAGTAACAAAACTTCCCAGGATTATGTGGATAAGATGAAGTGAGGAAATGTCGAGCAGCTACACGGTCCCTGTCTCAAAAGTTAGTTCCTTTTCTGACATAACCATTATCCCGTACCTCCTACCCCAGCCTCAATGGTTAGGATTTAGCAAGGCAAATGGCATGAAATTAGTAAAGGAAGTAGGAAGGTTTGTGGCATGTGCTAGGAACTTATGAACTTATGAATAGGCATTGTTGGGGATCAGTATGTTGAGCCCAGTTTATGAGGAGCCTTGAGAGCTAGTGTGAGAAAACAGCCTTGTGATAACATGATTGGTGGTTCTGTGGGGCATCTTTGGAGAAAGGAAGGAAGAAAGGGTTCTGAAACACAGTTGGATTTTAGGGAGACAAAGAAGCCGAAAAAAAAAAAAAAGAGAGAGAGAGAAAATTGCCCAGTTTATTTTCTAAGGCTAGCATAACTAATACCAAAGCCTTAGGCAAACAGTACCAAAAAAGAAGGGAAACTCGACCATACTCAGTATTACTACAAAGACAAAATTAAGAAACAGGATGTTATCAAACCTAGCAACATGTTAAAAAAAAAAGAATTCACCCATGACCAAGTAGAGTTTATTCTGAAAATTCACCCATGATGCTTAACGTTAAGAAATCTACTCATGTAGTTTATTAGATTAAAAAGTGAAGAGCCAAATGTTCTATAGAGATGCATTGTATAACATTTGACAGCTATTCTTGAATTTTAAAATATTTTACTAAGCTAGAGTAAAAGAACATTTCCTCAATCAGATCAAGGATAACCATCAGAAAACAGAAGCATACATACATTAGAGTGAAATGGCGGAGGCATTCACGTTAAAATCAAGAACCTAACAAGGATGCAGGGCTATCACAGCTATTATTGAACATTTTTCAGGTGTCCTTGCTAAATCCAATTGAATAAGAAAAAGTAAGAAGAGACCAAATGGACCTTATTAAAAATAATCTCAAAGAGCTCAATGCTGTGTTAGTACTTAGCCTCTGGAGACAGACTACCTGGGCCCAAACTCTGGCCCTGCCACCTAATAGTTGTGTGTCATTGGGCAAGTAACTTTTTTCTTCTGTCTCAGTTTCCACATCTGTAACTTGGGAATACATACAGTATTCAGAACATGTTGGATTGTTGATAAGGGATTTTTGGTTCTGTTGTGAAAAGAAGTACACAATAATGAAAAATTATTATGCATACAGCATAAGATTGTTGTGGAGATTAATGACTTAGCACGCTTAAAACAGAATTATGCCTGGCATATAGTAAGCACACAATGACTGCAAACTGTTACTAATCAAAGCTATCATACAGTCTAAAATATAACCTAATACTTTTTCAAATAAAGCATTTTAGCTTTTAAGAGTTACTGCTTTTCAAACACCTTTATTTCAGAAGAGAATCATTGCTTTACATTTATTTGTATGATGGCTTTTCCAGATGATTTAAACCATTTGTTCAACACATATTTGTTGATCATCTCCTGAATCACAGGCACTTTGCTAGGCACTGGGAATACAGTGTGAACAGGACAGAGCGGCTCTATCTAGTGGAACTTTCTGTAGTGGTGAAAATGTTCTGTATCTGTGGTAGCCACTAGTCACGTATGGCTGTTAAGCACTTGAAAGACAGCTACTGCAGCTGAGAAACTGAATTTTTTATTTTATTTAACTTTAAATTTAAATAGCCGCCTGTGGCTAATGACTGCCTATTGGACTTCTCAGTTCTAGAGGTAGTAACAAACAATAAAAAACGTTGAAAAAAATAGAACTTTAAAAATAGATAAAGGAGGTTTCTGAGGACAATATTAATACAAAAATTAAAAGGCAGTGGTATGGAGTTAAAGTTTGAGTAGAATTATAAAAAAAATATATAACTGGGAACCTATTATGTGCCAGGTATATTGCTAGTTACAAAGTATACCCTAGTGAATAAAACTTTGTTACAAATACTTTAGTTTCTAAAAAATTTAGTTTCTAAAAGTTCTTTTGTCTATGAGTCCATTTTGTTATAAGTACAGGATGTCTCTATACAAGCAGCAAATGTGTATACATTTATATAAAACTAATTTTCACCTTTATTTTTCATTATTGTGTACTTCTTTTCACAACAGAACCAAAAATCCCTTATCAACAATCCAACATGTTCTGAAAACTGAAAGGTTTTTGGAAGCAAACTCATTTGGTAGGAAAACCTGGCCCAATATGACATAAGGCTATTTATGTTCTTTATTTATACCACTTAGTGTGAATATTTATATGTGATGGTGCAGAAATATGAATGTTTGATTATGAATGAGATGCTTCCCTAGAAACCACTAGGAGTTTTCCAAAAAAAATGGTAAGGTCACAGGGGCTTGAGAGAACTTTCTGGGGTGACAGGGATGTTCTTGATTTTTATTTTGGTGATAGTTACATATATTTGGCCTAAACTCAATGGTTACACTTAAAATGGATGCATTTTATTATATGTAAATTATATCCCATTAAAGTGATTTAAAAAGAAACAAAAAAATGGAGTTTTTAAAATGGATTGTGTGTATTCTTTTCTAAAATCCTAAATAGCCTGAATTTCCAAATACAGCTGACCCAACGGTTTTGAAATAAGAGAATGCTGAACACACCCTAAGTTTTTATATTTATAGTATGTGATGTGTAAATAATGTCAAACCATCTAAAATATAAAATGAACCATCTGTAATCATCTGTTGTTGGCAAGCTGAGTTAACTTACTTTCCCTCTGGCAAATAGATTTCTTTGCATCTGTGATAGTTGGTTTTTGTTTTGTTTTGTTGTTTTTTAATTAAAAGTATAGGAGTATCTTCTATAATGTTCTGAGGTATTTGTCCCGCTAGGGGTATAACCATCCCTTTGGTTAGAAGGTGGGGTTTCCCCTTGAAGGAAGTAGATATTGCCAATGTCAATCATCCTGAGAAGAGACTCTTCTTGAGACAGGGCATAGGATCTTGAAAAGGGGGATTATACTTGGGAGAGAGGGAAGTTCTTCCTCTCTGTGGGCCTTGCTCATCTGCACTTGGACACAAAGAGTTTTATGTGTTTGAAAGTGTGTGCCATTAGTAGAAAGGAGACATCTCTCCCCAGAGAAAATGGAAACTAAATAGAGTTATAATTGCAAAACAACTTAACATTTTCTATGCTTTACCACCACAAGCATTTATTTTTATGCTCTTGGGTTGGCTGGGTAAACTGATCTAGAATGGGCCAGGTTAGAATCCATAATTGGGTTCCCGTCTGCTCCATATATCTTTTTTTTTTTTCAATTAAAAATTTTATTTCTAAATACACTGATGAGAAGGAACAGAAATGCAATTAGGACTATGATTTTTCTACTACTTGGGGCCTGGGCTATGGGCAGTGGTTACCTGGAACATGCTCTTTTCCTAGTGGTTCAC
>JAKSZT010053778.1:1207199-1284557 GCA_026826555.1 Tolypeutes matacus | reverse complement strand
CTGCCCATAGTCAAAACAAGTCACATGGCCAAGCCCAACATGAGTAAGATGGAGAAAACATATTCTTTCTACTCTAGCGAGAAGTACTACAAAGGTACATGGCAATGGGTGTAGACATACAATTCTAATACAGGGAGGGAGTGAAGAATCAGAGCAGTGATCTAAACTACCACAAGAGGTAACTATGAGGACCCCCAACTATGGGCCTGAGCAGTTGTAGCATGGTAGGGGAGTGCTTTAATACCTTATAATCTCTGTGAAAACACTCCCTCTCTTTGACATAAACAATTAACTCCGTCTTATAATAAATAGCTACGCATACACAATGTCAACTCCCTGTTCCAATCAAATTGCTGTTCCTTGTTCCGCCAATGTAAGAATTTTGGAATGGCACTGGCCTGAAGCCTGTGAATCAAAAAGACATCCACCAACCTATCTGACAGGGAGTTGTAAGTTAATACTGTTGGCCAAATGGAGAGAGGCCTAAAGAGATGTCAACCCAGGATAAGTGTTGGGGTCGCCAGCCAAAGCACAACTCACACAGGTTCTGATGGAAAGACATTTAACTGACAGAGAAGAGAGCAAGGTCACCTTCACTGCTGGTCATTGGTTCCACATAGCCAACTGGTCTCAATTCGTGGCCAATGCACAGCACCTCTCTCTTGTGTTTGTGTGCCGCCACCATGGAGGAACCCCACTCCCTCCACACCAAGGACGGATATATACCACCAGGGTATGAGCTGGATGTCCTAAAACATGCCCACCAGAGTCAGACTGTGTCCAGTGAATATATACATTTGCTTAGGACAACAGGAGAAGGAAGATACTGGCAATCCCATTATCTACCATGCGTTTTGTCTTTTATCCTACCAGGCTGGTGCACCTGGTCCTGAGCACAGGATGTATTTGTGGGTCCAAGGGAAAGGCAGCAGGCCATGCTAGGACTGCCCCCTACCATAGCCTAGCAGTAACTAGGCTGCTTTCAGCTGCAAGTCACAGAAAACCCAAATAAAAGTAGCTCATATTTATCATAAGTATCTTTATATTTCCTAAAATAAATAGTCTAAAAATAGGCCTTTCCTGAATATTTCAGCAGAGCAAATATGTAATTTCATCTTTCCATGCCACCATCCTCAATGTTTTGCTTTTATTCTTAGCTTAGCCTTTTCATGGATGTCACTTTCTCCAAAGTCTGCAACATTCTGGTGGTGTCTTGTTGGCCATCAACCTCTGCCTGTCACGTGGTAATCTCCTTCAATTTCTTCCTATGACTTATACTCCTCCTGCTCAGTCATCTGTCTCGGCCTAGATTTCCTCTGCTTATAAGGTCATCCTGGATTAAGGCCCACCCTGATTCAATTTGGCTTCATCTAAGTAGGATCTTTAAAGATCCAATTTACAAATGAGTCCAGACCCTTAGAATGGGTGGTTAGGACTTGAACATATATTTGTGGGGGACATGATTCAATCTACCACACATTTCTTTTGATTAGCAGGTTAAACCTGTGCCAACTTAACATATTGCATTAGCCAGACCTGGGCCATATGCCTAACCCTAAATCATTTGCTAGCAAAACAGAATGGGATTACCACAAATGGCCTAGAGCAGGGGTCAGCAAACTAAGGCTACAGGCCAGATCCAGCCAGTAGTCTGTTTTTATATGGCACTGAACAGTGCCTGCTACATGATGCACACTTAGCAAAAGGTAGCAAGTCATAGTAACTGTACTTAGTTGCTTATTATCAGCAACCATGGTTTCACATTACCTCTGTATATTTTCTTATAGTTTCTAGTTCTCTGTTGAAATTCTTCATCTCTTCATGAATGTTATCCACCTTATCCATTAGAGACTGTATTAGTCAGCCAAAGAGGGATGCTGATACAAAGTACCAGAAATCTGTTGGTTTTTATAAAGGGTATTTAGTTGGTATAAAAGCTTACAGTTACAAGGTCCTGAAGAGTCCAACTCAAGGTTACTTCCTCACCCAAAGTCTGTGGCCACGTGTTGAAGCAAGATGGCTAGCGACCTCTGCCTGATCTCGCCTTCCTTCTTCCTCTTAAGGCTCGTGGGCCCACCTTCTTCCAATCTCAGCTATAGGCTGGCATGGGGCTTGTGTCTTTTCCCAGGGCTTTAGCTGTTTGAGCCTTTTCCTTTCAGTCATTTGGCAGGACTGAAATGATCAAGTTCTCTCCTCTTCTAATCTTCTTCTTCTTCTTAAGTGAGTGTCAGTTTCTATCAGCCCATAAAGGGGGCGGGGACTCAACCCTGAGTCACGCCCTACTGACATGGTTGAATCAAAGCCCTAATCTTGATTTAATCAAGTAAGCACAGAACCTTTGGATTTAATATAATCAGAATGTACTAAAAAACAAAACAAAACAAAACAAAAAAACAAGTATACCATGCCCAGAGGAACAGACCAGTTTATAAACATAATCAATATCTTTTTTTTGGAATTCATAAATAATATCAAACTGCTACAGAGATTTTAACATATTAATCATAGTCATTTAAAAGTCCCTGTCCAATGGTTCCAACATTTCTATATTGCTTGTCCCTTGACAGTGGTATGTGTGTTTCTAATAATTATTGATTGAATTATTGATTGGAGGTAAGTATTATTTATGCCTGGAAAGGGACATGCATCTTCTTCTAGGCTGTTAGTGTAAGGAGTTGAATTAATCTAGTCAAGATTTGAGCTGGACTTGGGTTTTATTGTTGCTGTGGTTATCTTCAGTGCACCATCTTTTTCAAATTCCTCTAGAGTTATTTTGTACTTGGGGGCTGATTTGCTAAAGGTGTGTCCCAATGCTGATGTTTGACTCTCAGCTAAAGCAAACTTTTAAAACTGTTGTACTGAAACTTCTTTCCCCCTGAAACTGGAAGCACACTAGCCTTTCAAACTAAGTAGTAGAGAGGCTATTGCCAGGTGACTCAACAAGGAATTCACAAGTTTCTATCTGTCTACCAGACATGAAATTCTGTTACTTACACTATCTGTAATGGTTAAATTCATGTGTCAACTTGGTCTGGTTACAGTGTCCAGTTTTGTTTTGTTTTTTTAAAGATTTATTTTATTTATTTATTTCTCCCTCCCCCTCATTGTTTGTGCTTGCTGTCTGCTCTCTGTGTTTGTTCATTGTCTGTTTGTCTTCTTTTTAGGAGGCACTGGGAACCGAACCCAGGAATTCCCATGAAGGAGGGAGGTGCCCAATTGCTTGAACCAGCTCCATTCTCTGCTTGTTGTGTCTCTCATGTTTCCTCATTGTATCTCTTCATTGCATCATCTCATTGTATCATCTTGTTGCGTCACCTGCCATGCCAGCCTATCACGTCAGCTCGCTGTCTTGCTCGTCTTCTTTAGGAGGCACTAGGAACTGAACCTGGGACCTCCCATGTGGTAAGCAGGTGCCCAACTGCTTGAGCCACATCCACTTCCCTACAATGTCCAGTTGTTTGGTCAAGCAAGCACTAGCCTGATTGTTATTGTGAGATATTTCATGGACTTAAATCATTAGTAACTTGATTGCATCTGTGGCAGTTTAATGCTTTTATGGACCCCAGAAAATCATGTCTTTATGGCTAATACATTCCTGTGCATGTAAACCTATTGTAGGTGACAATTTTTTTATTAAAGTACTTCGGTTAAGAGCTTTTGAGTAGATTGTATGAACCCGAATGGGTCTTAATCTCTTTATAAAGGAGGAATAAAAAGCTGCAGATACAGAAAAAGTTGCAGAGACAGAGAGGAACCCAGAAGCTGAGAGAGAAGGCTCTGGGAGCTAGTACTGAAATCAACGGAACACAGAAGCAGAGAAGAAGCCACTTTAGCCAGAAGCTGAAAGCAACAAGGCCTGGAGGAGAGGGGAGAGATGAGATGCTGCCTTGTGCCTGATCACCCACACCTGCAGCTTGGGGTGAAAGGATCTCGTGATGATGCCTTGATTTGGACATTTTCACCACCTCAGAACTGTAAGCCTTTAACCTAATAATTCCCCATTGTAAAAGTAAACCCATTTCTGGTATATTGCTCCCAGCAGCTTTTAGCAAACTAAAGCAGCATCTCTGAGTGATTACATCCAGGATCAACTGAGGAGATTACCTTCAGCAATGATAGAAGTCTCATCCAATCAAAGTCGTTAAAAGAAGTGATGGTTTCAGCAGTGAGAAGGGAGAATTTCCATCTCTAACCTGATTAGATTCAAAGGCACAAATGACTCTATATCAGCAATCAAGATAGTCCAGGGCTATAATAGTTGGTAATAGAGATACACAAATATTACCACTGGGTACAGCTACTTAATGCTTATAAGAGGCAAAGGTCTGGATGAGAGTGTTTTTGACACCTTAACAGAGTTTTGTGGAGTTAAAAAGTACAATGATGTGTGTGGTTGTTCCCAAATACACTGGATACAGTTGTAAAAGAAAGGGATGAGCGCAAGAATTCAAATTCCCAACTTAAATGCTGCTTGAAGAACATGAAAGTTTCTATGTTTATCTTGAAAGAAAATCTTAACTTGTGTAGCCTCAGACTTAAGATTTCTGAAAACCAGACCCAGAATCTCATTGTATGAGTGGCTGAATTATAAGGCAGACTGAATTCCCAACCTTGCCTGGTGTCCTCTGTTAGTGTGAGGTTGTTGATTGCAAGGGAATGGGATCCTGAAAATTGGAATGGGGACATATAGGTTGATAATAAGAACAGTGGGGACATTGAAACCATAGATTCTGCTGATTCTTTGCCAAATATACCTGTTAGGTTCTGCCCTGAGGGATCAGCCACTCAATCTCCAATCTGTCCTAAGGAATCATATATCCATCTTCTACCTGAAGAGATTAACACTGCTGTTCCTAATAAACCTGTAACCACCTCCCCTGAGGAAACAGCCCTCAAAGCTCTGACTGAAGATAATCGTCCTTTTTTTTTTACCTGCAATAGAATGTCATGAGGTATTTGGATTGTAAAACACTTCTAATTCTTCTCATGACCCACCTCTGCCACCCCTCTTTTCTTCCAGAACTATAATTAGATTGAAGTCCCAATAGGTCACAAAAAGTGAGCAAGAAGTGTGACCAGTGATGAGGTACACTACACTCCAAAAGCTCTGCTGAATTTTTCCCATTTATATAGACAGAAATCAGGGGGATGTATGTGGGAATGTACATTAAGGGTGTAGGATAATGGTGGAGGGAACATGAAATTGGATCAGGCTGAATTTATTGATATGGGTCCAATAAAAAGAGATTCAGGGTTCAGTGTTGAAGCTCAAGGGTTCAGGTGGTTGGCTGAAGCATGAAGAAAAAGGTGGCTTACATAGCCTGAAGTTGAAATGCCAGAACTGCCCTGGCATTATGTAGATGAGGGGATCCAAAAGTTTAGAGAGATTGGATTTATCATATAAGAACTCATCCACCTAAGGAATGTCCATTTTTCACCAGGACTGTGAAGAATAAATTTGTAAGACTAACTTCATCATCCCTGAAGAGCTCTGTGATTGGTCTTCCCTGTAGGTCAGATAGCACTGTGGGAACTGCTGTCACTGTACTTGGATCCTTAAACATAATGGGGATGATCGGATCCTGGGCTGGCAGAAGAAAAGTGACAGCACTTAATCACCAAAGACAAAGGTGGGCATGGTTACCATAATGGACAGCAGACTCAAAACAATAATCAAAATAGTCTGACTCAAAGAAGAGAAGAGAAGAAGAAAAGAAAAGAAAAAAGAAAATAGTACAACTCACAGATACTTATGGCATTGGCTAATAGATCATGGGGTACCCAGAAGTAAAATAGATGGGCAGGCTATGAAATTCTTACTTGATCTGTATAAGCAGAAGATTTCTAGTTCAAGTGAACAAAAGTCTAACTTGAATTACAAAAACAGAGAGTCAAGTTCCCTTAATCAATTCTGAGACTTGAGATGGTTTACAGACCCAAGGCCCCTTAAATGAAGGGAAGGCTGATTCCCCTTGGGAAAGGAACCTAATACAGTGCCAAAAGTTTATACTGTTAATGATCATCCCAGCCTTTCCCCAAAGAGACCTATGGCCTTTTACCAGGGTAACTGTGCACTGGGGAAAAGGAAATGATCAGAACTTTTGGGGATTATTAGACACTAGCTCAGAAGTGACATTAATTCCAGGACACCCAAAACATCACTGTTATTCACTAGTCAGAGTAGGGACTTATGGAGGTCAGGTGATCAATGGAGTTTTAGCTCAGATCCAACTCACAGTGTGTCCAGTGGGCCCCTGGACACAGTTCCAGAATGCATAATTGGAATAGACATACTCCGCAGAGGTAGTGATTCCCACCACATCCACATTCAACTCTTCTATTTGTTCTGTGCAAAAAACAGATGGATCTTGGAGGATGACAGTGGATTATGGTAAACTTAGCCAAGTGACTCCAATTGCAGCTCTGTTCCAAATGTGGTATTGTTGCTTGAGTAAATCAACACATCCCCTGGCACCTGGTATGCAGCTATTGATCTGCCAAATGCTTTTTTCTCAATTGCTGTTACTAAGGACCACCAGAAACTGTTATTTTTCAGCTGGCAAGGCCAGCAATATACCTTTATTGTCCTACCTCAGAGGTATATCAACTGTCCAGCCCTATGTCCTAATATTATCCGCAGGGATCTTGATCATCTCTCCCTCCCACAAAACATCCCTTGGTCCATTATACTGATGATACCATGTTGAATGGACCTAATGAACAAGAAGTAGTAACTACTCTAGAAGTATTGGTAAGGCATTTGCGTATCAGAAGGTGGGAAATAAATCCAACAAAAATCCAGGGTCCTTCCACCTAAGTAAAATTCCTATGTGTCCATTGGTGTGGGATATGACTAGGTATCCCTTCTAAGGTGACAGATAAGCTGTTGCATCTGGCCCCTCCTACAACGAAAATGGAGACACGATTCCCAGTTGGCCTCTTTGGATTTTGGAGGCAACATATTCCTCATTTGGGTGTGCTAGTCAGGTCCATTTACCAAGTGTATTAGTCAGCCAAAGGGGTGCTGATGCAAAATACCAGAAATTGGTTGGTTTTTATAAAGGGTATTTATTTGGGGTAGAAGCTTACAGTTACTAGGCCATAACGCATAAGTTTCTTCCTTCACCAAAGTCTGTTGCTACGTGTTGGAGCATGACAGCTGCCGACATTTGCTAGGGTTCAGGATTTTTAGGTTCCTCTTTTCCCAGGGCTCTGTTTCTCTCCAGGCTCAGCTCCTCTGTTTCCTCTACAAGGTCAGCTGTACACTATGAGGCTCTATATGCTTTGCCACTCTCCACAAGGCCAGCTGTGAACAGTCAGGTGTTTGGCTCATCTCTTTTCCTGGGATCTTCTCTCCTTCCTCATCAGAACTCCAACATCAAAACTACTACAACTCTGTCCTTTGCCATGTCTTTATCTTTGAGACCCACCCACCAAGGGGCAGGGCTCAACACCCTACTGACGTGGCCCAATCAAATCCCTAATTATAACTTAATCATGCCCAGATGAACAGACCAGTTTACAAGCATAATCCAATATCTATTTTTGGAATTCATAACTATATCAAACCATCAAACTGCTACACCAAGTGATCCAAAAAACTGCTAATTTTGGGTGAGGAGGCTCTGCAACAGGTCCAGACTGCTGTGCAAGCTGCTCTGCCACTTGGGCTCCAGTGGCCTAATGGATAAGGGACTACTCTTCTTTTGAGAAACAGCTTTTGTCCTGATAGAGGCCTTAGTAGAGACCAAACATTATCAACTTAAATGACACCTGAGTTGCCTGTCATGAGCTGGGTGTTTTCTGACCAGCCAAGCCATAAATTTGGGCATGCATAGCAGCACTCCATCATAAAATGGAAGAGGTATATATGAGATAGGGCTCTGAAGGCGTAGGTAAGTTACATGAGGAAGTGGCCCAAATGCTATGGCCCATACTTATGTTGCATTACTTTCTCTTTACCAGCTCATAGATGTTGCCCCTTGGGAGTTCCTGATGATCAGCTGACTAATAAAGAAAATCTCAGGTCTGGTTTACAGACAATTCTACATGATATACAGGTACCACCCAAAAGTGGATAGTTATAGTACTACAGCCCCTTTCTGGGACATCCTTAAAGGACAGTGGTGAAAAGAATTCCTCCCAGTGGACAGAACACTGAGCAGTACACCTGGTTGTTCATTTTGCTTGGAAGGAGAAATGTCTGGAGGTGCATTTGTATATTGATTCATGAACTGTTACCACTGTTTTGGTTGGATGGATAGGGACTTGGAAGGAACATAATTGGAAATTTGTTGACAAAGAGGTCTGGAGGGAGAGGTACGTGGATAGACATTTCTGAGTGGGGAACAAATATGATATATTTGTGTCCTATGTGAATTCTCAACAAAGGGTGACCTCAACAGAGGGAGATTTTAATAATCAAGTGGATAAGATGAACCATTCTGTAGATACCAGTCGGCCTCTTTCCCCAGACACTCTTGTCATTGCCCAATGGGCTCATGAACAAAATGGCCATGGTGGTAGAGATGGAGGTTATGCATGGGCTCAGCAACATGGACTTCCACTCACCAAGGATGACCTGACTCCAGCCACTGCTGAGTGCCCAATCTGCCAGCAGCAGAGACCCACACTCAGCCCCCAATATGGCACCATTCCCCAAGGTGATCAGCCTACTATCTGGTGGTAGGCTGATTACACTGGACCACTTCCTTCATGGAAGAGGCAGCATTTTATTCTAACTGAAATAGACAAAATGCTCTGGATATGGGTTTGCCATCCCTGCGTACAATGCTTCTATTCAAATGACCATCCCTGGACTTACAGAATGCCTTATCCACTGTCATGGTATTTCACACAGCATTGATTCTGATCAAGTAACCCACGTCACAGCAAATGAAGTATGGGAATGGGCACATGCTCAAGGAATTTACTAATCTTACCATATTCCCCATTATCCTTAAGCTGCTGGGTTAATAGAACAGTAGAATGTCCTTTTTAAAGGTATTTTATTGAGATACATTAATTTACCATACAAAACATCCCAAATGTACATTCAAGGGGCTTTGGTAAAATCATAGAGTTGTGCTTTCATCACACACAATCAATATTAGAGCATTTTCATTACTCCAAAAGAACACACCCCCCCCTTTAGCAGTTACCTTTCAAACACTCTATCATCCCCTGCCTTACATATTTGCTAATCTATTTTAATCTCTGATGAATTTATTTATATTTATAATTTATATAAATGGAGCCATACAATATGCAATACTTTGTGTCTGATTTCTGTCACTTACGATAATTCTCTATCTCTTTTTCTTTTTTTTTTTTTTGAATTGATGAAAACATATTGATATATTACTATTCACTACAGTCCATAGTTTGCTTTAGGTGCATTTTAGCTCAGATACCTCTCTATCATTAACATCTTGTAATATTAACATACACTTCTTCTGATTCATTGAGGAACATTCTTAAATTTTCACTATTAAACACACTCATCATCTGCAATAGGATTCACTATGCTATACAGTTCCTTGTTTCAGCCTTTACCTTCACTTTAGTGACATACACAACCCTAAATTTCCCTTTCAACCACTATCATACCTCCATATTGGCACTGCTAATTACATTCCCTCTAATGTGCTATCATCACCTCTCTCCAATTCCAAGCATTTACAAACAAGCTTATTAACAATTCTGCACAAATTAAGCCATTGCTCCCCATTTGCTATCCTCATTTTATCTTCTGGTAATCTTCTAGCTATTAACTCCATGACTTTGTTCATTATATTTAGTTCATATTAGTGGGACCATACAATATTTGTCATTTTGTGTCTGGCTTTTTAAACTCATCATAATATCCTCAAGGTTCATCCATGTTGTCAGGTCCATCAGGACTTCATTTCCTCTTAACAGCTGAATAATATTCCATTGTATGCATATACCACATTTTGTTTATCCATTCATCTGTTTATGGACACCTGGGTTATTTCCGTCTTTTGGCAGTTGTGAATAATGCCACTATGAACATTGATGTGCAAATGTCTGTTTGCACCCCTACTTTCAGTTCTTCTGAGTATATACCTAGGAGTGGGTCTACCACAGTGGCTGCACCATTCTACACTCTCACCAAGAGTGAATAAATATTTTTATTTCTCCACTTTTATTTCTCCATTTTTATTTCTTTACAAGAAAACACTTGTAATTTTTTTTTTTTTAAAGTAGTGGCCATTCTAATAGGTGTAAAATGATCTCTCATTGTAGTTTTGATTTGCAGTTCCCTAACAGCTAATAATATTGAACGTCTTTTCATGTGCTTTTTTTAAAAAGAAGATTTATTTATTTCTTCCCCCCTCCCATCCCCCTCATTGTTTTGTGCTCGCTGTCTACTCTCTGTGTCTGCTTGTCTTCTCTTTAGGCAGCACCAGTAACTGATCCCGAGACATTCCAGAGTGGAGAAAGGCTGCTCAATCTCTCGTGCCACCTCAGCTCCCCAACCTGCTGCGTCTCTCATTATCTCTCTTCTGTGTCTCTTTTTGTTGCATCATCTTGCTGCACCAGCTCTCCTTGTGGGCCAGCACTCCGCGCAGGCCAGCTTGCTTTTCACCAGGAGTCCGAGGGAATCAAACCCTGGACCTCCCATATGGTAGATGGGGGCCCAATCACTTGAGCCACATCAGCTTCCCTCAAGAGCTTTTTTTTGCCACTTTTATTCCCTTTTTAGAAAAACGTCTATACATGTCTTTTGCCCATTTTTTAATTGGGTCATTTGTCTTTTTATTGTTGGGTTGTAGGATCTCCTTACATATCATGGATATTAAACACTTATTAGATATGTGGTTAACAAATATTTTCTCCCACTGAGCTGCCTTTTCACCTTCTTGACAAAGTCCTTTGAAGTACAAAAATATTTAATTTTGAGAAGGTCCCATTTATCTATTTTTCTTTTGTTGCTTGTGTTTTGAGTATAAGATCTAAGAAACCACCTCCTACCACAAAATCTTGAAGATGCTTTCCTACATTTACTTCTAGGAGTTTTATGGCCCTGGCTTTTATATTTAGCTCTTTGATCCATTTTGAGTTAATTTTTGTATAAGGTGGGAGATGGGGGTCCTCTTTCATTCTTTTGGATATGGATATCCAGTTCCTCCAACACCATTTTTTTGAGACACTATTCTGTCCCAGTTGAGTGGGCTTGGTAGCCCATCAAAAATCAATTGACCATAGAGATGAAGGTCTATTCTTGATCTCTCAATTAGATTCCATTCATCTATATGTCTACCTTTATGTCAATACCATGCTGTTTTGAACACCGTAGCTTTTTTTTTGACAAGTCAATTTTATTGATACATATTAATAAAGCATACAATCCAACCAAAGTGTACAATCAATGGTATTTGGTATAATCACATAGTCGTGCATTCATCACCTCAGTCATCATTAGAGCATTTTCATTATTTCAATAATAATAATAAACAAAAAATAAACAAACTAACAAGGTAATTCTTCATCCCTCTATCTCTCTAATGCTTCCCCGGCTGTACATAGCTGCTATTTCTGGCTATTCTTGCACAATTATTTACTTATTAATAATGAGATATATTCATATACCATATGATCCATCCAAAGTGTATAATCAATGGCTTTTAGTATAATCACAATGTTGTGCATTCATCACCACAAAAGATTTTAGAACAATTTCAATAATCCAAAAAGAAAAACTCTGTTCTTCTTAGCAGTCCTTCCTCAGCCCTACATAACCACATCTTTGTAAATTGATTTATATTTACATTTTATATACATGGAATCATACAATATGTAGCACATTGTGTCTGGTTTCTTTCACTTAGTATAATGAGTTTGGTTTTTTTTTTTTGTCTGATATTAACATCTTGTAGTGTTAACATATATTTGTTCAATTTAAAAGAAAAGCAGTCTTATATATCCAACTGTATAGCATAGTAAAACCATATGTGAAATATGAATATGGGTAAAATTGCATATATAAGAACAATTCCTATGTAATATGCTTTAAAATCAGGAAATGTGAGCCCACCAACTTCATTCTTCATTTTAAAGATATTTTTGGCTATTGGAGTCCCTTTCCCTTCCAAATAAATTTGGAAATTGACTTTTACATTTCTGCAAAGTAGGCTGTTAGAATTTTTATTGGGCCTGAATTGAATCTATAAATCAATTTGGATAGAGTTGGCATCTTAATGATATTTAGTCTTACAATCCATGAACACAGGAATGTCCTTCCATTTCTTTAGGTCTTCTTTAATTTCTTTCAGCAATGTTTTGTAGTTTTCTGAGTACAGATTCTTTTCATCCCTGGTTAAATATATTCCTAGATATTTTATTCTTTTAATTGCTATTGTAAATGGAATTTGTTTCCTGATTTCCTCCTCAGATAGTTCGTTTCTAGTATATAGAAACATTACTGATTTTTGTGTGTTGATTTTGTGTATTGCCACTTTGCTGAATTTGTTTTTTTAGTTCTAGTGGTTTTATTGTCGATTTTTAGGAGGTTTCTAAATATAGCATCATGTCATCTTCAAATAATGAAAGTTTTACTTCTTCCTTTCCTATTTGGGTACCTTTTATTTCTTTTTCTTGCCTAATTGCTTTAGCTAGAACTTCTAGTGCAATGTTGAATAACAGTGGTGACTGTGGGCATCCTTGTCTTGTTCCTGATCTCAGCAAGAAAGCTTTCAGCCTTTTACCATTTGTTTGATGTTGGCTGAGGGTTTTTCATATATGCCCTGTATCATGTTGAACAAGTTTCCTTCTATTCCTATCTTTTGGAGTGTTTTTATCAAGATAGGATGCAGGGTTTTGTCAGTTGCCTTTTCTGCATCAATAGAGATGATCATGTGATTTTTCTCCTTCAATTTATTAATATGTTGTATTACATTAATTGATTTTCTTGTGTTGAACTACCCTTGCATACCTAGGATAAAACCCACTTGCTCATGGTGTATAATTGTTTTAATGTGCTGTTGGATTTGGTTTACAAGTAATTTGTTGAGAATGTTTGCATCTAAATTCATTGGAGAGACTGATGTGTAATATTCTTTTCTTGTTGTATGTTTACTTGGCTTTGGTAATAGGAGTGGTGTTGGCCTCATAGGATGAGTTAGGAAATGTTTCCTCCTCTTCAAGTTTTTGGGAGAGTTTGAGCAGTATTGGTGTTAATTCTTCTTTAAATGAATGGTAGAATTCACCTGTGAAGCCAACTGGTCCTGGGCTTTTCTTTATTGAGAGGTTTTTGATGATTGATTCAATCTCTTTACATGTAATTGGTTTATTGGTCTTCTATTTCTTCTTATATCAGTGTGGATAGTTTGTGTGTTTCTAGGAAGTTGTCCATTTCATCTAAATTACCTAATTTGTTGGCATACAGTTGTTCATAGTTTCTTTTTATGCTCTTTCTTATTTCTGTGAGATCAGTTGTAATATCCCCCCGCCCCATTTCTGATTTTATTTGTATCTTCTCTCTCTTTTTTTCCTTTGTCAGTCTGGCTAAGGGTTTGTCAATTTTGTTGATCGTCTTGAAGAACCAACTTTTGGTTTTGTTGATTTGCTCTTGTTTTGTTGTTGTTGTTGTTCTCAATTCCATTTATTTCTGCCCTAATTTTTGTTATTTCTCTCCTTCTGCTTGCTTTGGGGTTAGCATGGTGTTCTTTTCTAGTTCCTCCAGGTGTGCAGATTTTAACTTTTTCTTTTTTTTTAATGTAAGCACTTAGGGCTAGAAACCTTCCTCTCACTACAGCTTCCACTGCATCCCATAGTTTTTGATATGTTGTGTTTTCATTTTCATTAATCTTGAGATATTCTGATTTCGCTTGCAATTTCTTCTTTGATCGACTGATTCTTTAAGAGTGTGTTGTTTAACTTCCATATATTTGTGCATTTTCCCATTCTCCACCTGTTATTGACTTCCAGTGTCATTCCATTATTATTTGAAAAAGTGCTTTGAAGAATTTCAATCTTTTTACATTTATTGAGACTTGTTTTATGACCAAACATATGGTCTATCCTAGAGAATGTTCCATGAGCACCTGAGAAGAATGCCTATCCTGCTGTTTCACTCTCTGATTCCATATTGGCCCTCTGTCCAGATGTTCTTTCCAATGATGACAGTAGTGTGTTGAAGTCTCCAACTCTTACTGTAGAGATGCCTATTTCTCCCTTCAGTTTGCCAGTGTTTCCCTCATGTATTTCAGGGCACCCTGGTTAGGTGCATACATATTTATTGCTATTATTCCTTTTTGGTGAATTGTCTGTTTTATTCATATGTAATTTTCTTGTTTGTCTCTTAAAACAGTTTTTCATTTAAAATCTATTCTGTCTGATATTAGTTAGCTTCTCCAGCTCTTTTTTGGTTTCTGTTTGCATGGAACTATCTTTTTCCAACCTTTCACTTTCAGCTCATTTGTGTGCTAACATCTAAGGTGAGTCCCTTGTAGACAGCTTATAGATAACTCATTTTTAAAAATCCATTCTGCCAGTCTATGTCTTTTGATTGGGAAGTTCAATCCATTAACGTTCAATGTTATTAATATGAAATCATTGCTTACTTGGACCATTTTATCCTTTGACTTTCCTATATGATATCTTACTATTGTCTGTTGTCTTAGTTTGCCACAGGGCTGCCAATGCAAAGTAACAGAAATGGGTTGGCTTTTATAATGGGGATTTTATTTAGGTTAAAAGCTTACAGTTCCAAGGCTGTGAAATGTCCAAATCAAAGTACCATCAGAGATGCTTTCTAGTGTCCTGACATGTGGCCATTCTCTGCTAAGGTCCCTGCCTTCTCCTCTGAATCTGTGGTCTTAGTGCTAGCTCTGGCAACCAACCATAGGGCTTATCTCTTTACAGGCTGTCCTCTCTCAGTCTCAGCTGTTCCATTTTCTTCCCGAGTTCAGCTGTGGGCTATTAGGCATATGGCTTGTCTCTTCAGCCTTGAGTTGCTCTATGGGCCCAGCCACTTGGGGCCTTCATGCTTAAGTTTTGACTACTAGCGATCTTTGAGTCCTCTCTCACATGGCAGGGACAAAATGGCTGCTTCCTTTCTCTGTGTCCTCTTTATGTATCTCCATTTGTTTAAGCTCCAGTAAAAGGATGGAGACCCAACCTAAGTCATGCCTCACTGATGTAGTATAATCAAAATGGCCCCACACCTACAGGAATGGATAAGTTCAAGAACATAATCTTTTTCCTTTTGGGGTTCATAAAAGAACATCAAACTGTCACATCTGTCTTTTTACCTTTTTAGTTATCCTTACTAATAATCTTAATTTCTACACTCTTTTCTAAGACTTCTCTCCTGCCTTTTCCTTTCAGGCTGCAGAACTCTCTCAGTTTTTTTTAATCTGTAAAATCTTTAAACTTACCCTCATTTTTGAGGGACAATTTTGCTGCATAAAAAATTCTTGGCCAGCAGTTCTTTTTTTTTCTTTCAGAATCTTAAATATATCATACCACTGCTTTCTCGCCTCCAAGGTTTCTGATGAGAAATTGTCAGTGTTATTGAGCATCCCTTGTATGTGATGAATTGCTTTCCTCTTGCGGTTTTCAGAATTCTCTATCTCTGGCATTTGACATTTCGAATAGTATGTGTCTAGGAGTAGGTTTATTCAGATTTATTCTGTTTGGAGTATGTTGTCCTTCCTAGATATTGAAATTTATGTCTTTCATAAAGGTTGGGAAATTTTCAGCCATAATTGCTTCAAATCTTCTTTTGACCCGTTTTTCATTGTCTTCTCCTTCTGGGACTCCCATGACCCTATGTTTGTGCATTTTGCACTGTCATTCAATTGCCTAGGACCATGTTCAATCTTTTCCCTATCTGTTTTGCTGCCTTTTCATATTCAGAGGCTCTGTTTTCTACTTTGCTTATCCAATCTTCTGCCATTTCAAATCTGCTCTTGTATGCCTCTAATATATTTTTTAAACAAATCAATTTTATTGATACATATTAATAAAGCATACAATTCATCCAAGGTGCACAATCAGTGGTATTTGGTATAATTACATAGTGCATTCATCACTTCAATCATTATTAGAGCATTTTCATTATTTCCGTAATAATAATAATAAACAAAAAACAGACAAACAAACAAACAAGCAAGAAAATTCTTCACCTCTCAATCTCTCTCTGTTTCCCCTGCTGTACATAGTTGCTATTTCTGGCTATTCTTGCACATTTATTTATTTAGCAGTTTTACTGGGATATATTAACATACCCTATGATCTAAGTGAATAATCAATGGCTTTTAGTATAATCCCAATGTTGTGCATTCATCATCACAAAAAAATTTAGAATTATTTCATTATTCACACCCCTTAGCATGCTTTCCCTAGCCCTACATAACCACTAATTAAACTTCATCTTTATAAATTGATTTATATTTACATTTTACATGAATGGAATTACACAATATGTTACACAATGTATTTAGTTAATAGTAACACAGTCATACAGTATTTGTTCATTTTTGTCTGGCTTGCTTCACTCAACATAATGTCCTCCAGCTTCATGTTGTCATATGCTTTACGACTTCATTTCTTGAATGTGTCCTATGTCTGATGCATCAATCTTTATTCCAATACCATGCTGTTTTGACATTGTCCCTTTGTAATATGTTTCAATGTCAGGCAGTGAAATTCTTCCGATGTCACTCTTCTTTTTTAGAATGTTTTTGGCTATTTGGGTGCACTTTCCTTCCAAATGTATTTGGTAATTGCCTTTTCTATTTCTGTAAAGTAGGCTTTTGGAATTTTGATTTGTATTGCATTGAATCTATAAATCAGTCTGGGTAGGACTGACATCTTCACAACATTTAGTCTTCCAACCCATGAATATGAAATGTCTTTCCTTTTGTTTAGGTTTTCTTCAATTTCTTTTAGCATATACATAGTTTTCTGCGTATAGGTCCTGTACTTCTTTGGTTAAATTGATTCCTAGGTATTTGAGTCTTTTTGTTGCTATTGTAAATGGAATTTTCCCCCTGATTTTCCCCTCAGATTGTTCAATACTAGTGTACAAAATCATTACTAATTTTTGTATGTTGATCTTTTATCCTTCCACTTTGCTGAACTCATTTATTAGCTCAAGTAGCTTTGTTGTAGACTGTATTAGTCAGCCAAAGGGGTGCTGATGCAAAATACCAGAAGTTTGTTGGCTTTTGTAAAGAGTATTTATTTGGGGTAGAAGCTTACAGTTACCAGACCATAAAGCATTAGTTACTTCTCTCACCAAAGTCTGTTGTCATGTGTTGGAGCAAGATGGCTGCTGAAGTCTGCCAAGAGTTCAGGCTTCCTGGGTTCCTCTCTTCCTGGGGCATGTTTCTCTCCAGGCTCAGCTGCCCTGCTCTCTCCACAACACCAGCTGTAGACTATCAGGCGACCAGCTCTGTCTCTCTCCCTGGGGCTCAATTCCCTCTGGGCTCAGCTGCTCTTCTCTGTGAACTTACTTCCTGAGCTCCAACTCAAAACTCAAAACTCCCTTCTCTGTGGTGCAGTTTCTCTATGAGTCCCTGCCCACCAAGGGGGTGGGAATGCTATGTCCTACTGACGTGGCCCAATCAAAGCCTTAATCATTATTTAGTCAAGTAAAAGTGAAACCTCTGAATCCAATATAATCTAAAATACCTGGAGGTAAAGACCAGTTCACAATAATCCAATATCTATTTTTGGAATTCATAAACAATATCAAACTGCTACATAGACATTTCAGAATTTTCTAAATATAAGACCATGTAATCCACAAATAGTGAGAATTTTACTTCCTCTTATCCTATTTGGATGCCTTTTTTTCCTCCTTGTCTAATTGCTCTAGCTAGAATGTTGAATAACTATTGTGACAGCGGGTATCCTTGTCTTGTTCCCGATCTTAGAGGGAAAGCTTTCAACCTTTCCCCATTGAGTACAATGTTGGCTGTAGGTTTTTCATATATGTCCTTTATCATATTGAGGAGTTTTCCTTCTATTCCTATCTTTTGAAGTGTTTTCATCAAGAAAGGATCTGGATTTTTTCAAATGCCTTTTCTGCATCAATCAAGATGATCACGTGGTTTTTTTCCCTTCGTTTTGTTAATGTGGTGTATTACATTAATTGAATTAATTTTCTTATGTTGAATCACCCTTGCATACCAGGAATAAATCCTACTTGGTCGTGATGTATAAGTCTTTTGATATGCTGTTGGATTCTATTTGCAAGTATTTTGTTTAGAATTTTTGCATCTATGTTCATTAGAGAGACTGGTCTGTAATTTTCTTTTCTTGTGGGTCTTTATCTGGCTTTGGTATTAAGGTGATGTTGGCTTCATAAAATGTGTTGGGTTATTTTCCCTCCTCTTTAATTTGTTGGAAGAGTTTGAACAGGATTGGTGTTAATTCTTCTCGAAATGCTTGGTAGAATTCACCTGTGAACTCATCTGGTCCGGGACTTTTCTTTGCTGGGAGATTTTTGATGACTGATTCAATCTCTTTAAATATGACTGATATGTAAGTATTTGTATTTCTTGTAGCGTCAGTGTAGGTTGTTTGTGCATTTCCAGGAATTGGTCCGTTTCGTCTAGGTTTTCTAGTTTGTTGGCATACATTTTCTCATAATATCTCTTATTATCTTTTTTATTTCTATAGGGTCAGTTGTAACTTCATCCTTTTCATTTCTGATTGTATTTATTTGCATCGTCTCTCTTTTTTTCTTTGTTAGTCTAGCTAGAGGTTTGTCAATTTTATTGATCTTCTCAAAGGACCAGCTCTTGGTTTTGTTGATTTTCTCTGTTGGTTTTTTGTTCTCAATTTCATTTATTCCTGCTCTAATCATTATTATTTCTTTTCTTCTGCTTGCTTTGGGAGTGATTTTCTGTTTGTTTTCTATTTTCCCCAGTTGTTCAGTTAGATCTTTGTTTTTAGCTCTCTCTTCTATTTTAAGATAAATTTTTAGGGCTATAAATTTTTCTCTCAGGACTGTCTTTGCTGTATACCATAAGTTTTGATAAGCTCTATTCTCATTTTCATTCATCTCAATGTATTTACTGATTTTACTTGCAATTTCTTCTTTGACCCACTGATTATCTAGAAGTGTGTTGTTCAGCCTCCACATTTGTGAATTTACCTCTTTCCTTTCTATTACCGATATTCAGTTTCATTCCATTATGATCTGAGAAGGTGCTTTGTATAATTTCAATCTTTATATTTATTGAGAGCTGCATTGTGACCTAACATGTGGTCTATTCTGGAGAAAGATTCATGAGCACTTGAGAAGAATGTAAAATCCCCTGAGTTTGTGTGCAAAGTTCTGTATATGTCTGTTAGGTCTAGCTCGTTTATTATATTGTTCAAGTTCTCTGTTTCCTTGCTGATCTTCTGTCTAGTCATTCTTTTTTTTTTATATGTATTTTTCATTTTTTAAAAGATACTTAGATTACATAAATGTTACATAAAAATTATAGGGATTCCCATATGCCCCGCTCCCCAAACCTCCCACATTTGCCCACATAAACAACATCCTTCATTAGTGTGGTACATTCATTGCAATTGATAAACACATTTTATGCATTGCCACTGAGCATGGATTATAGTTTACATTGTAGCTTACACTCTCTCCCACACAATTCTGTAGGTTATGGGAAGATATATAATGGCCTATATCTGTCATTGTAATGTCATCCAGGACAATTTCCAAGTCCCAAAAATGCCCCTGTATTACACTTGTTTTTTCCTTTCCTTGCCTGCCCTCAGAGCCTCCAGTGTCCACTGCCTCCACATCAATGTTGTAATTTCTTCCATTTCTAGAATCACAGTAAGTCTACAGTAGAATACCAGTAAGTCCACTCTAGTCATAGTTCATCCCCCAATCCTGAGGATTCTGGGATGATGATGTCCACTCCACCTCTAATTGAGAGGGGGCTTCGATCCCATACAGCCGATGGACGGAACTCTCTTGCTTGCAGTTGTAGACTCTCTCGTTTCCTTGGTATGGTGTGAGTGGTGTGTCTCTCCAACTATTATTGTAGAGATGTCTATTTCTCCCTTCAGTTTTGCCAGAGTTTGCTTCATGTATTTTGGGGAACCCTGGTTAGGTGCATAAATATTTATTACTGTTATTTCTTCCAGGTGAATTGTCCCTTTTATTAATATATAATGGCCTTCAGTATCTCTTATAACTTTTTTGCATTTAAAGTCTATTTTGTCTGATATTATTATAGCTACCCCTGCTCTTTTTTGGCTACTATTTGCATGAAGTATATTTCCCCAACCTTTTGCTTTCAGCTGGTTTGTATCCCTAGGTCTAAGGCGAGTCTCTTGTAAGCAGTATATGGATAACTCATGTTTTTTTATCTATTCTGTTAGTCTGTATTTTTTGATTGGGGAGTTTAATCCATTCACATTCAATGATATGTAAATGCATTATTTGTTTCTACCATTTTATCCTTTTGTTTTCATATGTCATATCTTACTTTTATCTGTAGTTTTACTCTTTTGGTTACCCTTTCTGCTATTCCTTCTTCTATCTTCTCCTTCCACCCTCTCTTTCCTGTCTTTTTCTTTCAGGTGTAAGGCTTCCTTTAATATTTTCTGAAAGGTGGATTTTTTTTTAATGAACTCTCTTAGTTTTTGTTTGTTTGTGACTATTTTAAACTCAGCTTCATATTTGACAGACAATTTTGTTGGATAAAGAATTATCAGTTTTTTTCTTTCAGTATCTAATTATATCATACCTCTGTCTTTTCACCTCCGTGGTTTCTGAATAGAAATTAGCACCAAGTCTTACCTGGCTTCCCTTACATGTGATGGTTTGCTTCTCCCTTGCTGTTCTCAGAATGTTCTCTTTATCTTTGACATTTGGCATTCTGAGCAGTATGTGTCTTCGGATAGGTCTATTCACATTTATTCTGCTTGGGATATGTTGTACTTCTTGGATATGTAAGTCATGAGAGTTGGGGAAATTTTCAGCTATTATTTCCTCAAATACTCTTTCTACCCCTTTTCCCTTTTCTTCTCCTTCTGGAACTCCCATGACACCTATGTTTTTGCATTTTATGTTATCATACAACTCCCTGAGCCCCTACTATATATTTTTTATTCTGTTCTCTCTTCAATTTCAGTTGTTCTGACTTCTGTATCACTTACTCTTTCTTCTATAATTTTGAATGTGCTGTTGTATGCCTCTAATATGTGTGTGTGTGTGTTTTAAGATTATGTTTTTTGTTTATTATTTTGAGGTACCCAGGGCCAGGGATTGAACCTGAGACCTTGTATGTGGGAAGCCGGCACTCAACCACTGAGCCATGTCAGTGTTTCTGAGTTGGTTTTATTGTTTGTTTTACTTGTTGTTCATTTTTATTTTTTCAGGAGGCACCAGGAACTGAACCTGGTCCCATGTGAGAGGTGGGCATTCAACTGCTTGATCCACATCCACTCCTCTCTAATATGCTTTTGCTCTCCCCTATCTTTCATTCCCAAGAGCTCTGTTACTTTTTAATTTAGTCTTTCAAATTCTCCTTTGTATTTGCTCAATGTCTTTTTGATGTCCTTTCTCTCTTTAGCTATATTGCCTTTCAATTCATTAATTTGATTTTGGAAATTTGTGTGCATTTCATTGATTAGTTTCCACAAATCCTGTGTCTCTTCTGGGGATTTAATATATTCCTTTTATTAGGCCATTATTTCCAATTTCTTAGTGTAGCCTGTAATTTTTTGCTGATGTCTAGGCATCTCATTAGGATGGCAAGTTTACTCAGATGCTCAATATCTCTCTCTTTCATAGGGTTTTAGTGGCAGAAGGCTGTGTGTACTGCTGTTCTTTGATTCTTGGTTCAACCTGTCTCAGTCTTTATGATTGTTCCTGTTAGTTGCTCAAACTGGGCTTTGGGCAGACCCACTTCCTAGGGCCTTGGGGAAGAAGGCTGTAAAGGCTGGAAAAAAAAGCCTATCTTATTTGCTTTTAATTTCCTCATTGCACTTCTTTTGTCTGCCAGCAGATGGTGCTCTTTGACAGCCCTCTCAGTTGAATGCCTGGTCTGAGTGTGTTTGCTGCAGCACAGAACCCATCAATGTGACAGAGATTACTGCCTGGAGGCTTAGAGCCAAGTAATTCAAATTTTCTCAGAGCAGTTCACCAACCTTTGCTGGCAGCCCCCTCCTTCTTCCCGAAGGAAGTAATTCCACTCCCTTCTGCATCCTCAACAACCAATCTCAGTCAGCAGAGGGCAATTGAGAGGGTAGGATCTCTTTAGTACCTTGCTAGCTTCCAAAGTAAACAATGGTGTGGCCCCGTTGACCTGGAAGGACTTGTGGTACACAGCTGGCCAAATTTGTGGGTCAAAAGCTGAGTCAGCCTTAGGCTGTGTCCCTCTCTTTCCCTTTTCCTGGGGAGGTAGATCCCTGGAGTCCTCTTTGTCTGTTGCTGCCAGCCCCAAGGCCTAAGAATTTAAAAGTGCCTATAGGAGGGCAAGATGGCGTCGGTTTAGGAGGGCACTCACTGACTAGCCCCTGAGGACGGCAGATTGTGGACAGGGTCCTGCCCGGGGATCTGTGTTGTGGGCACACGGAGTGAGAAGCTTGGGACATCTATCTGCAGGCAAATCGACGGTGTGGTCTGATCGGTAGAGATTTGTGAGTTTTAAGCCTGCCTGTGGTGGTTAACACAGACGGCTGAGCCCCATCCTCAGGGGAAAAAAAAAAAAAAAAAAAAGGCTGGTTTGAGCCACAACTACTGACTACTGACTCCTGCCCGGCAACCCAGTGACAGGGCCCGGTGAGAGGGAACGTTCTCTGTTCTCTGGGAGTGGGAGGGCTCTGGCGAAGGGGTGAGAGGGCTTTCCTTTCTGTGGATTTGGCTGCCTGGAACCCCTTGCAGCTTGGGCGAACAAAATAGCTGGATTGAATCAACACCAGGCAGAGAGGAGGGGTAAATCTGCTGAGGAAGTTGACTTACCTAGCTGCCCAGGGATAAGCCCCAAACCCCACCAAGCCAGGGAGAGAGAGCATTCTCCGAGAGAGGGAGGGCTCTGACAGAGGCTGAGAGGGGTTTCTTTACTGTTGATTTAGCTGCGTGGACCCTCTCATAGCTTTGGGGAGCAGATAAGCTGGCTTGAAGCAGCACCAGGCTGAGGGGAGAGGCGAATCTACCGAGGAAGCCTGATTTATTCAGCAGCCTAGTGACACTGAGGCTCGGCTCCAGAGGGGGTGGAGTCAGCCAATTGTATTGCCCTGCACTGACAAGTTTCAGAGCTTCAGCTCCTCTGGGGAGGCCAGGAAGTGGGAAGCACTTGATTAGTTTCCATGAGCCTAGTTAGGATCCCCTTAGTGAAGGGGGTGGTCTAGAAGAGGACTTATTTTGGGTCCCGTATTTTGCCAAAAAAAAAAAAAAAGACAGTTACTTTAAAAAATGAAAAATGAATTCTTCTTTTTAATTTAGTTTAATAGCTAAAATCTGCTTCAAAACCTGCAGATAGAACCCTGCAGGGAAATTGATTGATAAACACAAGCAGGCTGAGAGGTTCCGCAAGGACCCTAGAAGGAACACTCTTCCTCCTTAGCTTTGTTTGACTGCTTGCCTGTGTGGTTGTTTGGTTTTTCTCTGTTTATTTGTTGTCTCTTGCTTTTCTTTCCTCTTTCTCCCCCCCATTCTTTTATCTTTCATTTTTTTAAAAATTATGTGCTGCTAGCTTGTGTCTTCTTTGCTGTGCTTCTTCTTCAGTGATTTCCCATTCTCTGTCTATATTGATTTTTTGTATCCCAAGCTATCTCTTTTGCTTCCTTCATCTTTCTGCCTTCTGCTCTCTGTTGTGGTTCTTACATACCATGTTTTTTCATTAGCCCACAACTTAAGGGTGTCAATTTCTATTCCATCTCTTCGGTTTTCTTCTTTTTTAAATTAATATTAACTTTTTCCTTTCAGCCCTTTCTTTACTCTTTCTCTCCCTCCTCATCATTCTAGCCTTCTAAATCATTATATATATATTCCTCTATTTGGTTTCCCAGTCCATGGTACATATCCACTTTTTTTCCCTACTACTCTACACTGCCTACATTAGCTAAATATTCATTTCACTAAGACTTATACAGCCCCTCTTCTAACTTTTATCAATATTACTATCATCCTTCTTCCTTTCTCACATCTTTCGATTCCTCTGGCCCTAATTTTTTGCCTTCAAGGGAACATAGAAAGAAGCAAGGAAATAAAATAAGAAAAAGTGTCAAAGAGAAAACTTAACACACACACAGAATCACCAGCTAAATAAAACTCTAGAGCAGAGAGAGAAGCTAATCAACCGAATAAACCCATCAAGATATAATGATGACTAGAAGGCAACAAAAAATTACAAACCACACTGAGAAACAGGAAGACATGGACCAGCCCAATGAACAAACTAAAAACCAGGAAAAGATGCAGAACAGCAAACAACTAATCAAAACTTTCCAAACAAATATCATGGACTAACTTAATAAAGTGAAGGAAGAGATTAAGGATATTAAGAAGACACTGGGAGAACATACTGAAGAAACTGTAAACATACATAAAAAGATAATGGATATGATGGTGATCAATGGCACAATGCAAGAAATCAAAATGACACTGGACTCACATAACAGCAGAAAAAAGAATTAGTGATGTGGAAGACAATACATCTGAAATCAAACAGATAGACAAAAAAGTAGAAAAAATCCAGCAGGGACTCAGGGATTTAACTGACAGCACAAAACGCACAAACATACGCATTACGGGCATCCCAGAAGGAGAAGAGCAGGGAAAGGGAACAGAAGGAGTGTTGAAGGAAATAATGGCTGAAAACTTCCCAACCCTATTGAGAGAGATAAACGTGCAGATCCAGGAAGCACAGCGCACCCCAAACAGTGTAAATCCCAACAGGCCAACTCCAAGACATATACTTGTCAAAATGTCCAATGTTTAAGACAAAGAGAAAATATTCAAGGTAGCAAGAGAAAAGAGAACATCACATACAAGGGAAGCACAATAAGATTAAGTGCTGATTTCTCATCTGAAACCATGGAGGCAAGAAGGCAGTGGTATGACATAGTTAAAGTACTAAAAGAAAAAAACTTCCATCCACGAATTCTCTATCCAGCAAAACTGGCATTCAAAAATGACGGAGAGTTCAAAATATTCACAGATAAACAGAAATTAAGAGAGTATGCCAATAAGAAACCTGCACTTCAAGAAATACTAAAGGAAGTTCTACAGGTTGAAAGGAAAAAACAAGGGAGAGAGAGTTGGAGGAGAGTTTAAAAACAACTAAAAAGACAAAAAACAGAAACAAAACAACATATGACATGCATTAACCCAAAGAAAATATGGCTGAAGTAAGAAATTCATTGCAAGTAATAACACTGAATGCTAATGGATTAAATTCACCAATCAAAAGACACAGATTGGCAGAATGGATAAGGAAATATGATCCATCTATATGCTGTCTACCAGAAACCCACCTTCAACCCAGGGATTCGAGGAGGCTGAAAGTGAATGGCTGGAAAACAATTTTACAAGCTAACAATAGCCAAAAAGGGGCAGAGTAGCTATTCTAATAACAGACGAAATAGACTTTAAATGCAAAACTATTGTAAGAGACAAAGATGGGCTCTATATATTAGTAAAAGGGGTAATCTCTCAAGAAAAGAGAACAATCATAAACATTTATGCACCTAAGAGGGGTGCCTCAAAACATATGAGGCAAGCTCTGGAAAAACTAAGTGGAGAAATAAATGCCTCTACAATTATAGCAGGGGACTTTAATACACCATTATCATCATTAGACACAACATCTAGACAGAAAATCAATAAAGAAACAAAGACTCTCAACAATACATTAGAGGACCTGGACTTAATAGACATATACAGAATGCTACACCCAAATAGAGCAGGATTTACATTCTTCTCGAGTGTGCATGGATCATACTCCAAGATAGACCACATGCTAGGCCACAGAACAACTCTCAATGAATTCAGAAAGATTGAGATTATACAAAGTAAATTCTCTGACCACAATAGATTGAAATTGGAAATCACTAAGGGCCAGAGAAACAGGTTAGGCACAAGGATATGGAAATTAAACAACACACTCTTAGACAAACAGTGGGTCAAGGAGGAAATCTCAAAAGAAATCAGTAATTACCTTGAAACTAATGAAAATGACAACACAACATATCAAAACCTATGCAATGCAGCGAAAGCTGTCCTGAGAGGGAAGTTCATAGCCATAAATGCATATACTAAAAAAGAAGAAAGAGCTGTAATTGAAGACCTAACTGCACACTTAGTGGAATTGGAAAAACAACAACATAATAAACCTAAAGGAAGTAGAAAGAAGGAAATACAAAGATTAGAGTAGAACTAAATGAAATAGAGAATAAGAAAGCACTAGAAAAAATAAACAAAACCAAAAGCTGGTTCTTCGAGAAGATCAATAAAATTGACAAACCAGACTAACAAAGAAAAAAGAGAGAACAGAAGCAAATACACAAAATAAGGAATGAGCAAGGTGATATCACTACTGACCCCACAGAAAGAGTATCATAAGAGGATACTTTGAAAAATTATATGCCAACAAGAATGATAATTTAGAGGAAATGGACAAGTTTCTAGAAACTCACAAACAGCCTACATTGATGAAAGAAGAAATTGATGAACTCAACAGTCCAATTACAAGTAAAGAGATAGAATCAGTCATCAAAAACCTCCCAACTAAGAAGAGCCCAGGACCAGATGGTTTCACAGCTGAATTCTACCAAACATTCCAGAAAGAGTTAACACAAATTCTGCTTAAGCTCTTCCAAAAAATAGAAGTGGAAGGAATATTGCCTAAATCATTCTATGATGCTGACATTACCCTAATACCAAAACCAAACAAAGATACCACATGAAAGGAAAATTACAGACCAATTTCACTAATGAACCTAGATGCTAAAATCCTCAACAAAATACTTGCTAATCGCATTCAACAACATATCAAAAGGATTATACACCATGACCAAGTGGGTTTCATCCCGGGTATGCAAGGATGATTCAATATAAGAAAATCAGTCAATGTAATACACCACATAAACAAATTGAAAGAAAAAAATCACGTGATCTTCTCTATAGATGCAGAAAAGCATTTGACAAAATACAGCACTCTTTCCTGATAAAAACACTGCAAAAGATAGGAATAGAAAGAAACTTTCTGAATATGATAAAGGGTATATATGAAAAACCCAAAGCTAACATCATCTTCAATGGTGAAATCCTAAAAGCCTTCCCTCTGAGATCGGGAACAAGACAAGGATGCCCACTATCACCACTCCTATTTAACATTGTCTTAGAGGTACTTGCTTGAGCACTGAGGCAAGAAAAGGATATAAAAGGCATCCAGATTGGCAAATAAGAAGTAAACTTTTCATTTGTTGCAGATGACATGATGCTATACATAGAAAGCCCTGAGAAATCTACAGCAAAGCTTCTAGAGCTTATAAAGGAGTTCAGTAATGTTGCAGGCTATAAGATCAATGCTCAAAAATCAGTAGCATTTCTGTGCAACAATAATGAGCAATCTGAGGAGGAAATTTAAAAAAATACCATTTACAATAGTAACTAAAGGAATCAAATACCTAGGAATAAGTTTAACTAAAGATGTAAAGGACTTATATACAGAAAACTACACAACACTGTTAAAGGAAATCAAAGAAGACTTAATAAATGGAAGAATATTCCCTGTTCATGGCTAGGAAGACTAAACATCATCAAGATGTCTATCCTACCCAAACTAATCTGCAGATTTAATGCAATCCCAATAAAAATCAACACTGTATTTTTTAAGGAACTGAAAATCTAACTACAAAATATATTTGGAAAGTTAAGAGGCTCTGAATTGCCAAAGACATATTGAAAAAGAAAAATGAAGTTGGAGGTTTCACACTACCTGACTTTAAAACATACCACAAAGCTACAGTGGTCAAAACTGCATGGTATTGGCACAAGGATAGACATACAGACCAATGGAACCAGATTGAGAGTTCTGATATAGATCCTCGCATATACAGTCATCTGATATTCGACAAGGCCACCAAGCCCACTCAGTTGGGAGAGATGGCCTCTTTAACAAGTGGTGCTTGGAGAACTGGATATCCATATCCAAAAGAATGAGAGAAGAATACCATCTCACATCTTATACAATCAACTCAAGATGGATCAAAGATCTAAATATAAGAGCCAGAACCATAAAGACCTTGGAAGATAATGTAGGGAAGCATCTACAGGACCTTGTAATAGGAAATGGTTTCATGAACTTCACAGCCAAAGCACGAGCAGCAAAAGAAAAAATAGATGAATGGGATCTCCTGAAAATTAAAAACTTCTACACCTCAAAGGACGTTATTAAGAAAATAAAAAGGCAGCCTGCCCAATGGGAGAAAATATTTGGCAACCATATATCTGATAGGAGCCTAATATCCTGCATATATAAAGAAATCCTACACCTCAAAAATAAAAAGACAAACAGTCCATTTAAAAAATGAGCAATTGACCTGAAAAGACACTTCACCAAGGAAGAAATACAAATGGCTAAAAAGTACATGAAAAAATGCTCAACATCGCTAGCTATTAGGGAAATGCAAATCAAAACTACAATGAGATACCATCTTACACCCATCAGAATGGCAGCTATTGAAAAAACAGCAGACTATAAGTGTTGGAGAGGATGTGGAGGAATAGGAACCCTCATCCACTGCTGGTGGAATTGTGGAATGGTCCAGCCACTGTGGAGGACAGTTTGGCGGTTCCTCAGAAAACTAATAATAGATCTTCTGTATGATCCAGCAATTCCACTGCTGGGTATATACCCAGAAGAATTGAAAGCAAAGACACGAACAGATATATGCACACCAATGTTCATAGCGGCATTGTTCACAATTGCCAAAAGTTGGAATCAGCCCCGGTGCCCATCAACAGAAGAATGGATAAGCAAAATGTGGTGCATACATACTATGGAATATTACTCAGCTGTAAGAAGGAATAAAGTGCTAACACATGGAATAACATGCATGAATCTTGAAGACCTTATGTTGAGTGAAGCAAGCCAGGCATTGAAGGATGAACAGTATATGACCTCACTGATTTGAACTGAGGAAAGTGAGCAGTCTCTGAGAACCATTGTCTGAAAGATAGGTTAACAAGGGAGAGAAAGAGAAGAGTAGTTTGTGAGCCATCACCCATATGAACATAATCTATGGTAAAATGATAGAGTATAGTTGCATATTGAAGGATAGTATAGGTGGGTAGTGATATTACTGGGTTTGGTGATGCAGGGTTTACAGGTGGGTAGATTAGGAAGGACAGGTTAGAATACCCAGGGCATGTAACTATGAATCTTGTAATCCCATGAATAAGACAGGGGAGTATCATATGCCCCAGGGGGATGGGGAGGAAGGAACAGAAAAGATCAAACTGGGTATTTAATGGTCATGAGAAAAGTTTTTCATTACCTTACAGTAATGGACACAGGACATGGTAAATATCATCAAAAATTATTAAACTGTACTGTCTAAATTGTAAACTATACTGTAAACCATTGACAATGTTTAGTTGCTATGTTTTACTATGTGTATAACAATTATAACAATGCTACCATGCACACACACAAAAAAAGGTTTTAATATGGGGTGGGGAGGAGGGAGGGAGGTTGGGTATGTGGGAGTCTCTAGTATTCTGTGTGTGACTTTGCTGTGACCTAAAACTTCTTTGAAAACTAAATGAAAATTTGGGAGACACTGGGGAATGAGAGTGGGAAGGTGTCACGGTACACACTGGACATCCGATAATGCAGTGATAAGTGGGGAAAAAAATAATTAAAAATTTTTTTTGTTGTTTTTTTCCCATTTTTTTGAATGTTCCAATCCGTTAATTATATTTTATTTTTAGTTTTTTTTTCTGAGTTTCCTTGTATTTTATCTCTTGCATTTAAGCTTATCATTATTATTTCATTTTCCTATTAATTGTATTTGGTTATTATATGGGCTTCATCTTCAAGGAAGTGTGGCTGTTGGGCAGTTTGATGTAATTATGAATTCCAAAAATATAATTGGATCATGCTTGTAAATTGATCTGTTAATCTGGGCATGATTAAGTTATGACTATGGCATTGACTGGGCCATGTCAGTAGGGCATTGAGCCCCACCCCTTGGTGGGTGGGGAATCGAATATAAAAGGCAAGGCAAAGAACAGAGTAGAAGCAGTTTTTGAGAAGCAGTTTTGATGTTGGAAAGAAGGCCCCAGGGGAAGAGAAGCGAGCCGTTTGCCTGATCATCTACAGCTGACCTTGTGGAGGAAACAGGCGCTAAGCCCAGAGAGAAACGCAGCCCCGGGAAGAGAGGAACCCAAGAAGCCTGAACCCTGGCAAACATCGGCAGCTGTCTTGCTCTAACACGTGGCAATGGACTGTAGTGAGAGAAGAAACTTAACGCTTTATGGCCTGGTATCTGTGGACTTCTACCCCAAATAAATACCCTTTATAAAGACCAACCCATTTTTGGTATTTCACATTAGCACCCCTTTGGCTGACTAATACAGAAGGTTTAGATCACAGAAGGGTTTCAATGGGGGCTGCAGAGGATCATTGGTGGGGGGTGTCTGGGATGGGGGATTCATGGGAGTGAGTTCATCTGAATATACATGAAAGATATATAAAATTGTTCAAATGATCAAGGGATGGGGCATGGTCACGGTGGGTAGACAATCACTCAATAAATGAGGGAATACTGTATTCTCAGCCTGGAGAGCTCTGCCACATTCTCCAAGGGAGCAGCAACAGTCCCTCGAGTGCAGGGGCAGTGTCTGGCAAAAGATGATGGCCCACTGATGGGTTCTTGTTATTGATGACTAGCCTTATGAGTCTTTGCTCTTGTAATTGAAACTTAGCCTACTGTTATGGGGTGCCTAAGGGTTGCCACCTGAGAGCCTCCTCGTTGCTCAAATGTGGCCTCTCTCTAAGCCAGACTCAGTATATGAATGCATTATTTTCCCCCCAATGTGGGACATGACTCCCGGGGATGAGCCTCCCTGGTGACGAGGGATTAATACCAAGAGCCAACTTGCAACACTACTGGAAAAAGACCTTGAATTAAAGGGGGAAAAGGTAAAGACAAATGAGTTCATGTGGCTAAGAGACTTCAAAGAGAGTCCGGAAGTCACCCAGAGGTAACGCTTATGCACACCTCAGTAGGATCTCATAGAACACCAAAGTGGATATCACCCCACACAGGGGGGCTCCTGAGGGCTTTGGAGACACCTAGGTCCTATATAAGGGGGGATAGCCCCAGAGATTGATGCCTTATCAGTGGGCTCTACTTTGGAATCTGTGCTCCTGAGAGTGACAGAGTTGGACTCAAATAAGTCCTCCCTGCACACGGTCCATCAGTCCTTTCTATTCAAACCTATATGTGATGCTGGAGTTTGTAGGTGTACTTCCAGAGCCTGGAGCCTCTGGCCTGCCTATGGGTCAATTGTGCCTGGAATCTCAGTGGAGCTGCAACTCCTACTCTACAGCTCAATGGACTCACCCAAGTCACCTGGTGAGGAGATGATGATAGACAACGGCCATCCCAGGGAATGGAGAGAGCCTGCAGCTGCAGGCAGGATACTCCCATCCACCATATCCATGGGATATAAGCCCACTCTCATTTGGAGGTGGAGTGGGCATCACCATCCCAGTCCCATCAGGATTGGGGGAAGAGCTATGGACTAGAGTTGACTTAATGGTATTCTGTTGTAGACATACTATGATTCAAGCAATGGAAGAAATTATAACAGTGAGGTGGAGCCAGTGGCCACTAGACACTTTCAGGGCAGGGAGGGGAAGGGCAGTTGTAATACAGAGGCTTTTTCAGGACTTGGGGTTTGTCCTGAGTGACGTTGTGACAACGGATATAGGGTATTTTACATCAGCATATACCATGCAGAACTGTGTGGAAGAGAGTGTGGTCTACAATGTGAACTGTGGTCTATGCTAAGTAGCAAAGCCCTAGGATGTGTATATCCATTGCAGGTGATGTGCCACACTAATGAAAGATGTTTATGTGGGATGTTATGGAAGGTGTGGGAGGTGGGGAACATGGGAATCTCTGTAATTTTTGTGTAACATTTATGTAATATAAGCATCTTTTAAAATATATATTAAAAAAATAACATTTATGTAAGCAAATGCACATATATGCATATATATTTATATATCATTTTAAAAATATTTGTTTGTATTGTGAAAAATTTGATTTTTACCCCCCCCACACACACAAAAACAAACATAGGGGGACGGATGTGGCTCAAATGGTTGGGCATCCGTCTCCCATATGAAGGGACCTGGGTTCGATACCCGGGACCTCCCGGTAAAAAACAACAACAACAACAACAACAAAAAACACATAATGATAAAATAGAAAGAAAAAAAAAAGTGCCTATAGTTTAGGGGAGGATGTTGGCATTTGCAACTGCGGCTTTTAACTCACAGTTTTACTGTTGCAATTCTTTTCCTTTGCTCCTCTCTCCTCTGGGCCATGACCAGCCTTCTTCTGGTATCCTAATCCCTAGAAGATTTTTTTCCCCCAGGCTGTTTATGCCTGTCCTCTCGCTTGTTTTCTCTTCTAATGTATTTTTAATCTCATTCATTGTGCCTTTCTTTCCCATAAGATCTGTTACTTTTCTTTGCAAACTTTCAAATTCTTTTTTATGTTCATCCAGTGTCTTCTTAATATCCTTTATCTCTTTAGCCATATTTTCTTGAACTTCTTGAATTGATTTAGGAGATTTGTGTGAACAGCATTGATTAGTTGTTTTAAATCCTGTGTCTCTGCAGGACCTTTTTTTTTTTTTTTAATCTTTTTTTTTTTTATTTATTTCTCCCCCCGGCCCCCCCCATTGTTTTTGTTCTTGCTGTCTCCTCTCTGTGTGTTCTTCTGTATCTGCTTGTCTTCTCTTTAGGCGGCACTGGGAACTGATCCTGGGACCTTCCAGAGTGGGAGAGAGCTGCTCAATCTCTTGCGCCACCTCAGCTCACTAGTCTGCTGTGTCTCTTATTGTCTCTCCTCTGTGTCTCTTTTTGTTGTGTCATCTTGCTGTGCTAGCTTTCTGTGTGGCTAGCTAACTCCTATGTGGACCAGCTCTCCTGCACGGGCCAGCACTCCTTTTACCAGGAGGCCCTGGGAATTAAACCCTGGACCTCCCATTTGGTAAACAGGAGCCCAATTGCTTGAGACACATCCATTTCCCTCTTCAGGACTTTTCATTTGTTCCTTTGGCTGGGCCATGTCTTCATGTTTTTTAGTAGGCTTGTTATTTTTTACTGATATCTAGGCATCTGATTATGTTGGCGAATTTACTCTGATGGTCAATTTCTATCTCTTGTCTAGGATTTATTGTTGTGTGATTTTATTCCACAGTTCTTTTTTGATTTTTATTTCATATATTCTAAATCTTTAAAATTGCCCTGTTTAAGCTATCAAAACAAAACCATGGAACCACTAATGGGGCACAGACCTGATCCAAGGCGTCTTGGGGTTAGGGACAGGAGAGACTCTAAATAGCCTTTTTTTCCTTCCCTTTCCTGACTTGCCAACAGATGGTGCTCTTTGGCAAACTTTTCCACAGCAGTGTCTCTTCCAAACTTCTCCAGCTGGTCTTTCTGGGCCGGCTAGAGCTGGAATTCAAAACCCAGCCCTGGTGTTTAAACTCACTAAAGTGAAACAACACTCCTCTGACTCACCCTCCCTCTTCCCAGGGAGGAAAACATTTGCTCCCCTCTCATTCAGCAGCAATCACCCATGGATTTTTCCTAAGCTGTTTGCCTCAAGGGTGGAGAATGGGCACTGTTTTCTGTTGTGGGGGGTGAATAACTCTTCATCTCTCTATTCCATTCTCTCCTAGATGATATGTGTGGGTCTCACTAGTCTGAAGATCCCCAAAGCAGCTGCTTTGGACAGCTTCTGTCCTTCTTCCACTGTTTTTGTAAGAAAAGGCCCTGCTGACCTCTCCTGACACCATCTTCCTGGAACTCCTGGAATAGGTGCTGTTTATGCTCTAAATCAGCATCCACTCTATGGTGCTGTTTTTTCCATAGCCAGGATTCACAGGTCCAGGAATTAAGGGGCAGAAATGGGAGTGGTACCATACCCTATTACCTGTAGTGATCCACTAGGAAAACTTTTGCTTCCTGTCACTGCAACCTTAAGCTCTGCTGGTCTACAGATATTGGTTTCAAAAAGGAGGAATGCTTCTACCAGGAAATATAACAATGATTCCATTGAACTAGAAGTTAAGGCTGCCACCTGCCCACTTTGGGCTTCTCATACCTCTGAATCAACAGGCAAAGAAGGGAATTACTGTACTGGCTGGGGTTATTGATCCTGACTCTCAAGGGTAAGTAGGACTGCACCTATATAATGGAGGTAAAAAAGAGTTTGCCTGAAATATAGGAGACCTGCTAGGGCATCTCTTAGTACTACCAGGCCCTGTAACGGTTAAAATCAATAAAAAACTGCAACAGTCCAACCTAATCCAGGCAGGACTAACAATGACCCAGAACTTCAGGAATGAAGGCTTAGGTCACCCCACAAGGCAAAGTATATGGCCAGCTGAGGTGCTTGCTGAGGGTAAAGGGAATACGGAGTGGGTAGTAGGAGAAGGACATAAATATGAACTTCAACCATGTGACCAGTTACAGAAACAAGGACTGTAATAGTTGTGAATATTTCTTCACATATTGTTCACATATTGTTTTGAGTATGTTTGTACATAAAGCAAATATATTTATTTTCTTCTCACTTTTCCTATTATTATATGATATCATATGATATAAATTGTGCTAGCCTCATGTCATAGTATTTAAGTTCTAGGATATCAAGTTCAAGAGTTAATATTAACCATGGATTTGTACCCTATTGTGGGGACCCAGGCACTCCCCACCCAAGTCCTTAGCACGTAGCCACCTGTGTGACCTAGACATAAGCTAAAGTTTAACAACCCTCCCCAAAGGGGAGAGAATGCATAGATAGTATTATAAACTATAATCTTCCCAAAGCAGTAAACGTCCTTGGGAAATGTCCTTCTTACAAGCATAGTGAAAACATTATTACATCCCAAGTGTATGCTTCATATGACCCTAGTAGGAACACTGTTTTCATACCTTATGGAGTGTCCTTGTTCTGAAATCACTTATATATCACCCCTCATTTTCTCATCTCTTTGTGGAGCACTAATTTCATTTATTCTTTAACTGGCTCCCATCAGAGTCTCTCCTGTTCGTAAGTCCCAATAAAGCTTATGCCTGACTACATGCCATGCATGTTCTTTGGTCTCATGGTCTCACCAACTCGTTGTCCTTCAGGAGTTGGGTTGTAACAATTGGCAAACCACAAGCAAGGGGACTGAAGGACCACTGGTGGTAGTGGGCATGAGTTTAGGGAAAGGAGAATCTGGGGGCGGATCCTGGGTTGGCCTATAACATCCATGTGGGGAGGGGTAGCTGCCCTCCAGGATGAATGGGGACCACCAAGAGCATAGGAGGATGCCCCCAAACTCCGGCAGGTATACTAGCTATGCTACAGCAGATAGAAGAGCAGCTGCTCTTAAATAAGGAAAAAAAAGACTGCCAGATAGTGGCAGGTATAGTATGGCCCTTGTTAGGAGAATTCTGAGTGGCTACCGAGGCAGAAGCAGCAGCAAAGGCCTCTGTGCACTGCTTAGAATGAAAGTTAAAGTTAGAAAGGGATAAGTCTTAGCACTTTATCCGATTGCCTGCACCGAGTTGATGATCAGCTACATTGCAAAACTGTGTAAACTGGAAGAGTTTAATGGGATGTTTTTTTTGACAATGCTTTAAGTTTTAGTCACATATTTTTTTTAATCAGAATTTTTATCAAGGTGTTAAAAAGAACTTTCAGTTTTGAATCAATAGCTTACTCCTGAAATTCAAGTCTGTCTAAGTGTATTTCTAAAGAGTAATCCAGAATATATGTGTTAAAAGTCTCTGTCTGTCTAAACTGCTAAATTAGTGCTTAACTGAATTTATACTGCTCAAGTATTCCTAACTGGTTACTAGTTACTAGTAAAAGTGTATTCAAGAATGAGCTTGCATATTACAGGCAACACTAATTCCAGAGGCGATCTTTCAAGCAGTAAAAATCAAAGATGTGAAATGGTGGAGAGCTTGGACACAGCCACATCAAGGGAGTGAGAATTATGAGTCAAACTAGTGAATTTTATGTTTCTGTTGGTGTGTATTAACCCTTTTTGTGTTTGTCTGTTAGTTCAGTGTATATTTTCATACCTCCAGATGGTAATATTAAATTAACAAATGAAAATTCTTAAAAGAGCCAAAAATAAAATAAGGGCTTATATTGTTAAATGAGTACTCCTGAAGCCCAAATTAGAGAAACCAAACAGGAAGAAAAGTCACTTAAAATCTGAATAAAGGAGCGGATGTGGCTCAAGCAGTTGGGTGCCCACTTCCCACACGGGAGGTCCCAGGTTCAGTTCCCTGTGCCTCCTAAAGAAGACAAGCAAGACAGCAAGTTGATGTGATGGGCTGGTGCAGCAAGCTGATGCAACGAGATGATGCAATGAGGAGATACAATCAGAGACACAACAAGAGGGAGCGGATGCGGCTCAAGGATTCGGCACTTCCCTCCCACATGGGAGGTCCCAGGTTTGGTTTCTGGTGCTTCCTAAAAGAAGACGGGCAGACACAAACAGCACACAGCGAACAGACACAAAGAGCAGACAGTGAGTGCAAAACAACGAAGAGGGAGAGAAATAAATAAATAAATCTAAAAAAAACAAAAAAACAAAAAAACTATTTAAAGGAAAGAAACAAAAAAGTTTATTCTGAATTCTCCTAAAATCTTTCAATAGCCTATTGTGCCCCCAGAGCCTTCTCCTAAACTTGACTGAATTTCAGTGACTCATTAAAACAAGTTGAGGAAACTAAGGCTGGGTGTGGAAAGACAGGGGAGATATGAGTTTAGCCTAGAATTCCGTCTACTAGGCTTGGAAATTAAAATGATAGGGACAGAGGGGATATTACAGAATAAACCTTATTTTGTATAGTTTGTTCTGTAATTCCCCAATTAAATTTTAACAGCTTTTGAGATGACAGTAATAATCCAAATTTCAGTAAGTAAAGAAAACGTCCTTGAAAGCTATGGAATATGGAAAGATTTTTCTAAATTCTGATTAACCAAATGAAGCAATTATTATATATTCAGAACTTGGCAGTCAGTATGCTTTTAAGTTTATTCACAATTTTAGAATTTTATTAAAGAAAAAAGAGATTTTAGCCTCCTGTGGAGGAAGGAAGAAAAAAGAGACATCTCTTGCATAAATATAATGGTTCCAATTTTATTTAGCTTGGGTGTAATCTCCCTAGGTTTATAGGATACTAATAAATTAGCATTATATGTATTAAATTTTTAAGAGGATGAAAATTTTAAGTTTTTGGCTAATGAAATTATTACAAACCTCTTTTTAAAAATTGCTTTTGCCTGAATTGAAATGAATATTTTTTTCTTCACTGAACAGAATGAGGAATATGAGACTTAAATGGATATAGAAAGAAGTAAAAGTTTTGTAGAAGTGAATTCATAGTCAATGATGAGTAAAATTTTATAAGTTTATTTAAAGGAATGTGTTTTGTCCTAAATTAAGATGGCTGGTTTTCATAAAATAAGGGTGGAAATATATAAGACAAGGTTTGAATGAATATAGACAGTTGTAGAAGGTATTGTAGAAAGTAGCATTAAGTAAGGGAATGCATTTTGTAAAGATGAAATTTGTCTTGAGATGAAGTAAGTATAGTCTCTGTGGTTATGGATAGTTATGGGAAGTTTGTACAAGCATTTTCTAAACTGAAAGATCTTAATGTGAGTGACTGATTCTGGGAAATCATTAAATAGAAATCTAGGAGTTAATATTAAATACCAAAAGATAACTTTATAGCAGAAAACAAAACCTGTTGGAAACCTCAATTTATTATGACCTATACAAAGATTTGTTTACTGAATGTTATACTGATGCAAAACTAAAGTTTGACTTTCTTTCTCTGTTAAAGTAAAAAAAAAAAAAAAGTTTTCTTCCAGTATTGCTGAAGTTTCTTTGTGGTAAACAGTATCTTTTTGAAATGGAAAACAGGGAAGCAGATGTGGGTTAAGCAGTTGAGGTCCTGCCTACCACATGGGAGGTCCCAGGTTTGGTTCCCGGTGCCTGCTAAAGAAGACGAGCAAGACAGCAAGCTGATGTGATGGGGTGGTGTGGCAAGGGGATGCAACAAGATGACTCAACAAGAGACATAGGAGGAAAACGCAATGAGAGACACAACAAAGCAGGGAGTAGAGGTGGCTTAAGTGATTAGGTGCCTCCTTCCCACATGAGATGTCCTAGGTTTGGTTCCTGGTGCCTCCTAACAAAAGAAGATGAAAGAATAAATAAATAAATAAATAAAAATAAGAAAAAGGAAAAAAATTTAAAAAGAAAATGAGCGCACAACGAACAGACACAGCAAGTGCAAATGAGGGGGTGGGGTGAAATAAATAAATTAAATAAATCTTTAAAAAATAAAATAGAAGAGAAAACATAAAAAGAAATTAAATGTATAATTTACTTATATATTTGGGGATTGTATAAAAAATTCTTAAAGACTTTTAAAGTTCTCCCTCTCTATTTTATCCTAATACTGGTCTGTATGGTGATATTGTTGGTTATAGTTTTAGTTATTCTTAGAAAAATGTGATGCTATGAAAACAATCAAAATCTCTTAGTTACACTGTTTTGCTCTGATGCGTCTCTAAAAGAGCATACAGTCACCCCATCATAAACAAAAAGGGGCTTTAAAGGAAAAGCAATGCAAAAGTTTATGTTTTTGCCTTGGTAAAGGTATAAAAGTAAAAAGTAAAGTACTAAAAATAGTTAAGTCCATCTAATATGTTTTAAACGACATTGGGAGTATTTAGAAAGTGTATAAAAATTAAGAGAGAGATTTCAGGATTGCGAAACTCTCTTGTGCTTTCAAATTAAACCTCCAGTATCCTGCATGGTGCCTCTCCATTTGAGTTATTGGTTAGGTAGGTCACTATGACCCCTAAAATAACAAAAGTATCTACCACATCTCTGGATATGGCTACTGAAGTGGATGGAAATTACATTGCAGTTTCAGACTCCTGCAGCAGTCAGTGATGGTGCATTATGACCAGATTTACAATGGACGTTGTCTCCAGATTGGCTCAGTTTCATAGTGGCAAAGGGTGCCATTCATCAGGCTGGTGAAACACTGGAGCTTCCCACCAAAGACCAATGGTGCTGCAGCATGCTGGCTGTGTGAAGGATATACCAAGTGGAGCAATAATTACCAGAGTAATGTGAGTAGAACCTAAACAAACACAATTGGCATTATGGTCTGCTTCCATGGAGAGACAACATGTATGGTATTGCGAACCTGGATCTTAGCTCTATTAACTGCAGCTTAAAGAGGAACTTGTGCATTGATTAGTATTAAGTCCTGTACTGATATACCTGATAAATATGATAATATCTCTTTTATTCTAGATCATATGCAGAGGGATATTGAACATGTTAAAAGTCTTGGTAAGCTTAATTTATTTTCTAAGTAATTAATGAATGTGCCTATAAGATAAAAGAATGGCTCTCTTAAGTTGCCTATATGGTCTTTGTGAATTGATATCTAGAGTAGTGCCTCTCCTCATACTTCTAGCTGTCCTAGGCATAACCACTGCTGTGGGAACTGGGAATGGCAGTTTCACAGATGGCATTTGAAACTTACAAGATCAAGCTCACCAACTTTGGGAGGATGTAGCCTCTGCTGCACCTGGACTTTTTCATTCCCATGGTCCAGTATGTCATGGCTTACCACCATTTTCTTTATTCTTTTAGTAGGACCATGTATCTTCAAAATTCTAACTAAGTTTATTTCTTACAGAATCAATGCCTTCCAGAACAAGGTATTAGTCATGCAGGGATTTCATCCAGTTCCAACTGCGGTGCTGGACTCATCTTCCCTCAACCTCAATAGAACAGTCAGAGAGCTTCACACCTCATCAGGCAGGGTCTTCTGCTCCTAACCAGCAGGAAGCTGCTACAGAAGAGTGACCATCACTCTTCAGCTTCCCCTTAAGAATAACGGTGTAAACTCTCTGAGGGGGTAGTTGAGGCAGGTTAGTATAGGAAACAGGGAATTTGGCTGGTCAGAATAAAGCCTGCCAAAGACCCTGGTCACAAGGTCCAGTTTGAAAGTCCTGGACTCAAAAAAAGTCCTGGATAACTCCAAACAGAAAGGTCTCCCCATTGGTTCCCTGAAAGCTGACAGGTGAAAATAGAAATGCAACCAATCAGGATAGCAAATAGCTGGGACCCTATGTTTATCTATGTGGTCTACTAATGGAAATGTTGCTTGTGTACTATTAGATCAGCACGATCTGCCCCTTTTTGTTCCCCATGAACATCTTTCTTTTCACCCATAGTGCCCTAGCTAATACCTTTCTGCAGTGGGCTTCAGCAGTAACCCATGCCCATAATCACACCCAATGTTGGGTTTACAAAGACTTACCACCCTCAAGTGCTACTGGCTTTCCTTGGACCATAACTCCTGCAAATTGGACAGTGTGGAACACCTTGCTGGCATGGCAGAATATGACCCATTGACAAATTTGGAACACGACCTTCTCATTTAAGACTGAGATTCAGCTTCCGTCTTTCAATGAGACTTGTAATTATATTTTTTCCCTTGTAAGGGAACAGGTGAATAAATCCAGGCTTTTACTAGGATATGCTATATATAATGGGTTGTTTAACAGCTGAGTCTGTCACAGATTGCATCGCTCCTGTCTGCATATAACGACAAGAAGAAATCCGTGATGTGGGGTGGTTACCCACTGGGTTGTGTAATTTTACTATCAAGACTAGATATAGAGTTAAGCATGCCCCCTGGTGGTTCTATCCACGGTTGTCTTTTATACTGTTGTGGAATGTAGATGCAATGCTTGTCCTGTGGTCAACATAGGCCACTATGTGGGGATAGATTGTGGGGACTCAGCTCCCCCCCAACTTGCCTGTCTGACCTAGACATAGGTTAAAGGTTAACAACTCTCCACAGAGGGGAGTTAATGCATAGATAGTATCATAAACTATAATCTTCCCAAAGCAGTAAATGTCCTTCCTAAGAGTGTAGTGAAAACATCACTTTATCCCATGTATACGCTTCACGTGACCCTAGCAGGAACTCTGTTCACACACCCTATGGAATGTCCTTGTTCTGAAACCCTTTATTTATGACCCCTCATTTTCTCATCTCTTTGTGGAGCACTAACTTTATTCATTCTTTGACTGTCTGCCATCAAAGAGTCTCTCTTATTTGTAAGTCTCAATAAAGCTTATGCCTTACTAAAATGTCAGGTGTGTTCTTTGGTTTCACAGCCTCACCATCTTGTGCCCTTCAGGAGTTGGGTTGTAACACCTACTCTGGGGAGAGTTAGTGTGCTTCCAGTTGTATGCAGGACAGTTGAGTATTTTTAGGCAAAAATGACTGTTGTTCTTTTTGTTTAGAGGTTAAGTATGGTTTAAGAAAACGTGTATGGCTGCCAAGATGACAAGGAGTGGACTGTGATGGTTAAGTTCGTGTGTCAATTTGGCCAGGTTATGGTGTCCAGTTGTTTGGTCAAGCAAGCACTGGCCTGTTTGTTACTGTGAGGATATTTTGTAGACTTATATCATCAGTAAGTTGATTGGATTTATGATGATTTCAGTAGCCTGAAAGGAGAATTTCCATCTTTACTTCAGCTAGCCAGCTTCCCGTGGGGAATTCATGGAAAACTTTTATCTGAATTTCCAGTTTGTAGCCTGCCCAATGGAATTTTGACTTGCCTATCCCATAGTTGTGTGCGCCAATTCTTCTGAAAAAATCTCATAATATTTACATAACACAAACAAACATACACATATATTTTCTGTCAGTTTTGTTTCTCTAGAGAAAGCAGACTAATACACTACCCATGAGATTGCTGCCACTTAAGGTACTCCTGAAGCCATATTTGGGCTCTAACAAGTAGACATAGGACATGAAAATGCACTTTATAAAATCCAGCAGTCACAGAGAAGAATTGATAGAACACCAAGAACAAATAGCTGCTAGTAAAATAAAACTGCTAGTAAAATAAAGCTGCTAGAATAGACAGATGACATCTTATACAATAAATAAATGTAAACACATAATTCACTTAATAAGACTGAATTCAATACATACAAGAATATGGAACAAAAACCATGATTTTCCCCCTTTTAAATTAATGTGTAATTTCCATTCAGTGAAATGCACAGATCTTAAGTGTATAGTTGGATGTATTTTAATACATGTGATCCACACCCCTATCAATATGTAGACTATTTCTATCATCTTCTGCCCCTTCCCAGTAAATTCCTGCCTTCCCTATTGCCCATTCCCCAGGTAACTTATGATCCGATTTGTATCACCAAAGATTAGTTTTGTCTGATTTAGACTTTTATATAGATGGAAACTTATATATTTGTTTCTGGATCCTTTCACTCAGTATACTGTTTTTGAGATTATTTATGTTCTTGCATGTATCAGTAGTTTTTTTTTTCCTTTTGAATGCTGACTAGTATTGTATTGAATGAATATACCACACTTTATTTCTGCATTTTCCTTTTGATGGACATTTTGGTTGTTTCAATTTGGGGTTTTATAAATCAAGCAGGTATAATATTCTTATACAAGCATACATACAAAATGATTTTAAAAACCCATTTAGTACATATATTGAAGGAGAATTATTAAATCTTGCTAAATGGTTTGAAAAGAAAAGTGGAAAAGATATCGCAAAATATAGAGATAGAAATTATGATAAACAAGACAAGAAGATAAAACTAAAAGACCTAATATATGACTATTTGGAGTTCCAGAAGGAGAGAGGGGAACAGAAAAAAAAAGGTAATAAACAAACAGATAACAATAGAAAAATTCCCTGACCTAAACATAGAGTTGAATCTGAAGAGAAGAGCATCACTGAGTTCCAGATAGGATCAATGAGAAAAGATACACCGAGGCATATCTTTTAAAAAAATTTCTATGAAGAGATGATCTTAAAAATTTCCAGGTGGAAAGAACAAGGGATGAGAAGAAGGGAGAGGAAAGGGGGGGGGAGAAGGTGGGGAAACAGAAGGAGGAAGAGAAGGAGAAGGGGAAGAAGGGGTTGAAGAAAAGAAAAACTCAAAACAAATAGCAGGGTTGTTGACATCTTAGAAATGGTTTGTTGGTGATAGTATATGGCGCCTGGGACTCTGAAATGTGGACTAGTTTGCTTTCTGATTCATTTGAACCCCTGACTCTTGTGCTGTATTTTTATGATTCTGAAATGCTTTGAGGGAAAGATATTTTAATGTTTTATTTTCATTCTGATTTTTATTTTTGTATAAAACTATGTTGCAAAATGAAATAATTTAATCTAAAATAAATCTTCAATAAAAAATAAAGAAGGAAGTGGTTGTGGCCCAAGCAATTGGGCCCAGTCTTCCATATGGGAGGTCCCAGGTTTGTTTCCCAGGGCCTCCTGGTGAAAGCGAGCTGGCCCGGGCAGAGAGCTGAAGCAACAAAAAGAGACAAAAAGGAGAGACAATGAGAGACACAACAAACCAGGGAGCTGAGGTGGCTCAAGCGATTAAGTGCCTCTCTCTCACATCGGAGGTCCTAGGATCGGTTCTCGGTGCCTCCTAAAGAGAAGACTAGAAGAAAAGCAGACACAGAGAGCATACAGCGAATGGACACAGAGAGCAAGACAGCAAGCACAAAAACAACACTTGGGGTGGGGGGCGGATAAATAAATAAAACAAATCCTTAAAAAACAAAGATAAGGGAAGAGAAGAAAAAGAAAGAAGGAGGTGAGGGCAGGAGGGAAGGAGAGAGCAAGAGAAAGAAATCACTGGTATTGGACTTCTCATCTGAAATCCTGGAAGCTAGAAAACTGTGGTATAGCATTCACTGAGGAAAAAGGATACCAGCTCAGCCCAAATCCGATTCATATGTCAGGGTGATAGAAATATATTTGTTGATATGCATAGATTAAAAAAATATGTTACCCATGTACAGCATCTGAGGCATCACTTAAGAGGGAATGCTACTAAACAATAAACCAATCAAAAGAGAGGCTGCATATCAAGACAAGAAGATGAAGAGAAATTTGTGGTGAGGAAGGAACCTTGAATTTATATAGTAATGAGAGTGAATAATAATGTAACTGTGAATGTCTAACATGAGTGGTACATTAAGGATTCTTAAAATAAAAGACATACTGCAAAGGAATACCAAAATGCTGAAACGGAACAAAAAGTACCAACTTATCTCAGTGAAACCTAGGAATTAGGGTGAGGAGAGAAAGTAAATATGTTCCAAAGATCTCAACTGGGAGTGAAGGGTGTGGAATATTCTAAGAGTTTTATTTGTTGAGGTGGAATAAAGAAGCAGTGAGGGACTAAAGTGTTCTCATATGATATTAGAAAGAGTGTTTGATAATGAATGTCAGAAAAGAGAAAGGTAATTGAATAGAAAATGATATAGGACGTGAAGAAAAACATGATAAGAATTAGAAGAATTCAGAACTTGGGAAAGGCTTAGAAGTGAAAATATCATTTTAGAAATGAAGACTAAACTAGAAGGAAACCAGGAGTGAATAAATACAACAGATGGTGCCTGAAGAGAAATAGAAAGTGAAGAGGAGGGATTTTTTTTTTTAATTAAAAAAAAAAAAGGCAAAAAGCAAAAAGGTTTTGATGAGAGGTGATAATATTAAACATAGGCAAAGGACTTCTAACATGTAGATAACAGTAGTTTATGAAAGGAAACCAAAGGAATAGAACAAGTATGAAAAAATTATAATTAAAGAAAATGTTGAAAAAAATGGAAACTTCATATTCTCAGAGCACACTGAGAATATTGACCCAGAATGACCAACATCAATACATTTTCTACTAAAATTATTGGACCTTAGAAAAAAAAGAAAAAAATCTTTTGGGCCTCTAGGCAAACTAGGTAAAAAGTGATTTAGAAGGAAAAGAAAATTAGATAATCATCAGATATTTTTCAGCAGTGCTTTATGCTACAAGAAAATGGATTAACATACTTGGAATTCTCAAGAAAAGTGAGTCAACGATTATTATATCCAACTAAACTGATTTTCAAACATAAAAGGCAAAAGCTGTTACCAACCTGTAAGAACATGCAAGAATGCTTCCATTAGCCCTTCCTAAGAAACCTATTAAAGATCTAGCTTCAGACAACTAAAAATAAGTAGGGAGGTAACAATATAAGAACAAATGATGAACATTAAATAGATATTATTTGCAGAACTAAGACTAAATTAGAATTAAAAGGGAGAAAGTACAGTTTGTAATGGTTCTATGTGTTCACAATATAGATATGGTAAAATTATTTTAAAATGAAGGGAAGTAGGGAGAAGAAATGCAGAAAAACATTTAACCGTTTTCAGTAATCATATTGGGAATGATAGTAGTATTACTGTTATTCTCAGGCTGTTCTGAGCGTAACGTGGGATAAATGACGTGAATAATTACGGGATATTCTGATTCCATCATCCACTATGTACTTGTGAACCAGGAATCTGGATAAGGAAATAGGGAGATAGAAACGTATCTCGATTTCGATTTGAATTTACTCTTACAGGTGACCATGTAAATTTTCATCCAAATAGGAAAGTTTCTAGAGTAAAAGGAAGCGAAAGGGGGTGTAATTACTTCAGGACAACAGATGTTCTTGTCACTGCCCTAGACAAACTGGGAACACACACACACACACACACACACACATATAAAAGTTACAGAGTGGGAGGGGTAATGGGAACAATTTTTATTGTATTTTACAAAAGTATCGGCCTGTAATGAGTTACAAATAACTCATTCTTTACCACAGGCAGTTTGAGAAGCGCTGCCTTAAAGAAGGAGGAAACCACAGAACATGAGCCACGGAACTTAGAAAAACGTGGTAGTTTTGAGTACCCGGCACTTTTTGGAGGTGCACAAGTAACACACTCCTTTGGACTAAATCAGCCAACCCAAAGTCAGAGCAGGCAAGCCTGATCCTGTGAGAAAAGCTTGGGCGAGCCTCTGACGTGAAGTGTTTGAGGCGCGTAACTCAACCCTGGGGTGGAGCTAGGTCAGGCTCCTACACCCATTCATCTTCGGCGCTCTGGCCAACACAGGCGCTCTCTGTGGCATCTCGGGTTCCCTCTAGCTGCACTCTGGAGGACCACACTCATTTTCTTTTTGGCGGCGAGAGGTCTTCATAGCCGCGGCTGAGGTGGAAGAAAGATGGCGGCAGCCGTGCGGCAGGATTTGGCCCAGCTCATGAATTCGAGCGGCTCTCATAAAGATCTGGCGGGCAAGTGAGTGTTTCCCAGGAGTACGGGAGTAGAGAGGTGGGGGAGGGAAGCCACAAAACAAGTTCTCCTTGAACTGACGGCGACTCTCGGGTATGAGACTAGACGCGGGCCGGACGACCAAGGGGGGCGGGCCTAAGGCCGGTTGGAGAAGCAAACGTTAGGAGCAGTAGAAAGCTGGAGGGGATCTTGTGCAGGAGCCCTCGGGGCCGTAGATCTGGGATGACTGTCAACTTGTTCCGTCCTTGATATAGGATCTTTACTGGCGTCTTGGATCCTAGAAGCGCGGTCTGCGGGATGACTGCTCCCAAGGCTTCGGCCTCCCCTGGTGCTTTTTCCTATCGCTGGCTGGCCTCACACCGAATTCTGGCTTTTCTGAGACTTTTTTTTTTAATTGAGGGAAATTGGTGCTCCGGGACTCTGATGCAGGGTTTTCTGGGGAGATGCCTTCTCGGGCTGACAGGCTGAGGAGGTATGGCCGCTATCACATCGTCTAGAATCACTCGAACCGTCTTCTGTGGGTCCTTGTGATTTTGGTACTCTCTTCAACACCTCTTCAACTCTGAAGAAGGGGAGTGGGATATGTTTCTGGCATATAGGCGGAATGCCCTCATAACGTGCGTCAAGATGTCTAGACTGGTAATTTTAAGAATTTGGATTGTTTAGGAATTTTATTAGAATTTATCTAAAGTCTTAGGTCCACTATAAGTAAAAATTTGTGACATGTGTCTGTCCCCCACTGGCCTACAAACAGGTTTTTAACAGTGTTAAACATACATAAATGTATGTGTGTGTATATAAAACATATATAAAACATACATGAGTCATGTGTCATTCCATTTTCCCTTTGTAGATTTCTCATTACTGCTCTTCTGTAATAAACATGCATCCTATTACAAATATGCCTCTCAAGTTGACCTTAATATTTACATCCTGACAGTGCAGACCACTCTGATCCTTGTTAATGGAATGCACCTGCTTTAACCTGGACAATGAATTTTTGACTTTTTGAAAAAATATAGGCTGTATTGTCTTTTCTCTGGTGGCAAATATCTACTTTTTTTTCATTAAATTTTTTTTTGTTGAAGTATATCATTCATACATGAGCATACATAAACAGTAAGTGGATAGTAAAAGTTGTGAACTTACAGAACAAACATGCATATCATTATACAGGTCTCCCATATATCACCCCACCACCAACACCTTGCATTGTTGTGAAACATTTGTTACAAACTATGAAAGAGCATTGTCAAAATACTATTATCTATAGCCAATATCTTATATTTCGTGTATATCCCCCCCAACCCACCTGATTATTAACACTGTATTAGTATTATATATTTGTTATAGAATGAGAGAATGTTCTCATATTTGTTCTGTTAACCACAGTCCATTTTCCACCACAGGATTCCCTGTGTTATACAGTCCTACGTCGGGTACAAAAATCTACTTGGGAAATTTACCTGTGTATTGTGGGCTTAATTACTTTGTGTGGCAATATCCCCATCAGGAAAATGGAAATAATTATAGAACTTATTCATAGGGTTTGAGGATAAAATGAGTGACTGTGTGTGTACACTCAAATCACTTTTATATGACTTAGAACAATACCTAATACATAGCAACTGCCATCAGGTTGTTGTTGTTGTTACTATTATTGTTCTTAAGCAGTAAGTAAATACGTATTGACTTATTTCACAGGTGGAAATAAGTTAATGTTTTCATGTTTCATGCATTCAATCTTTTATAACATGTAATTTTTATAGATTTGGATGGAAGTATGTTTTTCCATGCTTGCTTAGCTTTTTACTTTCTTGAAGAAAAATAAGTATGTTAGTTATCAAATGAGATATTGCTTTTCAAGTATTTGCAGAATTCTGAAATTTGGCTAAGCATATGCTTCCTCAGCTCTGAAATGGAGATAAATAATAGTACGTATCTTATAGGTGCTTCAAGTATTTGTTCCTTAACAAACCAACAATTCAGTGGTGTAAAACAATTAGTATTTCTCAGAATTCTGGGAGTTGGCAGGGCTATTTTGCTGGTCTCCTCTGGGCTCACTCATATAGATGTAGTCAGCTTACAGCTCAGCTGTACGTGTAGGGTCTAAAATAGACTCACGTATCTGGCTATGTCTCTCTTTTTACATAGTCTCTCATTCAGTTATTTAGCTGGAGCTTCCTTACAAAAGCCGTGGGAATGTTCCCCGATAATGACAGTGGAAGCTGCAGACCTCCTAAGATTAGTGTGGCAGTTTGAAATTATTTTATGAATCCCCAAAGGAGAAAGATTATGTTTTTAAACTAATCTATTCCTGTGCATGTGATACCATCTGATTGCATTAAATTTCATTGAGGGTCCTTTGATTAGATTACTTGGTAAGATCCTGATTCATGTTGAGTTTCTGCACTCTTGCTGGGTCTGATAAAAATGGAGACACAGGGAGAGAGACAGAGAAAAGAGAAGTTACCATATTTGATCCTGCCATGTGAGAGAGGACTAGAGGATTGCTTAAGCACGAATTCTCCAAGAGGCTGGACCCAGTGGAGCAGCTCAAGAAGAGACAAACCCTCTCTCATTGCTGATTGCTGAGCTCTGGGAGCTGGGCTCTGAGAGATGGTAGATTCTGGAGGGGAGGGCAGAGACCTTGGCAGAGATCAGTGCCCATCTTCACTATGTGACAGCTGACTTAGTGAGAAGCGCCTCTGATGGTGCCTCAGTTTGGGCTTTTCATGGCCTTGGAATTATAAGCTTTTATCCCAAATAAATCCCCTTTATAAAAACCAACTCTTTCCTGGTACTTTGCATTGGCAGCCCTTTGGCAAACTAAAACAGCTAGCCTTAGAAGTTTCACATCAGTTCTCCAGTACTGGTCAAAGTAAGTCACAAGAGTCTACCTCTTTATGGGAAAGTAGCAGTTATATTGCAAAGGGCCATGGACTGAGAGGCATGATTTATTAGAGGCCTTTACTGTAGCAATCTAGCACATGGGTTACTGTGAGGATTAAATGAAATAATGTGTATAGAATATTTGACTAGTGCTGGACCCAGAGTAAGTTCTTGCTGAGAAAAGTCTTGGCCTTGCCTGTAGGTTCATATTTTGCCCTCTTTCCACCAGTGATGGAATGTCCTTTTATCTGAGCAAGAATATGTCAGGATATTTATCCACATAACAGAACAGTTCTGCAGCTATATGCTTCATGAGAGAAACACTCCTGAAATATATAAGTGGCTTTAGAGTTTATGCTAGTAGCTGGGTAGCAAAAGATTCTATATTAAGGAATGCTGGAGTAAATTGATTTCTAAAATATTGATACTTTGTGTTCCTAGCAATTAGTAGGATGTCTATAACAGTAGTCATTCAGTAAATAATTGGTTGAATCAATGAATAGCTAGGTTTGTCTACTCTAAAAAGCTCGTTTTTTAAATCCACCAGATTGTACTCTGCCTTTCTTGTTAAAAAACTTAATTAGAAATGCTTTCATATAACCATGATAACATGACTCTCTAGAGTTGATGTAAGAAATTGACCATATGAAAAGCAAACTTTTGCAAATTTTAGAGACTGCTTTTGTACGTATTATGCATTGTGTTCATTATCTCATATAAAGGCACAGGGTGTAGAATTCAATGCTAGGAAAACTTCTCTCCAATGAGTTTATAATCTTCTAAGGAAATTTGATAATTTTTTGTTTTTCTTTTCTCCTTAGCTAATGGCTGAATTGTGTATTTAATATCCTAATTTAGGTCTACCATCATACTTAGTGTGTTTCAACACATTTTAAATTTTTATCTGTGTTTTAGTCCAACATTAAATTTTCAGACTTTTCAAACATACCACAAAGTTGAAATAATTTTAGTGAATTCCTGTATACCTACCACCTATATTTTACCATTAACAATTTATTATATTTGCCTTTTCAATATCTAGCTGTCTCATGTGTATCTTTTATTGCAGACTGCATCAAATTATCTTTTATGAAGGCATTTGAATGTTTTTAAAGGGATGTTATATTTATACTAGGCTGAACCACAAGAACACTAGCAATTTTACATGGCTCAACATAATATAATATTGAAAATTTATTTATCTAAGGTAGTGTATTAGTCAGCCAAAGGGGTGCTGATGCAAAATACCAGAAATTGGTTGGTTTTTATAAAGGGTATTTATTTGGGGGTTGAAGCTTACAGTTACCAGGCCCTAAAGAGTCAACTCAAGGTACCGTAAGAGGTACTTTCTCACCCAAAGTCTGTTGCCACATGTTGACGCAAGATGGAGGGCGGTGTGTGCAAGGGTTCGGCCTTCCTCTTCCTCCTAAGGTTCCGTGGTCCCAGCTCCTTCTGTTCTCAGCTGTAGGCTTACATAAGGCTTGTCTCTCTCCCTTGGGCTCATTTCTTTCTGGGCTTTCTCAGCTGTTCAGGACTCTGATCTCTTTAGGTGCAAGCTATCAGGTGAATGTCTTGGCTTTCTCCTTGGGACTCCAGCATCAAAATTCAAACTCCCCTCTGCTGTGTGGTTTTCTCTGTGTGTCCCCACCCACCAAGGGGACCTACTGACTTTGCCGAATCAAATCCCCAATCATAATTTAATCAAGTAAAAATGAAGCCTCTGAATTTAATATAATCTAATACATCCAGTTACAAATACAATCCAATATCTGTTTTTGGAATTCATAAACAATATCAAACTGCTACAGGTAGTATCACCAGCATTGCTTAGAAGAGTAGGTTTCGTAGGCTAAATATAGTTTATTCAATTTTTGATGATTATTTTGATACATTTTTACATATTTTTCTAAAATTAACTTACATATTTGTTTCTTTGTCTGGTATTTATTAATGAAGGTGAAAGTTAAGGTTATATGTTATAATGTGTTTTAATAGTAGCAAACCTTGTCATTGTTGCAGCTCCAGATACTTTCCCTTTTGGTGGGCTGCTTTAGTTGGTGGAAACCAAGAATTTTTTTTCTTGCAAATAACTTACTAATACCTAAGGACACACATTTAACTTAAGCTTCTACTTACTATCAGTGAATGATTTTTGTTCCTTTTATTTACTTTGAAACACGTGTAAGCAGAGTTCTTGCAGAGGTATAGGCTAGACATTAAGTGAACATTGGGGAAAACCCAATGGGCTTATTTTCTCTGCTAGCCTGCCTTCTCAGCCTCTGAGGACAAATAATCAAGAGTTATTTACAGCCCACTACAAGCTCTTCACCTGAGGAGGGCTGAGATAATATGAAATCCAGAATTCTTTTCGTAGTGGTCCTCTTATGCAGGAAGTCCTAGCCATTTTGGAAGGAGGGATCTATTACCTTTATTAAGTTAATAAATTGGGCCAATAGGACATGAAGGTGGTGGTGGAACTAGTACATTTCCATTAGGGAGAAAGTGTAGCTGGAAATTGCCTTCTGTGTGTGTCCTTTTCACTCTCTGCCACAGAAAGTACCTGTACATAGGGAGGCTAGAGGCATGTGTATTCTCCAACCACTGCTCCTTCCCACTAGGAATTGTTGGAGAATTTCTGTGTGAAAAAAAGGGTATGAAATTTTTAAAGGCTTGGTATTGGTATGTATTGCCATATATTTTATGACTTGTTTATGAGACTATTTCTCTCATCATACTTTAGCCAGTATCAAGTATTCTTATTTCAAAGAATAGAAAAAGGAAAATGTTGCCAATCTGGAAGGCAATAAATCAGGATATCTAAGTATTGAATAAATGATTCTTTTTAAAACCAAGTTATTCCTCCTAGTGGTATAAAATCTCCACAGAGTTTTCTGAAAAACTAGAACTTTGTTTAAATATTGAAGTGTGAAAATAAAAAAACAACAACCCTAGTTTCTCTAGTTACTATTTCAAGTCTATTGTATTATTAGCAAGCTGGTAGAAAATTTAACTAGCTTTTTAGAAGTAGCGTAATTGAAAATAGATAACTTTGGTAAAGCATAAAGAATTAAAGTGCTTAGATGGTGGATAACAATTTGCATTTTTAATACAATTCTGAAGTTTTAACCTTACATTTATATCTGTCAAGTTAGGACAATATATAAGAAAACAGAACGATTATCTCATAATGTATGTGGAAGTTTTTTTTTTATTGGTACATATTAATAAAGCGTACAATTCATCCAAAGTGTACAATCAATGGTTCTTGGTATAAATACATAGTTGTGCATTCATCTCTTCAATCCTTATTAGGGTATTTTCATTATTTCAATAATAATAATAAAAAACAGACAACTAACCAAGAAAATTCTTCACTTCTCAATCTATGCTTCCCTACTGTACATAGCTGCTATTTCTGGCTATTCTTGCAATTTATTTATTTATTTATTAAGCAGTTTTGTTAAGATATATTCACATATCATATGATCTATCCAAAGTGTGTAGCCAATGGCTTTTAGTATAGTCATGGTGTTGTGCATTCATTTCCGCAAAAAATTTTAGAACAATTTCGTTACTCCAAAAAGAAAAACTCCACATCCTTAGCAGTCCTTCCCCAGCCCTTCATAACCACTAATCTAATTTTAACTTTATAATTTGATTTATATTTACATTTTATATAAATGGAATCATATAATATGTTGTACTTCGTGTCTGGTTTCTTTCAGTTAGCATAATGTTTTTTTGTCTGATATTATCATGTTGTATTAATATACATTTGTTCAGTTTCAAAGAAAGATGGTCTTATATATGCAATTTTACACATATTCATATTTCACATGCTGTTTTACTATGCTATAATAGTCCCATGTTACAATTTTTAGCTTTCCTTTTAGTAACATAGATACCTGAGACTTTTCCCTTTCAACCACTTTCATACCCACATAATAGTACTTCTAGTTACAAATATTATGTTGGGCTTTCACCTTTTCTATTCATTTCCAAAGATTAACACGCATCCTTTTTACCAATTCTTCATAAGTAAACCCTCAGCTTTGCATTCTCTAACCTCATTCTGTTTTCTGGTCACCCATATTGAAGTCAATAACTCCATGAGATTACACAATGTATTTAGTTCATAATAGTGTAATCATTCACTGTTTGTCCTTTTGTGCCTGGCTTGCTTTGCTCAACATAATATCCTCCAGATTCATCCATGCTGTCATGTGTTTTACAACTTCATTTTTTCTTACAGCTGCATAATATTCCATTGTGTGAATACACCACAGTTTATCCATTCATCAGTTGATGGTCATCTGGGTTATTCCCAATTATTGGCAAATGTGAAAATGCTGCTATGAATATTGTTGTACAGATGTCTGTTTGTGTCTCTGCTCTCAGTTCTTCTGGGTGTAAACCCAGTAGTGGTATTGCCAGGTCATGTGGCAAATCTATATTCACCTTCTTTAGGAACGGGCAAGCAGTCCTACACTGTGGCTATACCTTTCTACATTCCCACCAACAGTGAATAAGTGTTCCTATCTCTCCACATCCTTTCCAACACTTGTAGTTCTCTGACTTTTTAATAGTGCCCATTCTAATAGGTGTGAAATGATCTCATTGTAACTTTGATTTGCATTTCCCTAATTGCTAGTGAGGTTGAACATTTTTTCATGTGCTTTTTTTGCCATTTGTATTTCTTCTTTGGGCAAATGTCTATTCAAGTCTTTTGCACATTTCTTTATCAAACCGTTTGTCTTTTTATTTTGAGTTGTAGCATCTCTTTATTTATCATAAATATTAAACCCTTATCGGATATGTGATTTCTAAATATTTTCTCCCATTGAGTTGGCTGCCTTTTCACCCATTTGACAAAGCCTTGTGAGGTGCAAAAGTGTTTAATTTTGAGGAGGTCCCACTTATCTATTTTTTCTTTTGTTGCATGTGCTTTGGGTATAAGTTCCAAGAAATCACCACCTACCACAAAGACGTTTCCCTACATTTCATTCTAGTAGTTTTATGGTCTTGTCTTTTATATTTAGGTCTTTGATCCATTTTGAGTTGGTTCTTTTTCTTTTTCTTTTTTTTTTAGTTGATTCTTGTAAAGAGACTGAGTGAGATAGGGGTCCTCTTTCATCCTTTTGGTTATGGATATCCAGTTCTCCCAAAACCATTTTATTGAAGAGACTGTTTTGTTCCCTTAGCATGGCTTTGGTAGGTTTGTCAAAATCCAGTTGGCTGTAGAGGTGAGGATTTATTTCTAGACTATCAATTCTATTCCACTGATTCATGTATCTATATTTATGCCAATACCATGCTGGGTTTTTTTATTAGTTTTTTTTTTTTAGTAGGTACTGGGACCAAATCCAGGACCTTGTACATGGGAAGTAGGCACTCAACCACTTGAACTACATCCACTCCCCAGTACCATGCTGTTTGACCATTGTAGCTTTGTAATATGTTTCAAGGTCAGGCAGTGAAATTCCTCTCATGTTGTTGTTCTTTTTTAAATGCTTTTTGCCTATTCGGGTGCACTTTCCCTTCCAAATGAAGGGTAGTTACCTTTTCTATTTCTGTAAAGTAGGCTGTTGGAATTTTGATTGGTATTGCATTGAATCTATAAATCAGTTTGGATAGGATTGACATCTTCATGATATTTAGTCTTCCAGTTCATGAACCTGGAATGTCTGTGCATTTGTTTAGGTCTTCACTGATTTCTTTTAGCATTGTTTGTAGTTTTCTGCATATAGACCCTGTAATTCTTTGGTTAAATTGATTCCTAGGTATTTGAGTCTTTTTGTTGCTATTGTAAATGGAATTTCCCCCCTGATTTCTCCCTTAGATTGTTCAGTACTAATGTAAAGAAACAATATAAATTTTTGCGTGTTGATCTGGTATCCTGCCACTTTGCTGAACTCCTTTATTAGCTCAGGTAGCTTTGTTATAGACATTTCAGAAATTTCTAAATATAGGATCATATAATTCATGAAGAGTGAGAGTTTTACTTCCTCTTTTCCTATTTGGGTACTTTTTTTTTTTTTTTTTTTTTTTAACTTGTCTAATTATTCTAGCTAGAACTTCTAACACAATTTTGAATAACAGTGGTGACAGTGGGCATCATCCTTGTCTTGTTCCCGATCTTAGAGGGAAAGCTTTCAACCTTTCCCCATTGAGTATGATGTTGGGTGTAGGTTTTTCATATATGTCCTTTATCATATTGAGGTGTTTTCCTTCTATTCCTATCTTTTGAAGTGTTTTCATGAAGAAAGGACCTGGATTTTTTCAAATGCCTTTTCTGCATCGATCAAGATGACCATGTGGTTTTTTTTCTTTCATTTTGTTAATGTGGTGTATTATGTTAATTGATTTTCTTATGTTGAATCACCCTTGCATACCAGGAATAAATCCTACTTGGTCGTGATGTATAAGTCTTTTGATATGCTGTTGGATTCTATTTGCAAGTATTTTGTTTATAGAATTTTTGCATCTATGTTCATTAGAGAGATTAGTCTGTAATTTTCTTTTCTTGTAGTGTCTTTATCTTGGTTTGGTATTCACTTCATAAAATGTGTTGGGTAATTTTCCCTCCTCTTCAATTTTTTGGAGAGTTTAAACAGGATTGGTGTTAATTCTTCTCGAAATGCTTGATAGAATTCACCTGTGAAGCCATCTAGTCCTGGACTTTTCTTTGTTGGGAGATTTTTGATGATAGATTCAATCTCTTTAAATGTGATTGGTATGTTAAGTTCTTGTATTTCTTGTAGTGTCATTGGAAGTTGTTTGTGCATTTCTAGGAATTTGTCCATTTCGTCTAGGTTATCTAGTTTGTTGGCATATAGTTTCTCATCATATCCTCTTATGATCCTTTTTATTTCTGTGGGATCAGTCGTAACCTCCTCCCTTTCATTTCTGATTGTATTTATTTGCATCTTCTCTCTCTCTCTTTTTTTTTTATTAGTCTAGCAAGGAGTTTGTCAATTTTATTGATCTTCTCAAAGAACCAGCTCCTGGTTTCGATGATTTTCTCTATTTGTTCTCAATTTCATTTATTTCTGCTCTAATCTTTGTTATTTCTTTCCTTCTGTTTGCTCTGGGAATGCTTTGCTGTTCTTTTTTTAGTTTCCCCAGTTGTTCAATTAGATCTTTGAGTTTAACTCTTTCTTCTTTTATAATATAGGCATTTAGGTCTATACATTTCCCTCTAAGGACTGCCTTCGCTGTATTCCATAAGTTTTGAAAAGTTGTGTTCTTTTTGTCATTCATCTCAATATATTTACTGATTTCACTTGTAATTTTTTTCTTTGACCCACTGATTATTTAGAAGTATGTTGTTCAGGCTCCACACATTTGTGAATTTACCTCTTTCCCATCTATTAATGATTTCCAGTTTCATTCCATTATATCTGAGAAGGTGCTTTGTATGATTTCAATCTTTTTTTTTAAAGATTTATTTATTTTTATTTATTTATTTTTATCTACCCCCCGTCCTTCTGTCCCCCCGTCCCCATGGCTCCTTCATCTGTTGCTTGTTGTCTCCTCACCTTTTCTAGGAGGCACCGGGAACCAAAACCTGGACCTCCCATGTGGGAGGCAACTGCCCAACTGCCTGAGCCACATCCATTCCCCACTGGCTGCATCATCTGCTGGCGGTGGCATCTGCTGGTTGCGGCACCTGTCAGTTGCAGCAGTTGCGGCGTCTGCTCATTGGCGGTAGTTGCAGTATCTGCTCATCTTCTTTAGGAGGTACCGGGAACCAAACCTATGACCTCTCATGTTGGAGGCGGACACCCAACTGCTTGAACCACATCTGCTCCCCTAATTTCAATCTTTTATATTTCTTGAGAGCAGCATTGTGACCGAACATGTGGTCTATCATGGAAAAAGACCCATGTGCCCTTGAGAAGAACGTATAATCCGCTGAGTTTGAGTGCGGTGTTCTGTATATGTCTGTTAGATCTAGCTCATTTACTATATTGTTCAAGTTCTCTGTTTCCTTGTTGTTCTTCTGTCTAGTTCTGCTAATGGTGTGAATGATGTGTTGAAGTCGCCAATGATTATTGTAGAGATGTCTATTTCTCCTTTCAGTTTTGCCAGAGTTTGCCTCATGTATTTTGGGGCACCCTGGTTAGGTTCATAGATATTTATGACTGTTATTTCTTCCAGGTGGATTGTCCCTTTTATTAATATATAATGGCCTTCTGTATCCCTTAAAGCTTTTTTGCATTTAAAGTCTGTTTTGTCTGATATTATTATAGCTACCCCTGCTCTTTTTTGGCTACTATTTGCATGGAGTATATTTTTCCAACCTTTCACTTTCAGCCAATTTGTATCCCTATATCTCCTATAGGCAGCATATGGATGGCTCATGTTTTTTTTTATCCATTCTGTCAGACTTTATCTTTTGATTGGGGTGTTTAATCCATTCATATTCAATGGTTTTACTGCAAATGCATTATTTACTTCTACCATTTTATTCTTTGGTTTTCATATGTCATCTTATTTTCATCTGTCTTTTTACTCTTTGGTTATCCTTTCTGCTAGTCTTGTCTTCTACACTCTCCTCAAAGCCTCTCTCTCCTGTGTTTTCCTTTCAGGTTGAAAGTATCCCTTTAATATATTCTGCAAAGGTGAATTCGTTTTTACAAACTCTCTTAGTGTCTGTTTGTTTGTGACTATTTTAAACTCACATTCATATTTGAAGGACAGTTTCGCTGGATAAAGAATTCTTGGCTGGCAGTTTTTCTCTTTCAGTGTCCTAATTGTATAATACCACTGTCTTGCCTCCGTGGTTTCTGATGAGAAATCTGCCCTAAGTCTTACTTGGCTTCCCGTGCATGTGTTGGTTTGCTTGCTGCTCTCAGAATTTTCTCTTTAACTTTGACATTTGACATTCTGAGTAGTATGGATCTTGGCGTAGGTCTATTCACATTTATTCTGCTTGGGGTACCCTGTGTTTCTTGGACATGTAAGTTCATTTCTTTCATGAGAGTTGGGAAATTTTCAGCTGTTATTTCCTCAAGTACTCTTTCTGCCCCTTTTCCCTCCTCTCCTGTTCTGAAGTCCCATGACATGTATTTTGTTGAGTTTCGTGTTACCATTCAAGTCCCTGATCTATTTGTTCCATTCTTTTCTTGCATTCTTCTTTTCTTTCAATTTCAGCTGTTTATTAGGCAATGTATCACTTATTCTTTCTTCTATTATTTTGAGTCTGCTGTTGTATGCCTCTAATGTGTTTTTTATCTCCCCTATCGTGTCTTTCATTCTCATGACTTCTGTTACTTTTCTATTCAGGTTTTCAAATTATTTTTTGTGTTTGCTCAGTGTCATCTTATGTCTTTTATGTCTTTAGCCATATTGTCTTTCACCGCATTCATATAATTTTGGAAATTTGTGTGCATCTTGTTGATTAATTCTCTCAAATCCTTTGTCTCTTCTGGGGATTTGATATATTCCTTTTCTTGGACTACTTCCATTTTCTTAGTATGGCTGATGTCTAGGCATCTGATTAGGGTGGTGAGTTCACTCAGATGTTCAATTTCTTTCTCTGTAGTAAGGATTTTGTGGTGGGAGGCTGTGTGTTACTTCTGTTCTTTGATTCTTGGTTCAGCCTGTTCTGGGTCTTTAGAGTTGTATTTGTCAGTTGCTCACATCTCTGCCCTGGACCCAATAATGGGTTGCCGACCCACTCCCTTGGGCCTTGGGGCTGTTGGCTGTAAATACAGACCAGAAAAAGCCTCTTAGTTACTTTTAATTTCCTCACATGCACTTCTTTGGTCTTCCAGCAGATGGTGCTCTTTGGTAGCCCTCTCAGTTCAATGCCTGGTCAGAGTGCTTGCTGCAGCTCAGACCTGATCAGTATGATAGAGGATCCTGCCTGAAGGCTGAGAGTCTTGTAATTCGAACTTTGTCAGAGGCAGTTCTGCAACCTTTGCTGGTAGCCCCCTACCTTTTCCAGAGTAGGAAGTAATTCCACTCCCCTCTGCATCCTCAACAAGGAGTCCTGGTCAGTAGAGAGGGATATTAGAGAATCGGATCTCTTTAGTCCCTTTCTGGCTCCCAAGGTAAACAATGGTATGGCCCCTCTCAGCCTGGTAAGTCTAGGGGACACAGCAGACCAAATCTGTGGGTCAAAAGCTGAGTCAGCCTTAGGCTGTGCTCCTCTCTTTTCCCTTTCCTGGGAAGGTGGATCCCTGGGACCCACTTTGTTTGTAGCCACAGGTTCCGAGGTCTGAGAATTCAAAACTGTGTGTAGTGTGGGGGAGGATGCCAGCAGTTGCAGCTGTGGTTTTTCACTCACAGTTTTGCCATCGCTATTCTTTTCCTTTGCCCCTCTCTCTTCTGGAGGTTACCAGTCTTCCCCTGGTGTCCTACACTCTAGAAGATTTTTTTCCAGGCTGTTTCTGCCTGTTCTCTAGCTAATTTTCTGGGAGAGTAGAGGGTCCCGTGTCTTTCTAGTCTACCATCTTCCTGGAAGTTTGGGAGTTTTTAATAATTTCCTACAGTTATCATTGCTCTTGAATAGTGTCTTAAAATATTTCAAGGAGAAGAGGAAGATAGCCTTGAAAGGAGCATTTCGGTAGATAGCTCTTGCAGGAGCCTGTCTTATTCACCTGGCTACAACCTACTTGGTTCTTCAAAATTCAGTTCAGATTACTTTTTCAAAAAAGCTTTCTTCAAACAATCACCAGCATGTACCCAGACCCACCCACTCATAGTACCTGGTTAGTTGTTCTTCCAGTGCCCAGTGGCATCCAATATTTACCTTTGCCATAGCACTTCATTGTTTTATCTCTTTACTTTTCTGCTTCCCCAACTAGAATGTGATCTCCTTATGGACAGGAACTAGGCCATGGATAATAGGTACTTGTTGAGTTAATCCTATGAAAATATGACCTTTTTTTTTTTTTTCCCCTAGTTTTGGAGTATGTAGGAGGATAGTGGGCCCTTGTAGTCAACAGTTCATTTTACAAGAATCTGTTAGCTTGTAGAGAGGAGAATGAGGGGAGACATCTTAGCTACCTTTGAATATTATAAAAGCTATTTTGCAGAAAAAGAAATAAGACTATCATTTGCCTTATAGAAGTAGACTTTAGATTTGATTTTTCTAATAGTAGAGTTAAGTAGAGCTGCCAGAAAATGGAATGGACTGTGATTTTGAGGAGCTCCATCTCTTTCCTCATAAGTCAAGCAAGTGCCAGCTAGAGGTGTTTTAACAGGGATTCCAATCTTGAGTAAGAAGATAGACTGTATATCCTAGAAGCCCTTCTAACTCATAGGTTCTCTGGTTCTTTGCTAATTCTATACAACAATTTTTTTTCAATTTTATTTATACATATTAATAAAGCATAAACCCATCCAAAGAGTACAATCGGTGGTATTTGGTGTAATCACATGTTTGTGCGTTCATCATCCGAATCACTCCCATAGCACTTTCATTATTCCAATAATAATAATAATAAGCAAAAAGCAAACAAGCAAACAAAACTCATCACCTCTCAATCTGTATATGCCTTGCCTGGCATACATAACTGCTATTCTTTTTCCTTCTATCTAGTATATTTGTATTTATATTTTGTAAAAACAGTCTTATATATGCAATATCACCCATATTCGTGTTTTACATGAGGTTTTACTATCTTCCAGAGTCCCATGTTATAGTTTTTAGCTTTCCTTTTAGTAATATACATGACCTTAGACTTTCCCTTTCCACCACTGTCATATCCATATAACAGCACGGCTAGTTAAAAACACCATGATTTACCCATTTCTATTCCTTTCCAAAGCTTTACAAACAACCTTTTAAACAATTCTGCACAGATTAACCCTCAGCTTTCCATTCTCTACCCTCCTATTTTCTGGTGACCTATATTCTAATTATTAACTCCATGGGTTTACACAGTATGTTTAGTTCATAATAGCACAATCATATGGTATTTGTCCTTTTGTGACTGGCTTGCTTCACTCAACATAATATCCTCCAGGTTTATCCATGTTGTTATATGCTTCATGACTTCATTTCTTCTTACTACTGCATAATATTCCATTGTGTATACACCACAATTTGTTTATCCATTCATCAGTTGATGGATACCTGGATTGTTTCCAACTTCTGGCAATTGTAAATAACACCACTATGAACACTGGTGTGCAGATGTCTGTTCATGTCTCTGCCCTCAGTTCTTCTAGGTATATATCTAGTAATGGTATTTCCGAGTCACATGGCTAGTCTATATTTAACTTCCTTAGGAACTGCCAAATAGTCCTTCACAGTAGCTGTACCATTCTATATTCCCACCAATAGTGAATAAGCATTCTTATCTTCCCACATCCTCTCCAACATTTACAGTTTTCTGACTTTTTAATAGGTGTGAAATTATATCTCATTGTAGTTTTGATTTGCATTTCCCTAATCGCTAGTGATGTTGAACATTTTTTCATGTGTTTCTTCACCATTGGTATTTCTTCTTTGGACAATTGATTTTTCAAGTCTTTTGCCCATTTTTAAATTGGGTAGTTTGTCTTCTTATTGTTGAGTTATATGATTGATCTCTTTGTATTTCATAGATATTAAACTCTTATCAGATAAGTGATTTCCAAATATTTTCTCCCATTGAGTTAGCTGCCTTTCCCCCCTTCTGACAAAGTCCTTTGAGGTGCAAAATGTTTACTTTTGAAGAGGTCCCATTTATCTATTTTTTTCTTTTGTTGCTTGTGATTTGGGTGTAACATTTAAGAAACTACAGCCTACTATAAGATCTTGAAGATGTTTTCCTACATTTTCTTCTAGGAGTTTTATGATTGTTGCTTTTATATTTATATTTTATGTTTGGGTCCTTGATCCATTTTGAGTTCATTTTTGTATAAGGTACAACAATTTTAGTAGTTCCCTTCAGTATAGTAAAGGTAGATAACATTCGAGGAGTGCCTAGTACAACATTACTTAGTTTTTAAATCTTTTAACAGGTAGGTGATATTATTTCCATTACTTATGAAAAAACTGAAGTACAGAGGCGATATGCTTTGTCCTGAGGTCATACTGCTAGTGGCAAAGCCAGAATTCAGCTTATTCAGAGCTCTTAAACTCTAAATAAATCTACCTTTTTGGCCTTATATTATTTCACTAAACTTGACTATGTTTCAGATAGTGATCTTTTTGTATAGAATGCTTAGGTTCCCCCACTCTTTCCCTTACACTTTCACTAAATTGAAATATTTAGCATGTTTTAAGACCCACCTCAATTGGAAATTATTTCTCTCCTGAAAATTCTATTAGTACTTACTTGCTTAAAAAAATTTTTTTTTAATTGTGCAATAATTTCAAACTTATAGAAAAGTGCAGAAATAATACAGAAATAATTTATGGAATTCTAACATACCCCCATCTACATACCCAAATTTCAAATTTACCAACTATTAGCATTTTGCCACATTTATTATATCATTCTATTTGTCTCCCTCCCTCTCTCTCTTTCTTACTCTCTTTCTCTCTTTCATCTTTCTATCCTTATCAGCAGCACTTAACCTGCTTTTTAAATTTTCTCTTTGTTTTTAATTTTCTGCAGCTTCTTTGTGATGCCTGTGCAGATTAGTTTTTACTTATATTTATCAGTTAGCTTTTGCTGGGAAACAAACCACCCTAAAATTTAGGGGTGTAAAACAAGAATCATTTATTTAATTCACAATTCTGTTGGTTAGTTTGGGTTGGGTCCGGATGAATGATACTTCTGTACTCCACATGTTCTTGGCTCCATGTGGTCTCCCATGTGCATCAGGTAGGGTCAGCTGCAGGTCAGGTAGACAGTTCTGCTTCTGTGGGTTGGCTGGCTGTTGGCTGGGACAGTGTCATCTGGTATGTTAGTCCGAGCTTGTTCATATGGCAGCATCAGGGTTCCAAGAGAGAAGATGTCAGCCTCTTATATCTGAGCTCAAAACTGGCACCTCGCTTCTACCATATTCTATTGGTCAAATAAGCCCGGTTTCAAGGGATGGGGAAATAAACTTTCTCTCTCTCTCTTTCCCCCCCCCCCCCCGAGGTACCAGGGCCAGGGATTGAATCCAGGACCTCATATATGGGAAGCCGACACTTAACCACTGAGCCACATCGGCTCCCCTGAGTTGGTTTATTCCTTTGATGTTTTTTTTGTTTTTTGTTTTTTGTTTTTAGGAGGCACCGGGGACCAAACCCGGGACCTCCCATGTGGGAAGCAGACACTCAACTGCTTGAGGCACATCCTCTCCCAAACTTTACCTATTGATATGAAGAGCAACAAATCACATTTCAAAGGGGTGTGGATATAGGGAGTGTATATATACTCTACCACATTATATCCATTTCATTGCTTTATTCTGGTTAGGTTTTTTGACCTCTTTTCTAGTTCACCAGCTCTTCTTCAGCTGTGTCTTATCTGCTGTTAAGAATGCCACTGAGAAGAAATTATATCAATGATGTGGAGGCAGTGGCCACTGGAGGTTCTGAGGGCAGGGAGAGGGAAAAACAGGTATAATATGGGGGCATTTTTGGGGCTTGGGGATTGTCCTGAATGACATTTCAGTGACAGATACAGGCCATTATAAATCTTTTCATAGACTACAGAATTGTGTGGGAGAGAGAGTAAACTACAATGTAAACTTTAATCCACTCTTAGTGGCAGTGCTCTAAAATGTGTTCATCGATTGCAATGAATGTACCTCACTAATGAAGGATGTTGCTAATGTGGGAAAATGTTGGAGGTGTGGAGAGTGGGGCATATGGTAATCCCCTGTATTTTTTATGTGACATTTGTATAATCTAAATATCTCTAAAAAAATAAAAATAATAATAATAATAAAAAGAATGCCATTGAGTTTTTAAATTTGGTTATAGTATTTTTTAATTCTATAATTTCTGGTGGTTCTTTTTTCAAATGACATTTTTTATGGTTTCCAGTTCATTACTGGAACTTTAAAGCTTGTCTGTCTCCATGAACATGGTAAGCATAATTTTATTACAGTTTGTTTCTGATAGCGCCAATGTGTGGAGTTTCTCTGTTTTTGACTTGTTGCTTTTGTTGATTGTATCTCATATTGTAATATGTCTTACAATCTTTGTTGAACAAATAATTTGAAAATGCGTTTTCAGAAACAGAGACCTAAAATATTACCTTTCAGAGAGAATTTTCATTTTCTTCTGCAAGGTACCTGAGGGTGCTATCAGTCTAGGACAATACTTCCAAATTTTTTGGTTTACCTAGATGGTCTTTGGAATATAATTTGTCACATTACTTCCAAAGTGCTAGTGTTTCCTTCTTTCACAGGCAAGGAACATTCTTCCAGGGCTTTTAGTCTGCCAGAATTGCAACTTGCCTCTCAGTGTTTCCAGAAGATTGTCAGAGTGCCCCAGAGATGAGTCCTCTCCCTCCTTTCCACGGGAAGTGCCACTCTGCCTTTCAGCTGTCACTCTCCCTTTCAGTGGTCTTTCCACACTCAGGCAGAAATTCTTGTTCACCTCTTTGTGCTCTCTCCCTGCAAAAACACACTGGGGGCGGGGGGTGGGGAATATAGCTTATCTTTTATTTTATTTTTTAAATCAACAGATCTCTGGTAGATGCTGCCATTATCTGTTGTGTTTCTTCTTCTTCTTTTTTTTTTTTTTTTTTAAGATTTATTTACTTATTTATTTCTCCTCTGCCCCTGGTTGTTTTGTGCTCACTGTCTGCTCTCTGTGTCCATTCACTGTGTGTTCTTCTGTGTCTGCTTGTCTTCTCTTTAGGCAGCACTGGGAGCTGATCCAGGGACCTTCTCTTGCACCACCTCAGCTCCCTGGTCTGCTCCGTCTCTTATTGTCTCTCCTCTGTGTCTCTTTTTGTTGTGTCATCTTGTTGCACCAGCTTTCCGCGCAGGCCAGCACTCTGCGCGGGCCAGCACTCTGCATGGACCAGCTCTCTGCTCAGGCCAACTCGCTGCTTGGGCCAACTTGCCTTCACCAGGAGGCCCCAGGAATCGAACCCTGGGCCTCCCATATGGTAGACGGGAGCCCAATTGCTCGAACCACATCCGCTTCCCTTTTTTCTTTATTTTTAAAGGAGCTTTAGATTATTACATAAATGTTACATAGAAAATATAGGAGATTCCTATATATCCTACCCCCACCCCGCCACTTTCCTCCATTAACAGCATTTTTCATTAGTGTGGTACATTTGTTACATTTTGATGAGCACATATTGAATTATTGCTAAGCATGGGCTATAATTTACATTATGTTTTGCACTTTTTATCACACAATTTTATAGGTTTTGACAAAATTATAATGGCCCATATCTGTTTTTGCAGTATCATGCAGAATGATTCCAATGTCTCAAAAATGCCCCATGTTACACCTATTTTTCCCTCTCCCCCCTCTTAGAACCTCTGGTGACCACTGACTTTATATCAATGTTACAAGTTCTTCCATTACTAGAATACTAATATGTCAACTTTAGTCCATAATTGCATTCCCCCATTATGTTTGTTCGTTTCTCTATCTTGAGGGTTTTGGGACGGTGATGCCCGCTGTCCTTCAGATTGAGAGGGGGCTTAGATCCCATGGGGCAGATGGATGGAGCTGTCTTGCTTGCAGTTATAGATACTCTCTGCTTATTGGGATGGGTATTATCCATCATCATCCTTTTGTTAGTTGTCCTGGGTGAGTCCAATGAACTGGAGAGTAGGTGTTCATAGTTTATCTTTTCAAGCATTTGAAAGGAAATTGACTTTTTAATTTAAATTCAAAGCTAAAACTTTTAAGAAAAAGTAGCATCTTAAATTCAGTAACTTAAGAGTTATAGACTTATTGTTTCTTGTGATGGTCTAAAAACCTTTAAAAAATTGTGCTATACTATAAAGAAAACTATAAACTAGAAGGAAAACTGGTATTTTAGATTCAGTAACTTAGAATTACAGATTTAGTGTTTCTTATGATGGACTGGAAACTGAAAAACAAAACAACCAACTGACGGCTATAAAGAAAAACCACAAAGTAGAGCACTGTGAGGGAAATGACGGTAAATAGAAATGAATAAATAAATAGGCATTAGAAAATATAATAGCCCTCTAAACATTATTTTTATTTGATATTATTTTAGGTATCGTCAGATCCTGGAAAAAGCCATTCAGTTATCTGGGGCAGAACAACTTGAAGCTTTGAAAGCATTCGTGGAAGCAAGTAAATGGAATGGAAATCCCGTGTTTGTTTTATATCACTGAGCTCAGACTTTAAAGCTTGCTTAAGCCTTGTTTTTATATCAGATTATCAAAGTTTAATATGCATTGAGATTTATTTATTTTAGAATAAAACAAATTTTGTTTTAAACTATTTACAACTTGATTATTTTTTAATGAATTGTCTTCCAAGTGACATTCCCAGTAAAGGTTTTGTATAGTTATTAATACGATAGCTGATGAGAGACAATATAGCATAATGGTAAAGAGAATAGTCTCTCTGGATTCACATCCTGGTCTGCTGTTTTATTAGTTGTGTGATATTGGATAAATTATTTAACCTCTCTGTGCCTCTTTTTCCTTATCTATAAAATGGTAGTAATGGCACCTACTTATCTGTGGAATTGTTGCAAGATTAAATGATTAATATTTATATATTAATAAAGAGCTTAGACTAGTACTTTCATGTAATAAGCACTTTATGAATGTTAGCTACTACGAATGTTAACATTCTTTTTGAATTGGGAACTTAGATATTTGCATTCTTCAAGACATCTTCTCTTTCTTTTCATCCCACCTTCAAACATATCCAGTTATATTGAAAATTACTGAAGATTCAGGCTGAAATTATTAATACTGTGTTAACAATATTAATGATATTTGTTGGTACTTTCCAATTTATATAGTGCCTTTAGACACATTCATCACATTTGCTCTTTTTAATAATCCTGTGACTAGACAATAGGTATCCCTGTATAATATATTATGAAATGAGTTTCAGAGTATTAAGTGCCTTGGAGGACATTCAGCTAGTCAATGACAAGCCCAGACTAGAAACTAGATTTTCTAACTTAGGGTCCCTAGGTACTTGCATTTCCCTGAGAACCACTAGTTTGTGGTAGTTTCTTTCCAACATTTGAAAGTGTCTAATGGCACCTGTAATGAAATGTTTTTCTAATCGCATCTGGTATTATTCAGTAATGAATTCCAATTAAAAATTTTTGTAAAACTAGTTTGTTACAAGAACTGTGTGTTATTTTCTAAAAAATTGAGGCTTGCAATGTGGGAGGAACTGGCAATGGTTTAAGAAAAACTATTAGGAATGACTGTTAGGAATGACTTATTATAGCTTTGTGGTAAAAGAAGAGTGCTTTTTATAATCTTTGAGCTTTATATAAACTTGAATCCAGTGAACCACCAAAAAAAGCAGTCTACTGTGAAAATCACATATCCACTGAACAGTTTTTGAACTGTCATTTATTTTTTTATTGTAACTACTGATTTAAAGACCTACATAATTTATTTAAGTAGTGGTTCACAAGCATGATGTATTTTTAAAAATTCAATAATAGTGATTATACTCGCTAACATTTGATGAGTGCTATGTGCCAGGCACCATTTACAGTGCTTTATATATACTATTGCAACAACTATCTAATGAGATGGATGATGATATCCATATTTTATACATGAGGGAACAGAAGCACAAAGAAATGAAGTTTCTTATTCTAGATCATATAATTGGAAGTGCTGGGAGCAGTGTGGCTCCAGAGCCTGTGTCTGTAACTGCTATACAATAATACCTCATAAATACATACACATAATGTCACACTATAATGTCAACACATATGGTGTAGACTTGAGTTCTTATTTGTTGTTTTCATTGGGAAAGTGAAGTTGGCAGTAACTGTTTATTTAAATTCCATGAAAATTATTTTAATGTTTTGTTATTTAACCCATTTTTTGGAGCTAGCTAGGAGATAGGCACATAAATAAAAACAGAAGTGCATCTAATTAGTAGAAAAATAAAGATGAGAAAGGGAGACTATAAAATTTTCAACTTTTTAAACCAAAACTTTTTTTCAGCTGTTTCTATTTCATAGAAAAGTTATGATATTTTTTACTGTTTTGGTATAGTCATCAATTCAGCATAAGGAAAAATTGATTCTGTAATATAGAAGATGATTAGTGTGTGAAAATTCAAGGTTGCATTAATATAGATTGTTTTTTGTATTTTATTTTTTTTTAAATTTTTTTTTTGTTTTTTGTATTTTAGATAAAGATGGATTGCTTAATGAAAAAAATATAAATCATTCATGTTTTCTTATCTCTTACTTTTTTTAAACCAAGTGGTAAATGAGAATGTCAGCCTCGTGATCTCTAGACAGCTGCTGACAGATTTCTGCACGCATCTCCCTAACCTGCCTGACAGCACAGCCAAAGAAATCTATCATTTCACCTTGGAAAAGATTCAACCTAGAGTCATTTCATTTGAGGAGCAGGTAAGAAGAAAGGACTAATCCCAGTGTTATAAACTCTAGAGCACTGATTTTAAACTTCAGATAGCAACAATTATTTTGAGTGATCTTATTAATTTTAAAAGAAATAATGTATTTTCTACAAAGTGGTGTGCTGAACGGCATTTACAATATAAAAATCTAGTAAATATTAAGATACTGCAACTCTGATTGACATTTGTTCATATGTTATAATTTGATTTTATATTCCAAGTAGTACTCTTGAGATAATTTTTTAAAAAATCAGTAAAATTGTTAATCAGACTGAAATATAGGAAAATTTATGTATGTAATAACGTAAAAGCAAAATTTAATATTTAAACTAAAATATTGCCATAATATGTTCATTATTTTGGTGTTCTGTAAATATAAAATTCATAGAAAAATTTGGGTAGTCACGATAAAATTTTTTTGTTTAATTTCCAGGTTAATTTGTTGAATGAGACTTTGTCACAATAGATTAACTTACCTGTTTATTTTAATTATTTACTAATGTCAGTTGAAATAATTTAACATGTATACCCACTATTCCAGGTTGCTTCAATAAGACAGCATCTTGCATCCATATATGAGAAAGAAGAAGATTGGAGAAATGCAGCCCAAGTGTTGGTGGGAATTCCTTTGGAAACAGGACAAAAGTATAGTAAATAATGGATATTGGATGCATATATATAATTGTTTTCTTATATATTTTTTATATTCTGGTGGGGAAAAACAGATAATAAATAATGAATTGAATTTTATAGTATGTTAGAAGGTGATAAGCTCTACGGAGAAGAGAAAAGTAAGGAGGCAGGTTGTATCATTAAATAGGGTGGTTGGGGTGGTCTTCGTTGCTCTGATGTCACCTTATCAAGGATTTGAAGGAGATAAGGGAGTGGCTATGCAGCTATATGAGGAAAGAATATTAGAGTTGAGGTGACAGCTAGTTCAAAGACCCTAAGATGAGAACATGCCTGGTATGGTTTAAGAAGAGCAAGATGGCCAGTATAGGTAGAGTGGTGTGAGCAAAGAGGATAGAGATAGGGGATAAGATCAGAGAGTAATGGGGACCAGAGCATGTAGGGCCTTGTAAACCATTGTAAGGATTTTGAACAGTAGTGTGACATGATCTGATTTATATTTTAAAGAATCACTCTGATCACTGGGTTGAGAATAAACTGTAGGTAACCAATGATAGAACTAAGGACAGTAGTTAAGAGGTTTATGCACTACTGTAGATGAGAGTGTTAACAGTGGAGATTGTGAGAAATGTTGTGTTCTAGATGATTTAAAGGTGGAGCTAAGGATTTTCTGGTGAATTATATGTGAAGTGTGTGAAAAGAGCCAAGATAAGACTTGATTATTTGGGCCCGAACAACTGGAAAGATGGAGTTGCCATCTACTGAGTGGGGAAAATAAGGTTTTTAGAGAAAGATTGGGTTCCATGTTGGACATGTGATTACAAAGAGGTGATATCCAGTAGGGAGTTAAATATATTAGTTTGGAGTTTAGGAGAGAGGTCTGGGCTACCATATACATTTAGGAGTCACATACATGTGGATGGAATTTAAAGCATTAGAGTAGATGAGATCACCAAGGGAGGCAATGTAGATAGAAAAGACAACTGAAGAATGAGGCCTAGAGCATGCCAACATTAAGAAGTCAGGGGCAAGAGACAGATCTAACAGGAGACAGAGAAGTATTGTCCATTAAGGTAAAGAGGAAAAGTAGAAGAGTGTGGTGTCCAAGAAACCATATGAGGAAAGTGTATCAAGGAGTGAGTGATAGCTATTATGTTGATATGTCAAATGATCTGAGGAGTGAAAGTTAACCATCAGAATTAGTAATGTGGAGGTCATTGGTGACCTTGACAAGACTGCTTTGGTGAAATAGGAGTGAAAGGCTGATTAGAGTGGAGGGGTTTTCAAAAATGGGAGCAAAGAAATAGGTTGGAAGATGACAGGGGAGGTTAGGTTAAGAGATTATTTTTTCTTTTATAATTCAGTAGAAAGCAAAAACTTGATAAAGGGGAGTGGTGGAGAGGATTATTGCAGGAGTAAACAATAGGAATCAAGTGAAAGGATAGGCTTTAGAAAAGGGCAGCAGAGTTCATCTACAGCAGGGTTTTTCAACTTTGGCACTATTGACACTTTCAACTGTATAATTATTTGTTGTGATGGCTCTTCTGTACATTATAGGATATTTATCAGCATTTCTGGTCTCTTTCCAGTAGATTCCAGTAATACTTGGCCCCCCAGTCGTGACAATCAAAAATGTCTCTAGATATTGCCAAATGTCCTCTGAAAGGAAATTCACCCTCAGTGATCCATGGTAACATCCAAGAACACAGAGTATGTGGGTACAGATGTTAATGAGTCATTGTAGTGGTGGAGTCTGTGCAAGTATTTTCTGATTGCTTCAGTATTCTTAGTGAATTCAAAAGCAGAGTCATCAACTGGAAGTGTGAATTGTATTGGGAGGATGAGGAGAAACAGGAATATGAAAAGTAATTCTCTAGGAGAGTGGAACAATGAATGGACTAGGTATGTGATAGTATGATTGCTTGGCAACATTAAGGACACATTTGAAGGTTGTGATTTAAATGAGACCAGTTAGATCAGGGGTTCTTAACATTTTTGTTCCATGGACCCCTTTGCCAGTCAGGTGAAAACCATAGACCCTTTCTCAGAATATAGCAGCAGATAGTTTTATGACACTCAACATTGGCATGTCTTTAAATGAAATTTTAGGATTATTCAAAATTAATTCAAGCTCATGGACCCCCTGAAATGATCCGTGGACTCCTGGTTAAGAACCCCTGAGTTAGGTTGTTGATTGGGTGTTTTTCTCTAGCAGAGTTCAACTACATGTGTACAGGAAAGGAGTAGGTTAACAGTTAAGTTGAACCAGAGATGATTTTGCCCAAGTATGACTGCAAGAGAGGGACAAAGGAGTTAAGTGTATATGCAAGGCAATGATTATAATGATTGATCATGGGAGTTAAGCTAGGTAAGGAGAGAAAGGAGATCTTTAAGGGGGAAAAGACATTGACAATGGAATATAATCTATGGTTTGGAGGTCACAAAGAGTTCAAAGGATTTTTGGTTTGGGATGCTAGGGAAAGTGAGGTGGAGACACAATTAGAAAAGATTAAGGTAAAGGTTTATAACTCTTATTCAATAATCTTCCCTTTTGATAGGTATTTTAAAAAACATTTATAGTTCTTTATGAAATATTCCTCAAATATATTGTACAAGAGGGATGGAAAGATGTGAGACTCAGTTATATTAAGCACACTTTCCTTTCAGTTGGCAAGTACAAAAATACCAACTATGAATGACTTAAATATATATCCAGCTGCTTCTTTACTTGCTTACCAGGTGAATGGGGGATTCTTCTTTTCTTTTTTTTTTCTTTTTCTGTCTTCATTAATATTTGTGATTTAAGGCAGACACCACTTCAAACATCTCGACTTTCAGCCATATGTAACTATTGAATTTTGCTTTCCAAGGCTCCTTGATAGTTTGGTTTTTTCCCTTTGGTCATTTGAAAAGCTAGACTTTCTTAATTGCTTTGATCTTGTTCTGTGTGGAGCAGTTTCTTGCTAGTACAGAGGAGTTGATTTATTTTCACTGGTAGCTGAAGTAAATGTAAAAAATTAGATACTGCTTTCTGCAGTGATGGTAATTCTTGTTTTGATAGTGCAGTAGCATTATCCTTATTTATGAAGAAACTCAAGAATTGAAAATGTTAGTGGTTTTCTAAGTTAAAGAAAAAATGATTAAAAGTAGAGTTTGGATAAAAGACTTAGCTTTTTTAAAAAATAAAATGTTTTATTCTGATTATGCACTTGGCAGAAAATTGGAGAATACAAAAAAATAGTGCTACAGCTATTAAAATACAAATTTTAATTGTTAATGGAAATAATATGGTGCAAAATATTAATGATATATAACATGCAAAAAGTTTGAATTAGTTAAATTCCTCCTCTCACTTCTTCTACCCCACCAAAAAAAAATTTTTTTTTAAAGTAAAGAAAGAATACCAAAGCTGGGCCAAGTAAAGTATAAACTATTAATGCTCTTGTCACATGATGACACTAGTTTTACTAGGAAATAGAAAGGAATCATTTTTCTCTTAGGATTAAACTTGAATTATATGAATTTTGAATTATATGAGGTCTTCAGTTATATATTACATAAAATATAACCATTGAGATAAAGAAAAAATGAAAATCGCCTATCATCTCCTCACCCAGAGATAATTGCTATTTCTGCCTTGATTTATGTATGTAGAAATAAACTTTAATGGTGTCATAACCAATTTTTCACTTAGCAAAAATATGACTGTTATAATTATAAATATAATTATAATAGTATCCTACTATCTTTATATACCATAACTTAATTGATAAGCTAAATACCCATAATAGGGGTATTTATTATAGATATTTATAAATAACTTTACAAATGAATATCCTTATATACACATATGTGTGTACATCCCTGATTAATTTCTTAGGACTAATTTCTAGAAGTAAAATATAATGGGTTAGGGACATATATGTTTTAAAGGACTCAAAGGATGGTTGGAGAGCTTGTTGCCAAACTGCTCTCCAGGAAACTTGTACCAGTTTATAGTCCCACCAGTAGTATATGATATGCCCCTGAACTGAGTGTTTTCCTTTTAGAGCTTTGATTTGTGAGATTATATGAGGATTAGAAACAGCTAAGATATAATATAAACAAAGATAAAAAAATAAAAATTATTGCAGCTTGTTTTGGAAATAATTAATTTTTTGTTTTTCTATAATATAATGTAGTATAAAGTTTAAATCCTTTATATTAACAAAATATATTTATAAAAGAAAAAATAGCTTATTTTCTACCACTCCTAGAAATTTTCTTGATAAAATATTTAGACATTCTGTGTTTTTCTGTTACATCCTAGACAATACAATGTAGATTATAAACTGGAGACTTACCTGAAGATTGCTAGGCTATATCTGGAGGATGATGATCCAGTCCAGGCAGAGGCTTACATAAATCGAGCATCATTGCTTCAGAATGAGTCAACCAATGAACAGTTACAGATACATTATAAGGTAATAGATAAGCTGATTTGGAATTAATTTTGTATTGGTGAATTGAGCTATACTAAAGTGTTTCAGAACATTTGGTAAATGTTGTTACATGTTAGAAATTCTTTTTTTTTCCCCCTAATTGAAATGTTTTTTTCTGTGTAGGTGTGCTATGCTCGTGTTCTTGATTATAGAAGAAAATTCATTGAAGCTGCGCAAAGATACAATGAGCTCTCTTACAAGACAATAGTCCATGAAAGTGAAAGACTAGAGGCCTTAAAACATGCTTTGCACTGTACCATCTTAGCATCAGCAGGTAAACATGTAGTTTAAGCTTTAATGAACAGTTATCTTTGTTTAATAATCAGGTTGGTTACTGTTGGAAAATTTAGCAAGGAACTGTTCTTCAAGTGGATATCTTAGTAATACTAAGTTCAAACATTTTTACAGTTAAAAACAAAATTTTGATTGTTAATTAAAAAAAATTAAAATTTGCGTGTATCAGTCTATTAACCTCATTAGGTTAGGAATAGTTAAGAGAGATAATATGAAATTTAATTCTCCTAAAATACCACTGTGAAAAAATTAAGTGAGAATTAACAAAGGGCAACTAAAATTAAAATCTTAGAGGTTGATGATATTATACCTAATGTACTCCTTTTGGAATTTTTTTTAACCTTCACCCTCAGTTGTAGACCTGGAATTCTTTATTTTCTTCAATAAATATTAAAAAATAAATACTTCACCAGTTCTTCTTAATAAATTATAGCATACAATCACCTAACTTATAAAACAAGAAAGGGCATTGAAAGGAAATGCTTATAATTCTAAATTTTTATTACTGAAAAAGCTTATATAAACATGGTACTGCCTTCTGTTTTAGAGGACTACTGGTTTCTTGTATTTCCTTCAGTATAAAATGTGTATGTATATATCCCTCCTTTTCTGTGCACAAATGGCAATATTATATACATACTTCTGCAGCTTGCTTTTTTCGTGTAACTATATATCATAGTTACCCTTTTATATCTGTATGTATAGCTCATCATTTTTTATTTTCTATTGCCTGGCTTTATCATACTTTATTTAGTCAATTATAAATAATGCTCTAGTGATTTTACACATGTATGAGTATATGTATAGTTTAAATTCCTGGGTCCAAAAGTACATGCATTTAGAATTTTGATAGGAATTATTAATTATCCTTAGTGTCAAGCTTCCAATGAGAATGTCCATTGGAGTATCTGATTCCTCACACAGGTATTACCAAAATTTTTTGATCTTTGCTAATCTGGTAAATGAAAAATGGTATCTCACTCTAGTTTTAATTTTAATTTCATTTATTATGAATGCCCTTGAGCATTCATGTGTTTAAAAGCCATTGTTGATAAGCTCATATTTCTTTTTTGAGTGAAGTATCTGTTTTTGTTCATGGCGGTTTTTTGAGTTATTTATTCCTTTCGTAGTGACTTGTAAAAGTTCTTTATATATAAGAAAATTAAAACAAACTTTTTCCCCCCAAAGTTTGTTGTCTCTTTTTTTTTTTTTTTTTTTTTTGCCTTACTACATTTGTGCCATAAAGAAACTTTAAAATTTTACGTAAATTTATAAATCTTTTATTTTGTGGTTCCTGGGTTTTATTGACTTGCTTAGAAAAGTCTTCCCTACTGTGAAATTATATATATTTTAAACATTCCTGCATGTTTTCTTCCAGTACTTTAGGATTCTCAAGCTCTTTGGTCTCAGGACCCCTTTACACTCTGAAGAAATATTAAAAGCCCTAGAGAGCTTTTGTTTATGTGGGTTATAGTTATCAATATTTAATATATTAGAAATTTAAATGAAAAATTTAAAAAAATATTAATTCATTAAAAAGTAATAATTGGCCCATTATTATTAACATAAAGACATTTTTGTAATAATAATTAAAAAAACCCTATAATTTCCAAATAAAAAAAAGTTAGTGAGGAGAGGAGAATTGTTTTACATTTTTTCGAATCTCTTCAATACTTAGCTTAATCCAAAAACAGCTAAATTATTGTAGCTCTTTCTGCATACAGACTGTTGTGATATGTTGTTTTAGTTGGCGTTTATGAAGAAAGTCCAGCCTAATACAGATGAGTAGTTGGAGAAGTGAGGAGAATTTTAATGGTCTTTTCATATAATTTTGGGTATTATTTGGTAATGCACTTAATAAGCGGTAAAGATTCTTACAGGTTAGTTGTGATGTGGAATCTGAAGCCATATCAAATAAGCTTTTTGCACTCTGTTAAAGTCTGTTGGTCTATCTTGCACTTTGAATGGATCTTTCACCCATGTAGGATTTTGTACCATTGATTACTTGAAAACAGTGATTCACTGAGTTATTAAGTGTTTCCAAATATTGACATTTTTTATTATACAATATTTAAAAATTACATTTGAATGTAATTACCACTGATCTTATCAGAGAATCCTTTATGTATTAGGAAGCTGTCCAGCTGATGGTGGCAGATAAAAAGTTTTCCAAAATTCTAACTTCTGCTTGAAAACTGGAATTTTGTTAGGGGTAACAAATACCGCTAGTTGTTTTTCCTGTAGTGACAGCCTCACTTTGTTCATTTTTCAGAAAATGTCTACCAGATACCCAAGTCTGAATAATCATAGTTTGTCATTCTTTCAAGTAAATGGTGTTCAGGAAAATGTTCAGCTTGCAGCATTTACTCAGGGCAGCCGTAGTACTTCTGTTGGCTTGTGGCACAAGTTCTTTATGTGCTCTTCCACTTGCCACACAAAATATTAAAAAGGTGTCTTCTTAAAGTGTCAAGATTTAATAAAAATAATTTTTTACTGCTTCTTCAAGGACATTTGTAAGTGAAACTGGCTTTTTATTTGTTTTTTGACTGTGAGTGTGTGATCGAGTACAGTTTGGTGCCACTGCATTAGTTTGTGCTATAGTACCAGCAGTTTTACCCACTATTGCTTTTGCACCATCAGTACAAATGTCAATGCAGTGAAAAGACAAATAATGTCTTTATTATAAAAATAGTGTTGACCTCATTGATCTCTTGTAAAGGTCTTGGGGGATGCCCTTTGAGAATTTTTGTTTTAGGTTTTCATTTTTACCTGTAAATCTTTTCTGTTTGGGTTTATTTTAGTTAAGGAAAGATGGGGATTTAACTTTATTTTCTTCATGGCTAGTCAGTTGACCCAGCATCCTTTATCAAATAATCTATCTTATTATAGTGGATTTCTAGACACAGTATTCTGTTCTATCAATCAGCCTGCCTCTTTATGAATATACTAGTACTAAACTCTTTGAATTATTATAGTTTTATAATATATTTTATTATGTAGTAGGGCTGCCTCCCTCCTCATTACTCTTTTTCTAAAATTTCTTGACATTTTGTTATATTTGCTTTCTCCCTGCTGTCTCTGCCTTTCTCTCTTTTCTTCTCTCTTTCTCTCTTTCTCTCTCTCTCT
>JAKSZT010053778.1:1098280-1197263 GCA_026826555.1 Tolypeutes matacus | reverse complement strand
TCCACGTGGATCCTTCCTGCCTACTTGTGTTTATCAATGAATTTCCCCACAGGGTTCTATATGCAGGTCCTGAAGCAGCTTTTAGCTATTAAACTAAATTAAAAAAGAATTTATTTTTCATTTGTTGAGGTGACCTCACTTTTTTTTTTTTAGCCAAATGCAGGACCCAAAATAATTCCTCTTCTAGACCAACCCCCTTACGGAAGGGACCCTAGCTGGGCCCGTGGAAATTAATCAAGCACGTCCCACTTTCCGGACTCCCCAGGTTAGCTGAAACTCTGATGTTAGTCAGTGAGGAGTGCTAAAGACGGCGGATTCCGCCCCTTCTGGCGCCGAGCTCCAGCGTCACCGGGCTGCTCAATAAATCAGTTTGAGTGCAGATTCGCGTCTGCTCTCAGCCTGGTGCTGCTTCAGTTCGGCTTATCTGCTCCCCAAAGCCACGGGGCGGTGCAGGCAGCCAGATCAATGTCTAAAAATATAAAATACCCTTCCCTGTCTTCCAACTGAACCCTCCCTTCTTTGGGAAGTGTCCCTTCCTCCTGGCTCCGCAGCGGCCCGGGTCTTATCCCTGGGTGGCTAGGGAAATCAGCTGCGTTCCCCGACCAAAATCCCCCCTCCGGTTCACCGGGTGCTGACTAGCTCGTTTGCTCTGTTCACACAAGGTCCAGGGGGCGCCAGGCAGCCAGCTCCCCAGAAAATAAAACTTTTTCGCCCCTCCCGCGGCTCCAAATGGCCGTTTTATTTTTTTTTTCCGTAACCGCGGGGCTCAGCCGCCTGTGCCAACCTCCACCGGCAGCCTCAAAACTCACGAATCTCCACCGTTCGCTCCACGCCGTCGATCCGCGCAGATAGATGTCCCAAGCTTCTCACTCCACTCTTGCACAGCACAGACCCCCGGGCAGGACCCCGTCCCCAATCCGCCTTGCTCTGGGAGCTTGCAGTGTGCGCCCTCCTACACCAACGCCATCTTGCCGCCTTTCCTCGAATTAATTTTGAATAATCCTAAAATTTAAAGGCATGCCGATGTTGAATGTCATAAAACTATCTGCCACTACATTCTGGGAAGGGGTTCGTGGTTTTCACCTGACTGGCAATGGGGGTCTGTGGAACAAATAAAGTTAAGAACTCCTGTTCTAGTCCATATTTTCATTGCTCCAGTTGTCCCAAGGATGTCTTTTACAGCTTCTTTTTTTCCCCCTGAACCGGAGCAAGGCATTTGATGATTGTGTCTCATTAGATTCTTTTTGTCTAGAATAGTCTCCTCACCCTTTTAAAAAAATAATAATACTTTTTGAAGACTTCAAGGAAGCTATGTATTGTTTACTTACTTTATCCCATGTATTTCTTGTAAACTGGAAGTTATCCAAAGGCTAGATTAGTTTCAGAGTAACATTATTCTAGCAAGAGTACCTCGTAATGATGCTGTATATTTGCTATTGCATCACACCAGAGAACACATGATGTCAGGTTGTCTATTTGTGAAGCTGAATCTGGTCATTTGCTTAAGGTAGAGACTCCAATTGTAAGTTACATTTTCCTCTTTGCATTTAGTAATTTGTGGGATGCCGCATTGGTACTGTACAAAAGTCCCTTTTTCCAACATCCTTTCACATAGTAGTTAATGATCTTTGGATCACTCATTACTTTGTTGCAAAATAGTGATTTACTAATTCTGTTCTGCATTTATTAGTTGCTGTCCTTCTCTAAGCTTTTCTTTTTCTTTTTTCTCCATTTTTAAAGTATTTTTTATACACAGAAAGGTACACATAACAAATTGTACAGCCTGATGGATTTTCACAAAGTGAACACTGTAACCAACATCCAGAACAAAAAACTAAATATTACCAGGACCCTTAAAGTCTCCCTTACGTCGTCTTCTAGTCACTAGCTCCACTATCCTTTCCCCAGCCCAATCTCTAAGATAGGTCAGTCTTGTCAGATTCTTACTTTATATAAATGAAATCATACAGTCTTTTGTACTTCTTTTGCTCAACTTTATTTTGGTGAAATTGATCCCTATTGAATATTTTTGTAATTTCTTCATTTTCATTGCCATGTGGTATTCTATTTTGTGAATATACTACAGTTTTCTTTATCTTCCTGCCTTTGGTTCATTTCTTATTGGCTATTAGGAAAGTTCTGAATGAACATTCTTGTATATTTGACTCAGCTTTTAATTTATTCAATATATTATAATAAATAATAATTGTTCTTCTTTTTAATGCTCAAATTGTTCCAAATTTGACAGGTCATATCTTTTTGACATGGCCTGGTTGGTTTCTGAACAGTTTCCTGCATTCTAGCATAAAAATATATCTTAAGCTCATCTTATATTTTCCTTTCCTTGGGCTTGAAATCAGTTTTTTCAAGTTCCTTTTAATGAGAATTAGTATTTAGAAACGAAAATCTGGATGCTAAGTGTGCTCATTAATACTGTGTATCAGAATACAGAGCTAGAAGTAGGATTTTTTAAAAAAATCTTGTTCATATTATTTCTCTTACTTGATTTTTTTATGCCATCAGTTGGCATGGATTTTGTCACCATTTAAAGGTCCATGAAAGTATATATTGAAACCATGAATAATAAATTTCCCATCTGAGAAATATTTATCTTTTATTACTTTTTTATATTATTAACAAAGTAGTGTATGTTTATTGTAGAAAATACAAATAAACAAGAAGAAAATAAAAATCTCCTATAATTCCAACCACTCATAACATTTTGGTGTTTATTCTAATCATCACGTATATATTAGTAGGCAAAAATGGGGTCATAAGATAGTTTTTCATTTAAGAAATAGGTTGTTATGAGTATTTGATGCTTATTTGTTTCCCTTAGGACAGCAACGTTCTCGAATGTTAGCTACTCTTTTTAAGGATGAAAGGTGTCAGCAACTCGCTGCTTATGGGATCCTAGAGAAAATGTACCTAGATAGAATCATCAGAGGAAATCAACTTCAGGAATTTGCTGCCATGCTGATGCCCCACCAAAAAGCAACTACAGCTGATGGTAATGATTATGTCTTATAAGTAGGTGGTACAGACTAGGACAAGTATGTTAAATTTGAAGCATATTGCTATCCTTCTATGATATTTCTATGTAACACTTGCTGATATCTATTTTAAAAATAAGAGGAATACCATATTGATGTGTATTGCTGCATATCATATACACATATGGGTTTTGACAGTGAATTATAAAAATATAAAATATATATATAAAGAACCCTGTTGGAGAGCTTTTTGTGGGATAATGCATTTGTTTGAAACTGTTTGTAAGGGCAGAAAAAGTATAGGCTTTGCTTAAAATACTTTTATATTATCAGTTGATAAGTACCTTACTTAATCTTAAACATTGGTTTGTAACTGAGCATAATTATCTAGTCTTATTTTAGATAGAACAAAATTTGGCGTAGTAGCTTGCCCAAGGTTACTCAGGGTGACAGTGTTGTCAATAAGAATAGAACTTGGTGTTATGTTTCCTAGTTAAGATACACATTTGTTTTTGTCAGACTGCTTTTGCCAGTAAAGAAGTTTTTAATAGTTGCTTGTGCATATCATCAGAAGTTGTGTTTTTATTATGTGTGTTAGTCTAAGAAGGTTTTAAAGTAGCTTATAACAGTAACACATGATAAAAATATAGAGATAGACAATCAGAAAATGAAAAAGATCAAGATAAACATGTAGATATATTAGACTTGCTGCCTTGGAGTCACTGCCATTGTAAATGTAAGAGAATTTGGCAGTAAAGAGTCATTTTATGTAGGGATTGGCTGAAAAAAAGTAGACATTTCGCCTCCCTATTCCTACTGCCTGCTTCCCTGAGTTAAACCAGATCAGTGAAGGAATTATAGTGACCCCTTAATGAATTTCTTTTATTTAATTGCACTTTAAGAAGCAAATCAGTTCTCATCTTTCTGTCTAGAGGAGCTCCTCCCCCACCCCCATAGGATATTTATGCAGATCCTCTGAAAAAATTATTTTATATATTAGTATTAGGATTATTTGTGATTCTTCTGAGCAGTTGGTTTTAATCTTATTTAAGCACACTATGAGTTGATAAACTGATTCGTTTTTCTATTTGGGTTGACTGTTAGAAAGCTTAACACTAAATGTGTACTCCAACTGTAAAAAATGTATAGGACTTTGGAATGTGTTTTGGTTGTTGCTATCCTTGTTTATCTTTTTACTTTTAAATTCTCATCTTTTGTTCTGTGTATTCTCTTTTTAGCAACAGATGTCTGACAATTTATAAGAAAATGGTTCTAGAGTTGATATAGTTGAGCTTCAGATTTGATTCGACCTTTCTGGCCATGAAATGTAAATGAAAAGATATAGTCAGTTAGGTAATTCTTTTCTGAAAAGCGGGGCACTCACTATAGTTTCAGAGGAAGCTAAGGATTCTCAATTTTCTCTCTTGTAACTGTAGAAGATAGATGTTTTGTCTTTTTCCTCTTCCACTTTAGACTTTATTAATAGCTTTCCTTATTTATTGTTCTTGGACATTTGTGTTTATTTGCATTATGACCCTAGGCTAGCAATCTTGATATTTTTGGTTTTGTTTTGTTTTTCACAATTCATTGGTTTTTAGTATATTCCTAGAGATCTGCAGCCATCATCCCTGATCTACTTTCTGTCTCTATAGATTTGCCTATTCTAGACATTTCATATTGATGGAATCATACAATATGTGGCCTTTTGTAACTGACGTCTTTCACTTACCTTAATGTTTTCAAGGCTCATCCATGTTGTAGCATGCATTAGTACTTAAATTTTTTTTATTGTGGAATAATATTCCATTGTATGTATATACCACATTTGTTTATCCAGTTAACCAGTTGTTTCCATTGTTTGGCTATTATGAATAATGCTATTATGAACATTCATTCAAAAATTTTTGTGTAGACATGTTTTCATTTCTCTTGGATATATTCCTAGAAATGGAATTGCTGGGTCAAATGGGAACTCTACGTTTTAACCTTTTGAGGAACTGCCAGACTGTTTTCCACAGCAGCTGCATCATTTTACATTCCCAGCAGCATTGTATGAACATTCCAGTTTTTCCACATCTTCACCTACATTTGTTATTATCTTTTTTTATTTTAGCCATCCTAGTGGGTATGAAGTGGTATCTTGTTATGGTTTTGATTCACATTTCCCAGATGGCTAATGATGTTGAGCATCTTTTCATATGCTTATGGGCCATTTTGTTTATCTTCTTTGGAGAAATGTGTATTCATATCTGTATTAATCAGCCAAAGGGGTGCTGTTGCAAAGTACCAGAAATCGGTTGGATTTTATAAAGGCTCTTTATTTGGGCTAAAAGCTTACAGTTATAAGGTCCTAAAAAGTCCAATTTAAGGTTGATTTCTCACCCAAAGTAATTTGCCACATGCTGAAGCAAGATGGCGGGTGTTGTCTGCGAGGGTTCAGCCTTACTCTTTTCTCTTAAGCCTCTGTGGGCCCAGCTTCTTTTGATCTCAGCTGTAGGCTGCAGGGCTCATTTCTTTCCGATCCTTCTCAGCTGCTCAGGGCTCTGGTCTCTTCAGTTGCAAACTATCAGGCAAATGGATCAGCTCTCCCCAGGACTCCAGCATCAAAACTAAGTTCTCTCCTCTGCTGTGTCGTCTTCTGTGTTCTCCTGTGTGAATGTCTGTTTATATAGCCCACAAGGGGGTGGGGACTCAGCCCTGAGTCTCTCTAATGATGTGGTCGAATCAAAGCCCTTATCTTGATTTCATCAAGTAAATATAAAACTTTGGATTTAAATCAAAGGATATCACACCCAGAGGAACAGACCAGTTTACATCTCTCTCTCTCTTTAAAAAATTTATTATTCCCTCCACCTCTCATCCCCCACCCGTTGTTTGCGTTCGCTGTCTGCTCTCTGTGTCTGTTTGATGTATGCTCTTTCTGTCAGCTTGTCTTCTTTTTAGGAGGCACCGGGAACCAAACCGAGGACCTCCCATGGGAGTGAGGTGCCCAGTTGCTTGAGCCACCTCTGCTCCCTGCTTATTGTGTCTCATTGTGTTTCCTCATTGTGTCTCCTTGTTGCATCAGCTTGTTGCATCAGCTTGCTATACCAGCCCATCGCATCAGCTTGCTGTCATGCTTGTCTTCTTTAGGAAGCACCAGGAACTGAACCCAGGACCTTCCGTGTGGTAGGCGGGTGCCCAACTGCTTGAGCCACATCCGCTTCCCTGTATCTCTTTTTGGAGTTCATAAATAATAATCAAACTGCCACAATATCCTTTGCCAATTTTTAAATAGGGCTATTTGTGGTGTTATTGAGTTATAAGATTCTTTATAGAGGCATACCTCCTTTTATTGTGCTTTGCTTTATTGTGCTTTGCAGATACTATGTTTTTGACAAATTGAAGATTTGTAGCAACCCTGTGTTGAACAAGTCTATCAGCACCATTTTTCTAACAACATGTATTCATTTTGTGTCTGTGTCACATTTTGGTAATTCTTGTACAATATTTCAAGCTTTTTCATTTTTATTGTCTGTTACGGTGATCTGTGATCAGTGATCTTTGATGTTACTATTATAATTGTTTTGGAGTGCCATGAACCATGCCCAATTACTACAGTTTCCTTAATCGATAAATGTTGTGTGTGTTCTGACTGTTCCATTGACTTGCTGTTTCCAGTCTCTCTCCTTCTTCTCAGGCTTCCCTATTTCCTGAGGCACAATAATATTGAAATTAGGCCACTTAGCAACCCTATAATGGCCACATCCCCTCCCAAACTTTGGTATACTGTGTTCTTATTTTCATTTGTCTCGAGATATTTGCTGGTTTCCCTTGCAATTTCTTCTTTGGCCCACTGATCATTTAAAAGCGTGTTGTTTGATCTCCATATATTTGTAAAATTTCCCTTTTTCTGTCTGTTATTGATTTCCAGCTTAATTCCATTATGATCAGAGAAAGTGCTTTGTATAATTTCAATCATTTTACATTTATTTTTTTCCCATTTTTTAAAACAATTTATTGAAGTATATCATTCATACATGAATATACATAAACAATAAGTGTTCAGTAAATATTGTGAACTTACAAAACAAACATGCGTAACATCATACAGGGCTTCCACACATCATCCAACCACAAATACTTTGCATTGTTATGAAACATTTGTTAAGAAATTATGAAAGAGCATCGTCAAAAGTATTACTATTAAGTATAGTCTGTATCTTACTTCCCTATACTATCATTTTACATTTATTGAGACTTGTCTTGTGACCCAACTTATGATCTATCCTGGAGAAGGATCCATGAGCCCTTGAAAAGAATGTATATCCTGCTGTTTTGGGATGTAATACTCTATAAATGTCTGTTAGGTCTAGTTCATTTATCATATTATTCATGCTATTTCTTTCTTTATCCTCTTTCGAGATGTTCTATCCAATCCTGAGAGTGGTGTATTGAAGTTTCAAGTATCACTTGTAATTTTTTGCCGATGTCTAGGCATCTGATTATGTTGGTGAATTTACTCTCATGGTCAATTTCTGTCTCTTGCTTTAGTGGTTTTTGTTCCATGACTCTTTGATTTTGGGTTCAACTTATTCTATCTTTAAAATTGCCCAGCTTAAGTTAGGGCCAGGGACTTGCTAATGGGGTGCAGATTGGATCCAAGGGGTCTGGGACAAGAGACTCCTAAAAGCCTTTTTTCTCCTTGTAGTTTCCCAGCCGGCCAGCAGATGATGCTCATTGGTGAGCCTTTCCACAGAGGTGTCTCTTTCAGCCTCCATTTGCCGGTGATTCTGGTCTGGCCAGAGGTGAGATTCAAAGTGGGCTTTGCTGGCCAAACTCAGTAAAGAGAAACCACTTTCCGCCCTCTGTCGCTCCCTCCTTCCCAGGGAAGAAGACACCTGTTAAGCTCTCATTTGGCTGTAGTGAGCCGTGGGTTTTATCCGGGCTGTTTGCCCTGGGGGTGGTGGATGGGTACTGTTCCCAGCCACATGAACTAGTAACTCACGGTTTTCTTTTCAGCTTGTTCATCTCTCTGTCTGTTGCCCTCCTGGAAGATGCGCAGCACTCTTCTGGTCTGCAGATCCCCATAGCCACTCCCTTGGACAGCTTTTTGTGCTTCTTCTGTTGTTTCTCTGAGTTGAGCCTTCCCTCCCTACTCCGATGCCATCTTCTCAGAAGTGCCTCTTTTCACTTTCTTGATTGTGTTCTTTGAAGCACAAGAGTTTGTGGTTTTGGTAAAGTCCACTTTATCTATATCTTTCTTTGGTTGCTTGTGTTTTTGCTGTCACATCTGAGAAATCATTGCCTAATCCAAGGTCACAAAGATGTACTCTGTTTTCCTTAAAAAAATTTATAGTTTTATCTCTTACATTTAGTCTTTGATCCATTGTGAATAAAATTTTGTTTGGGGTATGAGATAGGGAGTCCAACATTATTCTTTTTCTTTCCCCCCAAATCGATTTTATTGATACATGTTAATAAATCATACAATTCATCCAAAGTGTACAATCAATGGTATTTGGTAAAATCATATACTTTTGCATTCATCACTTCAATCGTTAGTAGTGCATTTTCATTATTTCAATACTACTATTAATAATAAACAAAAAACAGGCAAATAAGAAACTTTGTCACCCCTTAATCTGTTTCCCCTGCTATACATAGCTACTATTTCTGACTATTCTTGCACAATTATTTATTAATTAGTTTTACTGAGATATATTCACATACTATATGAACCACCTAAAGTGTATAATCACTGGCTTTTAGTATAACCACAATGTTGTGCATTCATCATCACAAGTTTTAGAATTATTTTATTACTACAAAGAGAAAAACTCCATACCCCTTAGCATGCTTCCCTAGCCCTACATAAGCACTAATTAAATATCATCTTTATAAATCGATTTATATTTATATTTTATTTAAATGGAATCATACAATATGCTATACATTATATTTGGTTCATAGTAATGCAGTCATATAGTGTTTGTCCTTTTGAATCTGGCTTGCTTAACTAAACATAATGTCCTCCAAGTTCATCCATGTTGTCATATGCTTTACGGCTTCATTTCTTTTTACAGCTGCATAATATTCCATCGTGTGAATATACCACAGTTTGTTTATCCATTCATCAGTTGATGGACACCTGGGTTGTTTCCAACTTTTGGCAATCTGGAATAATGCCTTGCATACCAGGAATAAATTCCTCTTGGTTGTCTTTTGATATGCTCTTGGATTCTATTTGCAAGTATTTTGTTTAGAATTTTTGCATCTATGTTAATTAGAGATTGGTCTGTAATTTTGTTTTCTTGTAGTGTCTTTATCTGGCTTTGGTATTAGGGTGATGTTGGCTTCATAAAATGTGTTGGGTAATTTTCCCTTCTCTTCAGTTTTTTGGAAGAGTTTAAACAGAATTGGTGTTAATTCTCTTGAAATGCTTGGTAGAATTCACCTGTGAAGCCATCTAGTCCTGGACTTTTCTTTGTTGGGAGACTTTTGATGATGGATTCAATCTCTTTAAATGTGGTTGGTATGTTAAGTTCTTGTATTTCTTGTAGCGTCAGTGTAAGTTGTTTGTGCATTTCTAGGAATTGGTCCATTTCATCTAGGTTGTCTAGTTTGTTGGCATACAGTTTCTCATAATATCCTCTTATGATCCTTTTTATTTCTGTAGGATCAGTCATAACTTCCCTCCTTTTATTTCTGATTGTATTTATTTGCATCTTCTCTCTCTCTCTCTTTTTTTTTTTTTTTTGGTTAGTCTAGCTAGGGGTTTGTCAATTTTATCGATCTTCTCAAAGAACCAGCTTTTGGTTTTGTTGATTTTTCTCCGTTGTTCAATTTCATTTATTTCTGCCCTAATCTTTATTATTTCTTTCCTTCTGCTTGCTTTGGGATTGGTTTGCTGTTCTTTTTCTAGTTTCTCTAGTTGTTCAGTTAAATCTTTGAGTTTAGCTCTTTCTTTCTTAATATAGGCATTTAGGGCTATAAATTTCCCTCTCAAGACTGCCTTCGCTGTATCCCATAAGTTTTGATATGTTGTGTTCTCATTTTCATTTGTCTCAATATATTTACTGATTTCACTTGCAATTTCTTCTTTGACCCACCGAATATTTAGGAGTGTGTTGTTCAGTCTCCACACATTTGCAAATTTCCTTTTTTCCTGTCTGTTATTGATTTCTAGTTTCATTCCATTATGATCTGAAAAGGTGCTTTGTATAATTTGTCTTTTTATATTTATTGAGAGCTACATTATATCCTAACATGTGGTTTATCCTGGAGAAAGATCCATGGGCACTTGAGAAGAATGTATAACCCACTGAGTTTGGGTACAGTGTTCTGTATATGTCTCTTCGGTCTAACATGTTTATCATATTGTTCAGGTTCTCTGTTTCCTTTGATCTTCTGTCTAGTTCTGTCTAATGATGTGAGTGGTGTGTGTTGAAGTCTCCAATGGTTATTGTAGAGATGTTTTGTTTCTTCCTTTAATTTTGCGAGAGTTTGCCTCATGTATTTTGGGGCACTCTGGTTAGGTGCATAGATATTTATGACTGTTATATCTTACTGGTGGATTGTCCCTTTTATTGATTGGTCTTCAGTATCTCTTATAACTTTTGATTTAAAGTCTGTTTTGTCTGACATTAGTATAGCTACCCCTGCTCTTTTTTGGTTACTATTTGTATGGCGTATCTTTTTCAAACTTTTCACTTTCAGCTGGTTTGTATCCCTGAGTCTAAGGTGAGCCTCTTCTAAGAGGCATATGGAGGGCTCATGTTTTTTTTTTTTTATCCATTCTGTCAGCCTATATCTTTTGATTGGGGAGTTTAATCCATTCACATTCAATGATATTACTGTAAATGCATTATTTACTTCTACATTTTATTCTTTGGTTTTCATATGTCATATCATATTTTTGTCTGTCTTTTTACATTTTTGGTTATCCTTTCTGCTATTCTTTCTTCTGTACTCTCTTGCAGGTCTCTCTCTCCTGTCTCTTTCTTTCAGGCTGTAAGGCTTCCTTTAATATTTCCTGCAAAGGTGGATTCTTTTTTACAAACTCTCTTAGTTTCTGTTTGTTTGTGAATATTTTATACTCACCTTCATATTTGAAGGACAGTTTTGCTGGATTAAGAATTCTTGGCTGGCAGTTTTTCTCTTGCAGTATCCTAATTATATCATATCACTATCTTCTCGCCTCCTTGGTTTCTCATGAGAAATTTGCACTAAGTCTTACTGGGCATCCCTTGTCTATGATGGTTTGCTTCTCCCTGCTGCTCTCAGAATTTTTTCTTTATCTTTGACATTGACATTCTGAGTGTTATATGTCTTGAAGTAGGTCTGTTTGGATTTATTCTGATTGGGGTATGGTGCACTTCTTGTTTATGTAAGTTCATTTCTTTCATGAGAGTTGGGAATTTTCTGCTATTAGTTCCTCAAATACTCTTTCTGTCCCTTTTCCCTTCTCTTCTTCTGGAACTCCCATGACACATATGTTATTACGTTTCATGTAGTCATTCAACTCTCTGAGCACCTGCTCAATTTTTTCCATTCATTTCTCTGTTCTTTTCTCTCTTCAATTTCAGCTGTTCTGTCTTTGGCATCACTTATTCTTTCCTCTATCATTTTGTGTCTGTTGTTTGCCTCCAATGTGTTTTTGATCTCACCTATTGTGTCTTTCATTCCCGTGATCTCTGTTACTTTTCTATTCAGGATTTCAAATTCTTCTTTGTACTCACTCAATGTCTTCTTGATGTTGTTTATCTCTTTAGCCATATTGTCGTTCAATTCCTTATTTTGATTTTGGAAATTTGTGCACATCTTAATTAGTTCTCTCAAATCCTGTGTCTCTTCTGAGGTTTTTATATATTCCTTTTCTTGGGCCATGTCTTCCATTTTCTTAATATGGCTTGTAATTTTTGCTGATGTGTAGACATCTGATTAGGATTTAGTTTACTCAAATGCTCAATTTCTTTCTCTTTTATAGGGATTTAGTGGCGTTACTGCTGTTCTTTAATTCTTAGTTTGACCTGGATTGTTAGGATTGCCCTTGCTAGTTACTCAAAACTGTGCTCTGGACCCATTAATTGGTTGCAGACTAACTTCCTAAGGCTTTAGGGAGGGAGGCTATAAAGGTCGGAAAAAGCCTCTCTTGTTTATTTAATTTTCTCACCTGCACTTTTTTGATCTGCCAGCAGATGGCTCTCTTTGATAACCCTCTCAGTTCCATGCCTGGCTGGAGTGTGGAGTTCCATGCCTGACTGGATCAATATGGTAGAGGTTCCTACCTGGAGGGTAAGAGCCTTGTAATTCAAACTTTCTCAGAGACAATTCTCTAGCCTTCTCTGGCAGCCCTCTCCCTTTTCCTGGGTAGGAAATATTTCCATTCCCCTCTTGTCCTCAACAGTCAGTCCAGGTTAGTAGAGAAGGAGATTGGGAGGGTCGTATCTCTTTAGCCCCTTGTGGGTTTCCAAGGCAAACAATGACGTGGCCCCAGCAGGCCTGGAAAGGCTCCTGGGACACAGCAGAACAAATTTGTGGGTCAGAAGCTGAGAGCCTTAGGCTGTGTCCCTCTTTCTCCCCTTTTCTGGGGTGGTGGATCCCTGCGGCCCCCTTTGTCTCTAGCCACAGGCCCCGAGGCCTGAGTACTCTAAAGTGTCTTTAGTTGGGGAAGTGTGCTGGCAGCAGCATCCACTCGTTTCATCTCAGTTCTGCCGTCATGATACCCCTCCTTTGTCCTGTTCTTCTCTGGGCGGTGTACAGTCTTCTCCTGGTGTCCTAAACCTTAGAAGATCATTTTCCAGGCTGTGTTGACCTGTCCTCTATTTTTCTGGAGGATAAGAGAGCCCTGTGTCTTTCTAGTCTGCCATCTTCCAGGAAGTCCTCCAACTTTATTCTTTTCCATGTGGCTATCCAGTTTTCCCAGCACTGTTCTTTCCCCATTGATTTATCTTGACAGCCTTGTCAAAAATAAATTTGCCATAAATGTGTGAGTTTATATGGAATCTTGATTTTATTCTATTGATTTATAACTCTATCCTATGTCAGTACCACATTCTCAGTGTAATTTTGAAATCAGGAAGTGAGAATCCTCTAAATTTGTTCTTTTTCCAAGATTGATTTGGCTATTCCATGACCCTTGAATTTCCATATGAATTTAGAATTAGCTTGTCATTTTCTGCAGGGAAGCCAGCCAGGATTTTGATAGACTTGGGGAGTAAGGCCATCTTAACATTATTGAGCATTTCGGTGTTTTTTTTCATTTGTTTAGGTCTTCTTTAATTTCTTTCATCAGTATTTTGTAGTTTTCAGACTACAAGTTTTCACATCTTTTGTTAAATTTATCCCTAAATATTTTATTTCTTTTATGCTGTTGTAAATGGAATTGTTAATCATTTTTGGCTTGTTCAGTGATAATGTATAGATTACAATTGGTTTTTGTAGATTCATAGGTTTTTATAACTTCTAGTATTAGGGAATTTCAGTACTCCTTTGCGGTTCCTATTTCTGGACAGTTTTTATCACATGATTTTGAGAAATAAGATTTTAAAAATCTGCAGCATTTTTATCTCCCCCTGTGGGACTCCTCCCCCCGCCCCCAATCTAAAGATACAACACTTCTGCCTGGGTGTATTTCTGTACTACTTGTTGATCTGAAGTAGACTGGGAGAGCAACAGGTTTGAGGATGGAAGTCAATAATTAATTCCTTTCCTAAACATGCTGAATTTGAGATGTTCATGAAACTTCCAAGTGATGTTATTTAGTAGTTGAATGTATGAGTCTTGCTCAAAAGAGAGATTTGGATTAGAGTTATACATAAGATATACATATGGTTATGTTCAACATAACCAAACCATATTGGTTGTGTTGAGATAATCTCAGAAGAAAGAAGAGAGGAGAGTACATAATTTAGCCCTCTAACATCTAGAAATAAGGGAGAGGAGGAAGCAGTAAAGAAGACTGAGTATAAGAGGTAAGAGAAAAACTAGATGAGTATGAGTGGGATTTAAGAAAAGGGGAAGGGATTTGTTATAAGAGAGGTTCTCAGCCTTGTTAAGTTAGGTTAACTAGACTGTGCTTCCCTTGAAGGCTCTATGTCTAAGGTATCTCCGGCACCTATCTTAACTTAATAGTTAGCCTATGCTAAATGCAAAAAATATATAGTAAGTGCTCAAAAGAAATATCAAATAAGAATTGAGTGAGCCCAAAGTCTTAACTCTTTGAGTGTGGGGTCTTAGGTCCAGAACTCAGGTCCTTTATTTCCCCACTTACAGGAGGGAGGATTCTATGCCTGATTCTCTCAGGAAAGTTAGCTGATCCTGCCTTCAGATCCTCTCATATTTATCTCAGAGTAAGGTGCTTGTGGAGTGCCCCAAAGAATAAATATTAAGGTTATATAAAACAGTTTGCATGATTGTGTTCCTGCTGGCTTGCTAATAAAAATTTGTGCATAAGCAGGAAAAGAAAAGTTAATGAATCTGATACCTTGCCTAAGAAAACAAAGCCCAAACCCAAAGAGTTGACTCCATTTAACTAATAACTACTCATTTTCTAAATCTATTTTTACTAATTTAAACTGTATCAAATAATTTATTTTGGTTACTTTTAACAGTTTGGCAAGAGGAATAACGATAATGATTATGAGTTATTACATGCTTAGATATTTTCAGAAAACAAAGATGCATCTTTTTAGAGTGTAAAACTAATTTCAACCTTATAGCTGTCTTATTATATTTATTTAAGGTTCTAGCATCTTGGACAGAGCTGTTATTGAACACAATTTGTTGTCTGCAAGCAAATTATATAATAATATTACTTTTGAAGAACTTGGAGCTCTTTTAGAGATCCCTGCAGCTAAGGTATTTTCTTTTTTATAATACATAAAAATGAAGTTAAAGAGATTGAACTTTCAAAGTAATAAGAAAATAAAATATGAAAGGTAAATGTTGACAACTGCAGTGAAAGATATACATATGCCTCAAATAAATGGGACTAGATTGTTTAAATGTTAAAATATCACAGTGATGGAATTTTCTTAGTTTTTTAGGGTTTTAAAATTGTGTTTTATGATAAAGTGACCTAGAAGGGAATCCTTAAAGGAGTTCCAGGTTATGACATGCATTTTGTGAGGATATCTTTTGTTTAGTGTCAATGTAAATCCACTTCATAGTCATTGTTGATTACTGACTAACTCAAGATTTTCTTTTTGAGGTGCCAGGGACTAAACCCAGGACCTCATATGTGGGAAGCTGGCACTCAACCACTGAGCCACATCAGCTTCCCTGAGTTCATTTTGTTTGTTTATTTTGCTTGTTGTTTGTTCTTGTTTTTTCAGGAGGCACTGGGAACAGAACCTGGGACCTCCCATGTAGGAGGTGGGCGCTCAACTGCTTGAGCCACATCCATTCCCCAACTTAAGATTTTGATACATGCCTTACTTATTTTTTCTACCCTGACTCAAAGGTTAAACATTGCATCTCTTTGAGAGAATAACTATGGTAATACTTTAGGCTATTATCTTGTAACTTCTGAGCTTGATTTAAGTTAAAGATATTGATTGACTTATTAGAGAATTTTATTCTTAGTTGTGATAAGGGTTTGGTTATCAATGTAGAAATTCCAACAAAGTAGCCATTGTATTTGGAGAGTATCTCAGGTATCATTTATAAAATATTCTCTTAATTTTAAATAATGCTAAAAGTAAGCAATAAATTTTATTGGTACATATACTATACAAACATTTAACATTAAAGTGATGCAGTTATTGCAAACATTAAATAATATAATTATGGGTCACATCCCCTTTTAGTGAACTTTTAATTTAGGATTTATTAACAGTATCCCTTTAATTGTGTACTTTCAGTACACAGTAAAGGAAGTGGAGCACTTTGGGAACAAAGGCTTAAGTTATCATTAAAAGATGCTTTTTTTTCTTAGGCTTTGAGATATGGTCCCTTTCTGAGACTAAGGGAAGAGAATGTACTTTTAACAATAAATGTTAAAAGTCTGTTCAGTAGTGATTTAGTATTGACTGAAAAGATACTCAGAATTAATAAAATGATCAAGATACAACTCAGTTTGCTTATACATAATAAACAAGAAACACGTGTTTAGGAAGAAGAGCTTTTGTTCCCTTATAAGTATCTCTTCCTCCCCTGCCCTGCCCTACCCTCCCCCACCCCCCCACCCCCTGCGAGTAGGCTCCCTTGTCTGTTTGCTCACTGTTTTTTTGTTTTTGTTTTTTAAAGATTTATTTATTTATTCCCCTCCCTGCCCCCATTGTTTTTGCGCTCGCTGTCTGCTCTGTGTCCATTCGCTGTGTGTTCTTCGGTGTCTGCTTGTCTTCTCTTTAGGCAGCACTGGGAACCGATCCTGGGACCTTCCGGAGTGGGAGAGAGGCATTCAATCTCGTGCCACCTCAGCACCCTGGTCTGCCATGTGTCTTATTGTCTCTCCTCTGTCTCCTTTTGTTGTGTCATCTTGCTGTGCCAGCTCTCCACTAGGGCCAGCATTCATGTGTGGGCCAGCTTGCCTTCACCAGGAGTCCCCAGGAATTGAACCCTGGACCTCCTATATGGTAGATGGGAGCCCAATCACTTGAGTCACATCTGCTTCCCTCATTGTTGTTTTTTGCTCATTGTCTGCTCATTGTTTTTGCTCATTGTCTGTTCATTGTCTATTTTTTTTAGGAGCACTGGAAACCGAACCTGGGACCTCCCATGTGGGAGGTGTGTGCTCAACTGCTTGAGCCACATCCGCTCCCTGCTTGTTTGTTTTTGCTTGATGTCTGCTTGTTGTTTGCTCATTGTCTGCTCAGGTTTTTTTTTTTTTTTGTGTGTGTGTGTGTGTGTGTATCATTGTCTGCGTGTTGTTTGTTTGTTTTTTCTTTAGGAGGCACAGAGAGCCAAACCTAGAACTTCCCATGTGGAAGGCAGACGCTGAACTGCTTGAGCCACATTGGCTCCCTATAAGTATCTCTTAAACCCTTTCAATTCCTTTCTTAAATGTGAACATCAACGCCTTCTTTTAAATTTTTCTTCAAAAATATTATTTCCTTAAAGAGTTTTTAGGAGTGAACACTGTGAAAATTGAAATGCAATAAAATAAGAAAAACAAGTTTGTTTTTTGCAGATGGAGGGGTAGATCCCAGTGAGAGGAAGAATTGTTAGTTTGATTTTGAGCAGAGGGGAGAAAATTGGTATAAAGTCTAGATTCTTACCCAGAATCTCACAATATGAAAAGCAGATCCCAAATAACTTAAAATGGTGGGTTGTACCCAGAAAGAATTGGGGAAACACAATAGGCAGATTTACAAGATTTACTCTTTAAAAAATGACAGCACAAATGTAATGCTCAGTGATAGGTAGCTAAACTAAGAGCTTTCAGTTTTCTTATATGTGAATAACTAACAATATGATAACTTAATGTTAAGGTTTCTGATAGTTCTTTGGCTTTTTTTTTTTTTTAACAGGCAGAAAAGATAGCATCTCAAATGATAACAGAAGGACGTATGAATGGATTTATTGATCAGATTGATGGAATAGTTCATTTTGAAAGTAAGAGATTTTGTTTATTTCTGTCATAATGAAATGGTGGTGAACTATTATATATTTATCATTAAAACATATTGAATAGTTTCCTTTGAACCAGAACCTTGGTACTAGAATGAGGCTATTTCCCAATTTAAAATAATTTTTGTTAAAAAATATATAGACATCACCTTAAAAAAAGTGTGGAAGGGACAGATGTAGTTCAATGGGTGAGTGTCTGCTTTCCATGTATGAGGTCCTTGGTTCAATCCCTGGTACCTCCTTAAAAATATATATATATATATATATATATACTAAATACTATTTATTGCAGCATTTTCTATGTTAAGGAAAATTTTGAAGCTGTAACTGTTAGATAAATTCATTGATTTACTCATCAAATATTTACTGACCACATACTGTGTATTGGGCATGTAGAAATAACAGTTGGCAGTTCCTGTTCTTCAGCAGCTCATTAAGCTAATGGAGTCAACAGGTAAATAAATCTCTGACTTCCTTGTTGACTAACATGTCCTGAGCCCCTTATTCTATCTCAGTTACATCCTGGACCTCGCTGTTCCCAGAACTGTTCCACTTGTAAAATTTTAATTTGAAATATCCCACTCTGACCACAGTCGTCTTCTTGTCCTTTCTAGTGGTCTGTCCTACTTCAACTTTTTAACCACAATGGAACCTCTGGTCCATTGACTCTTATACTTTCTTCCCATCATTCCATCCTTTTTTTGTCTTCTCTTCCTGTCTAGCTTGGATTTATGATTTATTATTTTAGTTACTCTTTTATAGGAATCTCATAACACTTGACTTTTTCTCTCCCTTTTGAATGTCCCACCCACCTTAACTTCTGTGATCTTCTTCTCTTCATTCTCCTGTTTTCTCTTCTGATTTCCTTCCTACTTCTCCAAATGTTCTTCTCAGTAGTCTTTGTAGGTTCTTCCTTTTTTGTAGTGCCTTTAAACTAAAATATTGGAGTTAGTTAGGGCTTAATGCTAGGCCTTTTTCTCCTCACTGTACTGAGTTTTCCTAGGTAATCTTATCTACTCACATTGTTTCAGTTATTATCTCTGTGCAGACAGTGCCCAGATTTACATTTCCAGTGCACATTTCTCTTCTGTATCCCAGACCCATGGTTCTAATTGACTACTTTAAATATTTACCTGATTGTGATTGCTTTGTGGCCATTTCAGAATGAACATCTCCAAAACTAAATTCATTATCTCCATTCTCTGACTTCTACCCACAACCAACCAACCAACCAACCAACCAACCAACCAACCAACCAACCAAACTGCATTGTTTACTCTCTCTAGCTTTTCTTGTCATTGACTTTCTCCTCACTGTCCAGAATTTTGTAAATTTTACCTCCTAGGTATATCTGGAATCCACCTACTTTTCTTCATTTCTTACTGTCACCAGCCTATTCTAAGCTCCCATAACCTCTTCTGGGCTTTAGAAATAGTTTCTTAACTTTTTTCCTCTTATCTACAGTTGCCCTTTTCAAGTCTAATTTCCCTAGTACAGCAGAGTAATTGCAGTCTTTTAAAACTGCAAACATAAAAGAAATAAAAAACCAAATGATTAAATCATGTTACTCTTCTTGCTTAATATTCTTTAATGAATGGCTTTCCTATTGTTTGTAGAACAAAGTTCAGAATCTTTAAGATGGTCTCCAAAGTGCCCTGCATAAACCTTTGTAGGTTTCTCTTGCCACCATAATCATGTCTTCTTTTTGTTTTCTCCAGAATTGTAAATTCCTTCCCATATCAAACATTCTGAAATATCTACCCTTCCTTAGCTATCTTCTATTTGTCCCCCAGTCTCAATTAAATAATGCTAAATTGTTAATGATTTTCATGACTCCAGATTTAATTATGTTCTCTGGTCACCCTCAGTTTCTTTATAGAATTAATCATAGTTATTTCCAGTTGTGTAGCTGCTTGTCTAAAAGTTGTTCTGCTGCTAAGCTACACTTCCTGATAGTATGTACTACATCTGTGTTGTACTCCACTGTATGTCCAACATTGTAAGTGAACAATAAATAATGAGTAAACCAACACAATATATGATGAGTAGTATGGCAGAGGTATCACCAAAGGAAAGTTCAACTTGTATATCACCTTGATAGAATATGAAATATTTTTCTTTCTAGTTTTCTTAGATTTAAAAAATTATAGTGGTAAATACGCTCATAATAACAAGTAAAGTATTACAGAGATAATGAAAAAAGAGTTTTTAATGTCTTTTCTCTTCTACCTCCATTGCTGTAATCCAAGGGTTCTTAACCTTTTTTGTTCCACGCACCCCTTTGCCAGTCAGGTGAAAGCCACAGACCCCTTCTCAGAATGTAGCGGCAGATAGTTTTATGACACTCAACATCAGCATGTCTTTAAATTAAATTTTAGGGTTATTCAAAATTAATTCAGGCTCACGGACCCCTGGTTAAGAACCCCTGCTCTCATCTCAACTATCTGATGTAACTAATACTAGCCTGGCAGACTGGTCTTTCTCCATGCTCATACAGATATGTAAAACATTGAGAGAGAGTTTTGAAAAAAGTGGGAATTTTAAATACATAGTATTCTGTAAATTGCTTTTAAAATTTAATGTACCATGGACATATTTTCAAATCAGTAGATATAAATCTTATATCTTATATCAACTGTTCACCTACTGATGGACATTTAGGTAGTTTGTATATATCTTTATATACTGGTACACTTTTTTCTATAGAGCACGGTCTTAAAAGTGATAGATATGGTTGCATCAAAGTGAATATGTATTTTTATTGTTAATAGATATTAACAGTTCGCTTTCCAGAGAGGTATAGATATTTATACTTCCACCAATACCAAAAAATGCATCTTCAACAGCTGGATATTATCGCCCTTTTTATCTTTTTTAGTTGATGAGGAAAAATATTACATTGGTTTTTTGGTTTTGTTTTGTTTACATTTCTTTTAATGTACATTTGACACTAGTGAAGTTTAACATCTTTCCATTTATGGGCTATTAGTATTTCCTCAAAAGTTCCTTCTTTGTCAACTTTCTGAAAAATTAAAAAAAAAATTTTTTTTTTTTAAATCTACTTTTCTTGTCTTCCCCACGGTATCAGTTTTCATTAGCTTTTGGTATGGTGATAATTTTAATGCCTTGTAACTACTACATGTATTATAAATATTTTTCCCATTCTATCAATTATACTTACGTAAGGCAACACACATCATAAATGCACTTTTTATTTTTATGCAGCCATATGTGTCAATTTTGTATTTTATAGCTTTTGAGATTGCTGTATAATGACAATATCTTCCTACTCAGGGTAAAACTAGTATTTTTCTAAAATTTCTTCTAATATTTTATTTAATTTCATTTTTAGAAATTTAATCCATCTACAGTTTATTCATTTTTGTGTATAGTTTTAGGGTAAGGCCTAGTTAAAGCAGAAAAAATAGACTTGACTTTGGAATTTCTTTCAATGTATATAATAAGTAGGGAAAGATAATTTTTTCATTAATTTTAAAATTAATATATTTTTATTACAGAAGTTGTGAACTTACAAAACAATCATGCACATGTGTGGAATTCCCATACAATACCCCTTCACCAACACACCACACTGTGGTGGAACATTTGTTACAGATTATGAGATAATATTATCAGACTATTACCACCAACCATGGTCCATAGCATACATTTGGCACACTTTTTCCATAGGTCCCCCCCACCCATTTTCAACATGGGCCATCTTTGGCATTGATGCAAGAATATTACAGTATTGCTGTTAATCACAGTCCATAGGTCACACTGATTGTATTTTTCCCATGCTTCTCCACATTCCCACCATCCTGCAATAGTGACATATATCCACTCTAGCTCACAGGACACTCTTGAATCAACCACAATTCTACCTCTGGGTTCACTGTGTTATTCAGACCCTAGATTATTCTCTAGCTTTCTTTCAATTGACATTTATATCCCTAGACTACCCTTTTCAGCCTTAATCCCATTTATAAAGCAGCTGCTGCTCACTTTAATGTGTTACCATCAACTCTATCCATTTCTACACTTTTACAGTCAAGTTAATTAAAACTTCTACATACATTAAGCAGGAAAGGTAATTTTTTATGTTACAAATTTCCATCTGAGAATATGACTTGTGTCTTCTCAAGTTATTTTATGTCCTTTATTAAGACCTTACAGTTTTTTTCCATTGGTTCTATGCCTTTTTCGTGAAATTTGGTACTGGGATCCCACCATACCTTCTTTCTTTCCACCCATTTTTTGGTTTGGTTTTTAATTTCTAACTAGGTATTGCATATTGCTAGTAAAGAGAAAAATCTGATGAATTCAAAGGAGTGTGTATGTGTGTGTTTTCTGGTTAAATGTTAAAATACCTATCCTAAGGAGTTAGTAGAGATAGCATTGAATATATAATTTGAATTACTTTCCCCAGTAGGTGGCAGCATCTTGTAAATCAATAAGTATCAGCAACACAGCAGCCTCCTTTTGGGAGGCTCTTTTTTGCTGTTGTGGTTGTAGTTGAAGTTGATTATTTGTTTTATTTTGCTTTCACAAATAATAATGTGTTTGTATGTAAAGGTCTGTTGTGTTTTATAATTTGTGCCAGTGATCTTTGTACTTTTTTTTTTCTTTTTAATTTTTCACTTTATTTTGTATATTTAATAATTGAAAATATAAACAATAATTAAAAAAGAAAAAGAAAACAGTTGAATAAAAACATACATTTCTCAATTAAACGTATTTAATTTAAATAATTGTTTAATTAACTAAATTTTATTAGCCAAGATTTTTGGAGTAAACTTAAAAATCAATACTACTGTATTCATGTTTTAACTCAAACTTGCTATGAATACAAAGGAATAATTCCAATTTTGAACATTATTCCTTTTTTCTTTAGCACGAGAAGCCCTGCCAACTTGGGATAAACAGATCCAATCACTTTGTTTCCAAGTGAATAACCTTTTGGAGAAAATCAGTCAAACAGCACCAGAATGGACAGCACAAGCCATGGAAGCTCAGATGGCTCAGTGAATCCTCACAAAACTTCTGTGCACATTACATCTTTTTTTCATGCTGTACAGATTAATTTTACTATGTCTCCAAAGCATTTGCATCATGACCATAACTTTTCAATCCCTTTTATGCTGGGTTCCATTGAAAGAAAACATTATTAAAGCAGGAAATACAAACATAAAAAAAATATGTAGTTCCCGTATATTCAGGGTCTCTGTGTATCAAGCTAACTCAGATGTTTTGAAGGCTTTTTTTTTTTTTTTTTTAAAGGGAGTAAGTGAAATATATGTGGCTAAAAAGTTTGGGATCTGTGAAAACTTTGTAGTTATGTAAAACTTAAGTGCTTTGTGGGTTATTCTAATAAATGGAGAAATGAGCCAAATGAAAGTAGTACTTTGTTTTTTATTAGTGAACAGTGTTTTGTTCTTTTAGATTTTCATTTCAGCAACATTTGATTTATACCATATGCTAGAAATACAAAGGTAAGCTGCAATCCCTGTTCTCTGGACCCTCCCAGAGTCATAGAAACAATAGAAAGTAAGTGTAAAACTTGGAGTTGCACAAAGTGTGAGTGATTTCTGGTTTCAGCTTTAATTTGTAAAGAGCTTGGAAGTCATCACTCTTATCCTCACAAGAAAATAGCTGAACAAACTGAAAACCAGTGATTTTGCTTATTTCTAACAGGACTTCAGTATACTAACAATAGATGATAACTGAGAGGACTACAAGATATACTCTTATTTAAGGAGTTCTTAGGGCAACCCAAAGACAGCAGGGGAGAAAAAGACAAACAGGGAAACTAGAGGAACTGAACGCTCTGGCACCTACAGCTACAGCAAACACTAAACAGCCCAGCTCCTAGCCAGATTAACACAAAACCTCATACTAAAAGTGCAATTATAATTATCTCAGTTCTTATTACTGGATACTTCATGTAACACTTTCAAGAAAAAATTACAAAGCACGCTAAAGTGATAGGAAAAGAACACAGTCTGAAGAGACAAAGCAAGCATCAGCACCAGATTTAGATATATCACAGATTTTGGAATTATCAGATAGGAAATTTAAAATAACTATGATTAATATTTTAAGGGCTCTGATGGATGAAGTAGGCAACATGTAAGAACAGATTGGTAATTAATCACTGAGGTGAAAACTCTTTAAAAATCAAAGGAAATGCTAGAAATAAAAAATCAAAAACACTGTACAGAAATGAAGGATGCCTTTGATGGATTCATCAATAGACTGGGCATGTCTGCAGAAAGAATGAGTGAGCTTGAAGGTAAGTCATTAGAAACTTCCCAAACTGAAATGCAAGGAAAAAAGTTAAAAGGAAAAAAAAAAAAGAATATCCAAGAACTCTCAGACAATTACAAAAGGTTTGACATATGTAATGAGAATACCAGAAGGAAAAGAGAGATAGGAGCAGAAGAAATATTTTGAGGTATAATAATGGCTGAGAATTTTCCAAAATTAATGACAGATGCCAAACCACAGATTCAGGAAGCTCAGAGAACCATACAGGATAAATACCCAAAAATCTATTTGAGCCACATTATATTCAAACTGCAGAAAACCAAAAGACAGATAAAATCTTGAAAGTACTGAGAGGGAAAAAAATCCCTTACCTGTAGTGGAATAATTACATTGGACTTATGTTCAGTAACGTGCAAGCAAGAAGAGAATGGAGTGAAACAAAGTGTTGAAAGAAAAAAACTCACCAACCTAGAATTCTGTATCCAGTGTATACTTCAAAAGTGAAAATGAAATAAATACTTTCTCAGAGAAACAAAAGCTGAGGGAATTTGTTGCCAGTAGACCTGCCTTGCAAGAAATGTTAAAAGAAGTTCTGCGGGGGTCAGGGGGGGCGGTTACGGATGTGGCTCAAATGTTTGGGCGCCCATCTCCCATATGGAGGGACCTGGGTTCTATCTCCGGGACCTCCCGGTGGGGGGAAAAAGAAAAAAAAAAAGTTCAGACAAAAGGGAAATAATATAGGTCAGAAACTTAGTCTACATAAAGAAAGGAAGAACATCAGAGAAAGAATAAGTGAAAGTAAAATGAAATCTTTTTTCTTATTCTTAATTGATCTAATAGATAGCTTTGTTCAAAGTAATAATAGCAACAGTGTGTTGGGTGATGATAGTTTATGAATAATTGAAATGAATGACAGCAGTGTTACAAGGGATGGGAGGGAGGAATTGGTAATACTCTTAAAATTAAAGTAGTATAGTGCTATTTGAAAATAGTTGTAACTATATTGCAAACTCTAGGGCAACCACTGAAAAAAAATTTAAAGGAGTATAATTGATATGCTAAGAAAAGAGAGAAAATGGATATACTAAGAAAAGAGAGAAAATGGAATCATAAAATGTTCAATTAAAACCAGAGAAGGTAGAAAAAGATTTAAAGAAATAAAGAACAAGAGCAGTTATAGAAAAATAGATAAAAACATGGTATTCATCCAGCTATCAATAACTCACTTTAAATGTAGATCATCTCAATATACCAATTAAGAGACATATTTATCAGAGTGGATTAAAAAAAAACTGATAGAATTGCGATGAGAAATAAACAAATTGTTAGTTATAGTTAGAGACTTCAACACTCCTCTAACGGTAATTGACGGTCCTGCAGGCAGAAAATCAGTAAGGATATAGTTGAGCTGAACAGCACCTTCAATCAATCTTTTTTTAAAAAACAAATCAATTTTATTGATAATAATAAAGCATAACAGTCCACTCGAAGTGTTCAATGAACAATATTTGGTATAATCACATAGTTGTACAGTCGTCATTTCAATCATTATTAGAAACATTTTCATTATTCCAATAACAATAAAACCAGAGAAGGAAGATGGCGTTGGTTTAGGAGGGCACTCACTGACTAGCTCTCTGAAGACGGCTGATTGCGGACAGGATCCTGCCCAAGGGTCTGTGCTGTGGGCGCATGGAGAGAGAAGATTGGGACATCTATCTGCAGACAGCTCTGCAGCGTGGATTGCTTGGTGGAGATTCGTGAGTTTTAACCCTGCCTGTGAAGGTTAACACAGATGGCTGAGCCCCACCCTCAGGGAAAAAGGCTGGTTTGACCCACGACTCCCTCCCGCAAACCGGTGAGAGGGAGCGTACTTGGAGAGTGGGAGGATTCTGGTGGAGGGTCATGAAGGCTTTCCTTGCTGTGGATTTTGCTGCCTGGAACCCCTTGCAGCTTTGGGGAACAAAATGACTGGCTTGAAGCAGGACCAGGCTGACGGGAGTGGCGAATCTGCTGAGGAAGTTGCCTTACGGAGCTGCCCAGGGAAACACCACAACCTCCTGCTGGCAAGCCCATGAGAGGGAGCATTCTTGGAGAGTGAGAGGGTTCTGAAAGAAGGTGGAAAAGGGTTTATTTTCTGTCGATTTGGCTGCCTCGACCCCCACATAGCTTTCGGGAGCAGATAAGCCGGCTGGAAACAGCGCCAGGCTGAGGGGAGAGGCGAATCTACTGGAGGAAGCCTGTTTTACCCAAGAGCCTAGTGATACTCAGTCTTGGCTCCAGAGGGGGCAGAGTCAGCCATTTTTATCGTTCTGCACTGACTAGCATCAGAGCTTCAACTCCCCTGGGGAGGCCAGGAAGTGGGAAGTGCTTGATTAGTGTCCTTGAACCTAGTTAGGATCCCCTCAGTGAAGGGGGTGGTCTAGAATAGGACATATTTTGGGACCCTTATTTCCCCACACACAAAAAAAGTCACTTTAAAAAATAAAAAATGAATTTTTCTTTTTAATTTAGTTTAATAGCTAAAATCTGCCTCAAAACCTGCAGATAGAACCTTGCAGGGCAATTGATTGATAAATACAAACAGACTGAGAGGTTCCACAAGGACCCAAGAAGGAACACTGTTCTTCCTTAGATTTGTTTGACTGCTTGCTTGTGTGGTTGTTTCGTTTTCTCTGTTTATTTGTTGTCTCTTGCTTTCTCTCCTCTTTCCTCCCCCCTTCTTCTTTCTTTCTTTCTTTTTTTTTAATTAGGTGCTGCTAGCTTGTCTCTTCTTTGCTGTGCTTCTTCTTCAGTGATTTCCCATTCTCTGTCTATATTTATTTTGTATCCCAAGCTATCTCTTCTGCTTCCTTCATCTTTCTGCCTTCTGCTCTCTGTTGTGGTTCTTACATACCATGTTTTTTCTTTAGCCCACAACTTAAGGGTGTCAATTTCTATTCTATCTATTTGGTTTTCCTTTTTTTAATTAATATTAACTTTTTCCTTTCAGCCCTTTCTTTACTCTTTCTCTCCCTCCTCATCATTCTAGCCTTCTAAATCATTATATATATATTCCTCTATTTGGTTTCCCAGTCCATGGTACATACTCCACTTTTTTTTCCTACTACTCTACACTGCCTACATTAGCTAAATATTCATTTCACTAAGACTTATACAGCCCCTCTTCTAACTTTTATCAATATTACTATCATCCTTCTTCCTTTCTCACATCTTTCGATTCCTCTGGCCCTAATTTTTTGCCTTCAAGGGAACATAGAAAGAAGCAAGGAAATAAAATAAGAAAAAGTGTCAAAGAGAAAACTTAACACATACACAGAACCACCAGCTAAATAAAACTCTAGAGCAGAGAGAGAAGCTAATCCACCAAATAAACCCATCAAGATAAAATGATGACTAGAGGGCAACAAAAAATTACAAACCACACTGAAAAACAGGAAGACATGGAACAGCCCAATGAACAAACTAAAAACCAGGAAAAGATGCAGAACATCAAACAACTAATCAAAACTTTCCAAACAAATATCATGGAACAACTTAATGAAGTGAAGGAAGAGATTAAGGATATTAAGAAGACACTGGGGAAAAAAAGATCTTCTAGGGTTTAGGACAGCAGGTGAAGGCTGCACACCACCCAGAGGAGAGAGGGACAGAAAGGGGAAATCGCGACTACAGAAATATGAGTTGCAAGTAGCAGCTTCTGCTGCTGCCGGCACCCTCCCCCACACTCTTCAGAACTCTCGGGCCTCTGGGCCTGCGACCACAGACAAAGGGGGCTTCAGGGATCTGCCACTCCTGGACAGGGGAGAGAGAGGGACACAGCCTTAGGCTGACTCAGGTTCTGACCTGAAATTTGGGCTGCAGAGCCCCACGGACCCTTCCACACAGTGGTTTGCCCTGGGAGCCTAGAAAGGGCTAGAGAAATCCTACCCTTGCAACCTCCCTCTCTTCTAGCCTGGACTAATTGTTGAGGACACCATGGGAGAGGGGAGAGAGAGCCTGGGGCTGACCCTGCTTTGGACTCCCAGGTTTGGTCTGCCCTGTCCCGAGAGCCCTTCCAGGCTGAGTGGGGCTGCGCCATTGTTTGCCTTGGAGCCTGCAAGGGGCTAAAGATATACAAACCTCCCAATCTCATCCTCTACTAACAGGGACTGATTGTTGAGGATTTAGAAGGGAGTGGAAATATTTCCTAGCTCGGAAAAGGGGGGCACTACGAGAGAAGTCTGGAGAACTGTCTCAGAAAGTTTGAATCACAGGGCTCTTAGCTCCCAGACAGGAAGCTCTATCACATTGATCTGGTCTGTGTCACAACAAATACGCTCCGACCAGGCATTGAATTGAGAGCTGCCAACAAGCGCTATCTACTGGCAGACCAAGGAAGTGCACGTAAGAAAATTAATAAGTAAGAGAGGCTTTTCCTGGCCTCTATAGCCTCCCTGTCCAAGGCCCTAGGAAACGACTCTACAACCAATTACTGGGTCCAACCTTGTTTTGAGCAACCAGCAGAACAATCCTAACAATCAAGGTTGAGCCAAAAATCAAAGAGCGGTGGTAACTCACAGCCTCCTGCCACTAAAACCCCATAAAAGAGAAAGAGATAGAGCATCTAAGTAAAATACATACTAACCAGATGCCTAAGCACCAGCAAAGAATTACGGGCCATACTAAGAAAATAGAAGACATGGCCCAAGAAAAGGAATACAGCAAAGTCCCAGAAGAGATGCAGAATTTGAGAGAACTAATCAGTGAGATGAGCACACATTTCCAAAATCAAATTAATGAGATGAAAGAGAATATAGTTAAAGAGATCAATGACGTCAAGAAGTCATTGTGCGAATGTAAAGAAGAATTTGAAATCATGAACAGAAAAGTAACAGAGTTCATGGGAATGAAAGACACAATAGGTGAAGTAAAAAATACATTTGAAGCATACAACAGCAGACTCGAAATGATAGAAGAAAGAATAAGTGATACTGAAGACTGAGTAGCTAAAATTGAAGAGAGAAAAGAACACAGAGAGAAAAGAATGGAAAAAAATGAGCAGGGGCTCAGAGAGTTGAATGACAACACAAAACGCAAGAACATACGTGTCATGGGAGTTCCAGAAGGAGAAGAGAAAGGAAAAGGGGCAGAAAGAGTATTTGAGGAAATAATAGTTGAAAATTTCCAAACTCTCACGAAAGAAATGAACTTACATGCCCAAGAAGCCCACCATACCCCAATAAGAATAAATCCAAATAGACCTACGCCAAGACACATATTATTCAGAATGTCAAATGTAAAAGATAAAGAGAAAATTCTCAGAGCAGCAAGAGAGAAGCAAACAATCATGTACAAAGGATGTCCAGTAAGACTTTGTGCAGATTTCTCTTCAGAAACAATGGAGGCGAGAAGACAGTGGTATGATACAATTAGGAAACTGAAAGAGAAAAACTGCCAGCCAAGAATTCTTTATCCAGCAAAACTGTCCTTCAAATATGAAGGTGAATATAAAGTATTCACAAACAACCAGAAACTAAGAGAGTTTGCAAAAAAGAATCCACCTTTGCAGGAAATATTAAAGGAAGCATTAGAACCTGAAAGAAAAAGACAGGAGAGAGAGGCTTGGAGGAGAGTATAGAAGAAAGAAAAGCAGAAAGGGTAACCAAAAGAGTAAAAAGAAATACAAAAATAAGATGACATATGAAAACCAAAGAATAAAATGGAGGAAATAAATAGTGCATTTTCAGTAATATCATTGAATGTGAATGGATTAAATTCCACAATCAAAAGATACAGGCTGACAGAATGGATAAAAAAACATGAGCCATCCATATGCTGCTTACAAGAAACTCACCTCAGACACAAAGATACAAGCTGGCTGAAAGTAAAAGTTTGGAAAAAGATACTCCATGCAAATAGTAAACAGAAAAGAACAGGGGTAGCTATACTAATATCAGAAAAAACAGACTTCAAATGCAAAAAAGTGATAAGAGATGCGGAAGGCCATTATATATTAATAAAAGGGACGATCCTCCAGGAAGATATAATAGTCATAAATATCTATGCACCTAACCAGGGTGCCCCAAAATATATGAGACAAACTCTGGCAAAACTGAAGGGAGAAATAGACATTTCTACAATAATCGTTGGGGACTTCAACACCCCTCTCACATCATTAGATAGAACAACTAGACAGAAGATCAACAAAGAAACAGAGAACTTGAACAATATGATCAACAAGTTAAACCTAACAGACATATACAGAACACTGCATCCAAACTCAGCGGGTTATACATTCTTCTCAAGTGCCCATGGATCTTTCTCCAGGATAGACCACATGTTAGGTCACAATACAGCTCTCAATAAATATAAAAAGATTGAAATTATACAAAGCACCTTCTCAGATCATAATGGAATGAAACTAGAAATCAATAACAGACAGGAAAAAAGGAAATTTGCAAATGTGTGGAGACTGAACAACACACTCCTAAATATTCAGTGGGTCAAAGAAGAAATTGCAAGTGAAATCAGTAAATATATTGAGACAAATGAAAATGAGAACACAACGTATCAAAATGTATGGGATACAGCAAAGGCAGTCTTGAAAGGGAAATTTATAGCCCTAAATGCCTATATTAAGAAACAAAAAAGAGCTAAACTCAAAGATTTAACTGAACAACTTGAGAAACTAGAAAAAGAACAGCAAACCAATCCCAAAGCAAAAAGAAGGAAAGAAATAATAAAGATTAGAGCAGAAATAAATGAAAATGAGAACAAAAAGCAATAGAGAAAATCAACAAAATCAAAAGCTGGTTCTTTGAGAAGATCAATAAAATTGACAACCCCCTCGCTAGACTAACAAAGAAAAAAAGAGAGAAGATGCAAATAAATACAATCAGAAATGAAAGGGTGGAAATTACAAATGACCTCACAGAAATAAAAAGAATCATAAGAGGATATTATGAGAAACTATATGCCAAAAATTACAGACCAATCTCTCTAATGAACATAGATGCAAAAATTCTCAACAAAATACTTGCAAATCGAATCCAACAGCATATCAAAAGATTTATACATCACGACCAAGTGGGATTTATTCCTGGTATGCAAGGCTGGTTCAACATAAGAAAATCAATGTAATACACCACATTAACAAATTGAAGGAAAAAACCCACATGATCCTCTCAATAGATGCAGAAAAGGCATTCGCCAAAATCCAACATCCCTTTTTGATAAAAATACTTCAAAAGATAGGAATAAAAGGAAAATTCCTCAATATGATAAAAGGCATATATGAAAAACCCACAGCCAACATCATACTCAATGGGGAAAGGTTGAAAGCTTTCCCCCTAAGATCAGGAACAAGACAAGGATGCCCTCTGTCACCATTGTTATTCAACATTGTACTAGAAGTTCTAGCTAGGGCAATTAGACAAGACAAAAAAATTAAAGGCATCCAAATAGGAAAAGAGGAAGTAAAACTCTCACTGTTTGCCGATGACATGATCCTGTATTTAGAAAATCCTGAAGTATCCACAACAAAGCTACTTGAACTAATAAATGAGTTCAGCAAAGTGGCAGGATATAAGATCAACACGCAAAAATCAGTAATGTTTTTTGTACACTAGTACTGAACAATCTGAGGAGGAAATCAGGAGGAAAATTCCATTTTCAATAGCAACAAAAGACTCAAATACCTAGGAGTTCATTTAACCAAAGAAGTACAGGACCTATATGCAGAAAACTACAAAACAATGCTAAAAGAAATTTAAAAAGACCTAAACAAATGGAAAGACATTCCGTGTTCATGGATTGGAAGAATAAATATTGTGAAGATGTCAATCTTGCCAAAACTGATTTATAGATTCAATGCAATACCAATCAAAATCCCAACAGCTTACTTTACAGAGTTAGAGAAGGCAATTACCAAATTCATCTGGAAGGGTAAGTGCACCCGAATAGCCAAAAGTATTCTAAAAAAGAAGAGCAATGGGGAGGAATTTCGCTGCCTGACCTTGAAACATATTACAAAGCTACAGTGGTCAAAACAGCATGGCACTGGCATAAAGATAGACATATTGATCAATGGAATAGAATTGAGAATCCAGAAATAAACCCTCACCTATACAGTCAACTGGTTTTTGACAAACCTACCAAGCCCACGCTGATGGGAAAAAACAGTCTCTTCAACAAATGGTGTTGGGAGAACTGGATATCTATAACCAAAGAATGAAAGAGGACCCCTATCTCACCTCCTATACAAGAATCAACTCAAAATGGATCAAAGATCTAAAAATATAAAAGCCAGGACCATAAAACTACTGGAAGAAATTGTAGGGAAACATCTTCAAGACCTTGTGTAGGTGGTGGTTTCTTGGATCTCACACCCAAAGCACGTGCAACAAAAGAAAAAGTAGATAAATGGGACCTCCTCAAAATTAAACACTTTTGCACCTCACAGGACTTTGTCAGAAGGGTTAAAAGGCAGCCAACTCAATGGGAAAAAAATATCTGATAAGGGTTTAATATCCAGGATATATAAAGAGATGTTACAACTCAACAATAAAAAGACAAATGACCCAATTTAAAAATGGGCCAAAGACTTGACATTTCTCCGAAGAAGAAATACAAATGGCAAAAAAACACATGAAGAAATGCTCAACATCACTCATGATTAGGGAAATGCAAATCAAAACTACAATGAGATATCATTTCATACCTATCAGAATGGCCACTATTAAAAAGACAGAGAACTACAAGTGTTGGAGAGGATGTGGAGAGATAGGAACACTTCTTCACTGTTGGTGGGAATGCAGGATGGTACAACACTGTGGAGGACTGTTTGGCAGTTCCTAAAGAAGTTGAATATAGACTTGCCATGTGAACCTGCAATACCACTACTGGCTATATACCCAGAAGAACTGAGAGCAGTGACACGAACAGACATCTGCACACCGATGTTCATAGCCACATTATTCACCAATGCCAAAAGTTGGAAACCACCCAGGTGTCCATCAACAGATGAGTGGATAAACAAACTGTGGTCTATTCATACGATGGAATATTATGCAGCTGTTAGAAGAAATGAAGTCATAAAACATATGGCAACATGGATGAACCTGGAGGACATTATGTTGAGTGAAGCAAGCCAGACACAAAAGGACAAATGCTGTATGAATGCATTACTATGAACCAAATATATTGTGTAATATATTGTTTGATTCACACACACAAAAACAAACAAACAAACAAAAAACAAAACAACAACAAAAAAATTTACATGTATCCATTACATTTAATTGAGAAATGTATATATTTATTCATCTGTGTTTACTTTTTAGTTTTTAATTGCTTATGTTTTCAATTATTAAATGTACAAAATAAGGTTTAAAAAAATGTGTTTTAAAAAAAAAAGACACTGGGAGAACATACTGAAGAAATTGTAAACATACATAAAAAGATAACGGATATGATGGTGATCAATGGCACAATGCAAGAAATCAAAAAGTCGCTGGACTCACATAACAGCAGAAGAAAGAATTAGTGATGTGGAAGACAATACATCTGAAATCAAACAGATAGTCAAACAGATAGACAAAAAGGTAGAAAAAATCCAGCAGGGACTCAGGGATTTAACTGACAACACAAAATGCACAAACATACGCATTATCGGCATCCCAGAAGGAGAAGAGAAGGGAAAGGGAACAGGAGTGTTGAAGGTAATAATGGCTGAAAACTTCCCAACTCTATTGAGAGAGATGAACGTGCAGATCCAGGAAGCACAGCGCACCGCAAACAGTGTAAATCCCAACAGGCCAACTCCAAGACATATACTTGTCAAAATGTCCAATGTCCAAGACTAAGAGAAAATATTCAAGGCAGCAAGAGAAAAGAGAACATCACATACAAGGGAAGCACAATAAGATTAAGTGCTGATTTCTCATCTGAAACCATGGAGGCAAGAAGACAGTGGTATGACATAGTAAAAGTACTAAAAGAAAAAAATGAATTCTCTATCCAGCAAAACTGGCATTCAAAAAAGATGGAGAGTTCAAAATATTCACAGATAAACAGAAATTTAGAGGGTATGCCAATAAGAAACCTGCACTTCAAGAAATACTAAAGGAAGTTCTACAGGTTGAAAGGGAAAAACAAGGGAGAGAGAGTTGGAGGAGAGTTTAAAAACAACTTAAGACAAAAAACAGAAACAAATCAACATATGGCATACATTAACCCAAAGAAAATATGGCTGAAGTAAGAAATTTGTTGCGAGTAATAGCACTGAATGTTAATGGATTAAATTCACCCGTCAAACAACACAGATTGCCAGAATGGATAAGGAAATATGATCCATCTATATGCTGTCTACAAGAAACTCACCTTCAACCCAGGGATTCAAGGAGGCTGAAAGTGAATGGCTGGAAAACAATTTTACAAGCTAACAATAGCCAAAAAAGGGCAGGAGTAGCTATTTGAATATCAGACAAAACAGACTTTAAATGCAAAACTATTGTAAGAGACAAAGATGGAGACTATATATTAGTAAAAGGGGTAATCTCTCAAGAAGAGAGAACATTCATAAGCATTTATGCACCTATTAAGGGAGCCTCAAAATATATGAGGCAAACTCTGGAAAAACTAAGTGGAGAAATAAATGCCTCTACAATTATAGTGGGGGACTTTAATACAACATTATCATCATTAGACAGAACATCTAGACAGAGAATCAGTAAAGAAACAAAGACTCTGAACAATACATTAGAGGACCTGGACTTAACAGGTGTAGACATATACAGAACACTACACCCAAATACAGCAGGATTTACATTCTTCTCGAGTGCACATGGATCATATTCCAAGATAGACCACATGCTAGGCCACAGAACAACTCTCAATGAATTCAGAAAGATTGAAATTATACAAAGTAATTTCTCTGACGACAATGGAATAAAATTGGAAATCAATAAGGGCCAGAGAAACAGGTTAGGCACAAGGATATGAAAATTAAACAACACACTCTTAGACAAACAGTGGGTCAAGGAGGAAATCTCAAAAGAAATCAGTAATTACCTTGAAACTAAAGAACATGACAACACAACATATTAAAACCTATGGGATGCAGTGAAAGCTATTCTGAGAGGGAAGTTCATAGCCATAAATGCATATATTAAAAAGAAGAAAGAGCTAAAATTGAAGACCTAACTGCACACCTGGAGGAACTGGAAAAAACAACAACAAACTAAACCTAAAGGAAGTAGAAAGAAGGACATAACAAAGATTAGAGCATAACTAAATGAAATAGAGAATAAGAATGCACTAGAAAAAATAAACAAAACCAAAAGCTGGTTCTTCGAGAAGATCAATAAAATTGACAAACCCTTAGCCAGACTAACAAAGAAAAAGAGAGAACAGATGCAAATACACAAAATAATGAATGACCAAGGGGATATCACTACTGACCCCACAGAAATAAAGAGTATCATAAGAGGATACTTTGAAAAATTATATGCCAACAAGAATGATAATTTAGAGGAAATGGACAGGTTTCTAGAAACTCACAAACAGCCTACATTGATGAAAGAAGAAACTGATGAACTCAACAGTCCAATTACAAGTAAAGAGATAGAATCAGTCATCAAAAACCTCCCAACTAAGAAGAGCCCAGGACCAGATGGCTTCACAGCTGAATTCTACCAAACATTCCGGAAAGAGCTAACACCAATTCTACTTAAGCTCTTCCAAAAAATAGAAGTAGAAGGATTGCCTAACTCATTCTATGATGCCAAGATTACCCTAATACCAAAGCCAAACAAAGATACCACAAGAAAGGAAAATTACAGACCAATTTCACTAATGAACCTAGATGCTAAAATCCTCAACAAAATACTTGCTAATCACATTCAACAACATATCAAAAGGATTATACACCATGACCAAGTGGGTTTCATCCCGGGTATGCAAGGATTGTTCAATATAAGAAAATCAATCAATGTAATACACCACATAAACAGATTGAAAGAAAAAAGTCACATGATCATCTCTATAGATGCAGAAAAAGCATTAGACAAAATACAGCACCCTTTTCTGATAAGAACACTGCAAAGATAGGAATGGAAGGAAACTTTCTGAATATGATAAAGGGTATATATGAAAAACCCAAAGCTAACATCATCTTCAATGGTGAAATCCTAAAAGCCTTCCCTCTGAGAACGGTAACAAGGCAAGGATGCCCACTATCACCACTCCTATTTAACATTGTCTTAGAAGCACTGAGGCAAGAAAAAGATATAAAAGGCATCCAAATTTGAAAAGAAGAAGTAAAAATTTCATTATTTGCAGATAACATGATCCTATACGTAGAAAGCCCTGATAAATCTGCAACAAAGCTTCTAGAACTTGTAAAGGAGTTCAGTAATGTTGCAGGCTATAAGATCAATGCTCAAAATTCAGTAGCATTCCTGTACACCAATAATGAGCAATCTGAGGAGGAAATCAAGAAAAAAATACCATTTACAATAGTAACTAAAAGAATCAAATACCTAGGAATAAATTTAACTAAAGATGTAAAGGACTTATATACAGAAAACTACACAACACTGTTAAAGGAAATCAAAGACAACTTAATAAATGAAAGAATATTCCCTGTTCATGGATAGGAAGACTAAACATCATCAAGATGTCTATCCTACCCAAACTAATCTACAGATTTAATGCAATCCCAATAAAAATCAACACTGTATTTTTTAGGGAACTGGAAAAACTAAGTACAAAATATATTTGGTAAGGTAAGATGCCCCGAATTGCCAAAGACATATTGAAAAAGAAAACTGAAATTGTAGGTATCACACTACCTGGCTTTAAAACACTACAAAGCTACAGTGGTCAAAACTGCATGGTATTGGCACAAGGATAGACATACTGACCAACGGAACCAGACTGAGAGTTCTGATCTAGATCCTCGCATATACAGTCATCTGATATTCGACAAGACCACCAAGCCCACTCAGTTAGGAGATAAGGGTGCTTGGAGAACTGGATATCCATATCCAAAAGAATGAGAGAAGAATACCATCTCATAACTTATACAAAAATCAGCTCAAGTTGGATCAAAGATCTAAATATAAGAGCCAAAACCATAAAGACCTTGGAAGATAATGTAGGGAAGCATCTACAGGACCTTGTAATAGGAAATGGTTTCATGAACTTCACAGTCAAAGCACGAGCAGTAAGAGAAAAAATAGATAAATGGGATCTCCTCAAAATTAAAAACTTCTGCACCTCAAAGGACGTTATTAAGAAAATAAAAAGGCAGCCTACCCAATGGGAGAAAACATTTGTCAGCCATATATGATAGGAGCCTAATATCCTGCATATATAAAGAAATCCTACACCTCAAAAATAAAAAGACAAACAACCCATATAAAAAATGGGCAAGTGACCTGAAAAGACACTTCTCCAAGGAAGAAATACAAATGGCTAAAAAGCACCTGAAAAAATGCTCGACATCACTAGCTATTAGGGAAATGCAAATCAAAACTACAATGAGATACCATCTTACACCCATCAGAATGGCAGCTATTGAAAAAACAGCAGACTATAAGTGTTGGAGAGGATGTGGAGGAATAGGAACCCTCATCCACTGCTGGTGGGATTGTGGAATGGTCCAGCCACTGTGGAGGACAGTTTGGCAGTTCCTCAGAAATCTAACCACAGATCATCCATATGATCCAGCGATTCCACTGCTGGGTATATGCCCAGAAGAATTGAAAGCAAAGACATGAACAGATATATGCACACCAATGTTCATAGCGGCATTGTCCACAATTGCCAAAAGTCGGAATCAGCCCTGGTGCCCATCAACAGATGAATGGATAAACAAAATGTGGTACATGCATACAATGGAACATTACTCAGGTGTAAGAAGTAATAAAGTGCTAACACACAGAATAACATGGATGAATCTTGAATACCTTATGTTGAGTGAAACAAGCCAGGCATTGAAGGATGAATAGTATCTGACCTCACTGATTTGAATTGCAGAAAGTGAGCAGTCTCTGAGAACCATTGTCTGAAAGATAAGTTAATAAGGGAGAGAAAGAGAAGAGAAGGTTGTGAGCCATCACGCATGTGGACATAATCTATGGTAAATTGATAGAGTATAGTTGCATATTGAAGGATAGGACAGGTGGGTAGAGACGTTACTGTGTTTGGTGGTGCATGGTTGACAGGTGGGTAGATTAGGAAGGGCGGGTTAGAATACCAAGGATACTGGGGGAGAGTTGGGAGGGGGACTAGCTGAACATGGGATTTGTGGGTATGATGTTGAAAGTGCAGGAATGGGAATGCTCTTATGGCAGTATGACAAGGTAGTGTCACTGGTTTAGGGTGTAGGTTGGGGGGGCATTCAGGAATGGGTGCATCTGGAGTAGGCTTCTGGGGAATGTGTGAGTGTTCATCCTGTCATAAGGTATTGTGTCGTGGAGTGGAGACCCACAAGGTGAGTGGGAAGAAGATGGATCCCCATCTTTGGGAGGACCGATTCACCCAGAAACAGACAGGTGGGTGTCTCTTAGGCACAAAGATGGATCCTAATAGGAGAGGATAATCAGCATGTCAAGACCTCTTGTTGCATGTAACTATGAATCTTGTCATCCAATGAGTCAAGACAGGGGAGTGTCATGAGCCCCAGGGGGATGGGGAGGAAGGAACAGAAAAGATCAAACAGGGGGTATTTAGTGGTCATGGGAAATGTTTTTCATTACCTTACAGTGATGGACACAGGAAATGGTAAAAATCATAAAAAATTATTAAACTCTACCATCTAAATTGTAAACTATACTATAAACCATTGCCAATGTTTAGTAGCTAAGCTTCACTATCTGCATAACAGTTTTAACAATGCTACCAGTCACAGAAAAAAGGTTTTAATATGGGGTGAGGAAAGTGGAAGGAGGTTGGGTATATGGGAGTCTCTAGTATTCTGTGTGTGACTTTGCTGTGACCTAAAACTTCTTTGAAAGTTAAATGAAAACTCTGGAGACACTGGGGAGTGAGAGGGGGCAGGTGCCACAGTACAGACTGGACACCCAATAATGCAGTGATAAAAGGAAAAATGTAAAAAAAATAATAATAATTTAAAAAAAATTTCCCATTTATTGAATATCCCAATCCTTTAATTTTATTTTATTTCTAGTGCTTTTTTAAAGCTACCATGTATTTTATCTCTTACATTTAAACTTATATTTATTATTTCATTTTCCTATTAATTGTATTTGTCTATTATATGGGCTTCATCTTCAAGGAAGGTTTGGATCACAGAAGGGTTACAGAGAGGGCAGGAGAGGATCATTGGTGGGATGTGTCTGGGATGGGTGTTTCATGGGAGAAAGTTCACCTGAATATACATGAAAGATATATAAAATTGTTCAAATGACCAAGGAGTGGGACATGGTCACAGTGGATAGACAATCACTTAATAAATGAGGGAATACTGAATCCCCAGCTGGGAGAGCTCTGCCACATTCTCCAAGGGAGCAGCAACAGCCCCCCGAGTGCAGGGGCAGTGTCTGGCAAAGGAGGAGGTTCCACTGATGGGTTTTTGTTATTGGTGACTAGCCTTATGAGTCTTTGCTCTTGTAATTGAAACTTAGCCTACTATTATGGGGTGCCTAAGGGTTGCCACCTGAGAGCCTCCTTGTTGCTCAAATGTGGCCTCTCTCTAAGCCAAACTCACCATATGAATGCATTACCTTCCCCCCAGTGTGGGACATGACTCCCAGGGATGAGCCTCCCTGGCAACGAGGGATTAATACCAAGAGCCAACTGGCAATATGACAGGAAAAAGACCTTGAATAAAAGGGGGAAAAGGTAAAAACAAATGAGTTCATGTGGCTAAGAAACTTCAAAGAGAGTCAGGAGGTCATCCCAGAGATAACGCTTACACACACCTCAGTAGGATCTCATAGAACACCAAAGTGTATATCATCACACACAGAGGGGCTCCTGAGGCCTCTGGAGACACCCAGGTCCTATATAAGGGGGGATAGCTCCAGAGATTGATGCCTTATCAGTGGACTATACTTTGGAATCTGTGCTCCTGAGAGTGACAGAATTGGACTCAAATAAGCCCTCCCTGCACATGGTCCATCAGTCCCTTCTTTTTTTTTTTTTTTTTTTTTTTTTTGTTCATCAGTCCCTTCTATTCAAACCTATATGTGAGGCTGGAGTTTGTAGGTGTACTTCCAGAGACTGGAGCCTCTGGTCTGCCTATGTGCCATCTGTGCCTGGAATCTCAGTGGAGCTGCAACTCCTACTCTACAGCTCAATGGACTCACCCAAGTCACCTGGTGAGGAGATGATGATAGACAACAGCCATCCCAGGGAATGGAGAGAGCCTGCAGCTGCAGGCAGGATAATCCCATCCATCGTATCCATGGGATATAAGGCCCCTCTCACTTGGAGGTGGAGTGGACATCACCATCTCAAAATTCTCAGGATTGGGGGAAGAGCTATAGACTAGAGTGGACTTAATGGTATTCTGTTGTAGACATAATGTGATTCAAGCAATGGAAGAAATTACAACAGTGAGGTGGAGCCAGTGGCCACTGGACACTTTTGGGGCAGGGAAGGGAAAAGCAGTTGTAATACAGGTGCTTTTTCTGGACTTGGGAATTATCCTGAGTAACATTACAATGACAGATATAGGGCATTTCACATCAGCATATAACACGCAGAACATGCAGAACTGTGTGGGAGAGAGTGGGGTCTACAATGTGAACTATAGTCCATCCTTAGTGGCAAAGCCCCAGGATGTGTATATCCATTGCAGGTGATGTGCCACACTAATGAAAGATGTTTATGTGGATGTTATGGGAGGTGTGGGAGGTGGGGAACATGGAAATCCCTGTAATTTTTGTGTAACATTTATGTAATCTAAGCATCTTTTAAAATAAAAAATAAAAATATAAAAAAAGTACAATGTAAAGTATAATCCATCCTTAGTGGCAATGCTCCAAAATGTGTTCATCAATTGCAATGAATGTACCACAGTAATGAAAGAAATTGTTAATATGGGGGAAAGTGGGAGGTGGGGGGAGTAGGGCATATGGGAATACCTTATTTTTTTTATGTAGCATTTTATGTAATCTAACTATCTTTTAAAAATAAATAAAAAATATATTAAAAAATAATAAAGTTACTTTGTTGACTAAATATGATTAAAAGCATTTAGAACCTCAATGGTAAAAAAATAAAATAAAATAAAACCAGACAAAAACTCATCTCAGTCTCTCTGTGCTTCCCCTGCCATACATACTTGCTATTCTGTTTTTGTCTCTCTAGTTTATTTGTATTTATATTTTGTATAGATGGAGTCAAGCAATATGTAGTACCTAGTGTCTAGTTTCTTTCCCTTAGTATATTTCCTCTTTTTCCCCACACTTAATGGACGATTATTAATATATTACTATATACTACTGTCCATAGTTTGCTTTGGTTGTATTTTTGCCTGATATTAATATCTTGTAACATTAACATACATTTGTTCAGTTTCAAAGAAAAACAGCCTTATATATGCAATATTGCCCATATTTGTATTTCACATAAGTTTTCACTTTGCTATACCAGTGAAATGTTACATATTTTAGCTTTCCTTCTAGTAATATACATGACCTTAGACTTTCTTTTTCAACCACTATCCTACCCATGTAATAGCACTGCTAGTTACAAACACTATATGATGTGCTTTCAAACCTTTTCTACTCATTCCAAAGATTAACAAACAATTTTTTTTTTTAAAACCAATTCTGCACAGATTAATAGTCAACTTTCCATTCTTAAATCTCATTCTATTTTCTGGTGACCCATATTCAAGTTATTAACTCTATGAGGTTACCCAATGTATTTAGTCCATAATAGTGCAGTCATACAGTATTTGTCCTTTTGTGCCTGGCTTGCTTCATTCAACATAATGTCCTCCAGGTTCATCCTTGTTATCACATGCTTCACGACTTCATTTCTTCTTAACACTATTCCATCTTGGATATACACCACAGTTTGTTTATCCTTTCATTGGTTGATGGAAATCTGGATGGTTTCCATCTTTGGGCAACCATAAATAATGCTGCTTTAAACATTGGTATGGAGATGTCTGTTTGTGTTACTCTTCTCAATTCTTCTGGGTATATATCTAGTAGCAATATTGCTGGGTCACATGGCAAATCTATATTCAACTTCCTTAGTAACTGCCAAACAGTTCCTGTGGCTGTACCATTCTACATTCCCACCAACAGTGAATAAGTGTTCCTATCTTTCCACATCCTTTCCAACACTTGAGTTCTCTGTGGCCATTCTAGTAGGTGTGAAATGATACATCATTGTAGCTTTGATTTGCATTTCCCTAATTGCAAATCTGAGCATTTTTTCAAGTGTTTTTTTGCCATTTGTATTTCTTTGGACAAATGTCTATTCAATTCTTTTGCCCATTTTAAAAAAAAGATTTATTTATTTGTTTTCACCCCCTTGTTGTTTTTCACTTGCTGTGTCTGTTCATCTTCCTTGTTTCTTTAGGAGGTACTGAGAGCTGAACCCAGGATCTCTGATGTGCGAGGCGGGTGCCTAACTGCTTGAGCCACCTCCACTCCCTGCTTGTGTTGTGTCTCTCATTCTGTTTTTCCTCCCCATGTCTCTTGTTGCATCATCTTGTTGCATCAGCTCGCTGTCCTCTCTGCTCCTCTCTGCTCCCTGCTTTGTTGTCTTTATGTTTTCTTCTTCTTGCGTCTCTTGTGTCAACTTGCCATGCCTGCCCATTGCGCCAGCTCACTATCTTTTTTAGGAGGTACTGGGATCTGAACCAGCAACCTCCCATGTGGTAGGCAGGAGCCCAGTTGCTTGAGCCACTTCTGCTTCCCTTTTGCCCATTTTTAAATCAAGTTGTCTTTTTATTGTTGAGTAGTAGCATCTCTTTATATATAATGGATATTAAACACTTCTCAGATATGTGATTTCAAAATATTTTCTCCCATTTTGTTGACTGCCTTTTCACACTTTTGACAGTCTTTTGAGGTGCAATAGTGTTTAATTTTGAGGAGGTCCCATTTATCTATTTTTCCTTTTGTTGCTCTGAGTGTAAGGTTCAAGAAACCACCACCTACCACAAGATCTTTAAGATGTTTCCCTACATTTTCTTCTAGTAGTTTTATGGCCCTGGCTTTTATATTTAGGTCTTCAGTCCATTTTGAGTTGATTCTTGTAAAGGGAGTGAGATAGGAGTCCTCTTTCATTCTTTTAGTTATAGATATCCAGTTCTCCCAGAACTATTTATTGAAGAGACTGTCTGTCCTGGACTTGGTAGGTTTGCTGGCCGTAGAGATGAGGGTTTATTTCTGGATTCTAAATTCTATTCTGTTGCCGGTCAGGAACTGGGTCCATGAAAAAGGTGCTGCGGATGAGAAAGAAAGAATAAGACAAAGAGAAGGAAAACTGGGATCAGGGGACTCTCCGTGCGAAATGGAGAGAAGAGCCCAGCCACACCATAGAGCGTGGCTTTTATTTGGTTTTTGAATACATACCGCATATTCAAAGGCAATAGATAAGTGACAGTTTACATTTTACTAAAACCAGCAAGTCTTGAAGGGTTTACATTCCTGCATGTAGCAGATGTTGTAAATCTTATCTAACATACAAAATACTCAGTAGAAGTTCAGGATGTTTCCCCACCCAGCTACTATAAGATCTATCTCATTATCATGTGACTAGGCCCTTACCTCCTACATTCCAGGGTGTCACCTACATTCCAAAGTGATCTGCTTACTGTCAGTAGTCATGGCCTTTGATTGAAACTCCATCACTATTCCGCTGATCTAAATGTGTCTGTCTTTATGCCACTACCATGATGTTTTGACTACTGTAGCTTTGTAATATGTTTCAAGGTCAGGCAGTGAAATTCCTCCCACATCACTCTGCTTTTTTAGAATGCTTTTGGCTATTTGGGTGCACTTTCCCTTTGGTAATTGTCTTTCTATTTCTGTAAAGTAGGCTGTTGGAATTTTGATTGGTATTGCATTGAATGTATAAATCAACTTGGGTAGAATATATGTCTTCATGATGTTTAGTCTTCCAATCCATTAACATGGAATGTCTTTACATTTGTTTAGGTTTTCATTGATTTCTTTTAGTGTCGTTTTGTAGTTTTTTGTATATGGGTCTTGCACTTCTTTGGTTAAATTGATTCCTAGGTATATGAGTCTTTTTGTTGGTATTGTAAATGGAGTTTTTTCTCTGATTTCTTCCTCAGATTGTTCAGTACTAGTTCTCAGAAACATTATTGATTTTTGCATGTTGATCTTGTATCCTTCCATTTTGCTGAACTCTTTTATTAGCTCAAGTAGCTTTGTTTTAGACATTTCAGAATTTTCTACATGCTTGATCATGTCACCTGCAAATAGTATTTTATTTCCTCTTTTCCTAATTAGATGCCTTTAAATTTTTTTCATGTCTAGTTGCTCTAGCTAGAACTTCTCACAAAATTTTAAATAACAGTGATGACAATGGGGCATCCTTTCTTAGTCCTAATCTTAGGGGAAAGCTTTCAACCTTTCCCCGTTGATTAAGGCATTGGCTGTAGGTTTTTCATATATCTTTTATCATATTGAGGAATTCTTCTATTACTATCTTTTGAAATATTTTTATCAAGAAAGGATGCTGGATTTTGTCAAATGCCTTTTCTACATTGATTGAGATGATCACATGGTTTTTGCCCCTCCAATTTTTTAATGTGATGTATTACATTAATTGATTTTCTTATGTTGAATCACTCTTGTATACCAGGCATAAATCACACTTGGTCGTGGTATATAAGTCTTTTGATATGCTGTTGGATTCTTTTTGCAAGTATTCTGTTCAGAAGTTTTGCATCTATGTTCTCAGAGAGCTTGGTCTGTAATTTTCTTTTCTGGCAGTATCTTTATCTGGCTTTGGTGTTAGGGTGATGTTGGCTTCATAAAATATGCTTGGTAATTTTCCCTCCTCTCAATTTCTTGGAAGAGTTTCAACAGGATTGGTGTTAATTCTTGAAATTCTTGGTAGAATTAATCTGTGAAGCCATCTGATCCTGGACTTTTCTTTGTTGGGAGATTTTTTATGACTATTTCCATCTCTTTAAATGTGATTGGTTTGGTAAGTTCTTGTATTACTTGTACAGTTCATGTAGGTTATTTGTGCCTTTCTAGGATTTTGTCCATTTCACCTAGGTCTAATTTGTTGGCATACAGTTTTTCATAATATATTCTTATGATCCTTTTTATTTCTGTGGGGTAAGTCGTAATGTCCCCTCTTTCATTCCTGATTTTATGTATTTGCATCTCTCTCTTTTTTCCTTTGTTAGTCTAGCTAATGGTTTGTCAATTTTACAGATTTTCTCAAAGAACCAGCCTTTGGTTTTGTTGATTTTCTCTATTGTTTTTTATTGTTGTTTTCTCAATTTCATTTATTTCTGCTCTAATCTTTATTATTTATTTCCTTCTGCTTGCTTTGGGATTGTTTTGCTGTTCTATTTTTAGTTCCTACAGATGATGTTAGGTCTTTGAATTTAGCTCTTTCTTCTTTTTTAATGTAGGCATTTAAAGGCTATAAATGTCCCTCTCTTCTTCTGTATCACATAAGTTTTAAGTTGTGTTCTCATTTTCATTCAGTTCAATATATTTACTAATTTCCCTTGCAATTTCTTCTTTGACACACTGATTATTTAGGAGTGTGTTGTTTAGCCTTGACACATTTGCGGATTTTCTCCTATCCCATGTTATTGATTTCCAGCTTCATTCCATTATAATGTCAGAAGGTTCTTTGTATCATTTCAATCTTTTTATATTTATTGAGACCTGATTTGTGACCCAATATATAGTCTATCTTGGAGAAAGACCCATGACCACTTGAGAAGAATGTATAATCCGCTGATTTGGGATGCTGTATTCTGTATATATCTATGAGGTTTAACTCATTTATCATATTGTTCAAGTTCTCTGTTTCCTTATTGATCTTCTTTCTAATTGGTCTATCTTTTGATGTGAGTGGCATGTTGAAGTATCCAACTATTATTGTAGAGACATCTATTTCTCCTTTTAGTTGTGCCAGCATTTGCCTCATGTATTTGCCTATGCACCCTGGTTAGTTGCATAGACATTTATGACTGTTACTCCTTCTGGTGTTTTGTCCCTTTTATTAATATATAATGGTGTTCTATGTCTCTTATCACTATTTTGCATTTAAAATAAGTTTTATCTTACTCAGGTTTAGCTACTCCTGCTCTCTTCTGGTTACTGTTTGCATGAAATATATTTTTCCAACCCTTTCACTTTCAGTCTATTTGCATCCTTGGGTCTAAGAGAGTCTCCTGCAGACAGCATATGGATGGTTCAAGTTTTCTTATCCATTCTGTCAGCCTGTGTCTTTTGATTGGGGAGTTTAATCCATTAACATTCTATGTTATTACTGTAAAGGCATTACTTACATCAGTCATTTTATTCTCTGGCTTTCATATGTCATATCTTTTTTAAAAAAATTATTTTATTTATTTCTGCACCCCCCCCCCCCCCGTTGTTTGCACTCACTATCTGCTTTCAGTGTGCTCGTCTTCTTTTTAGGGGGCACCAGGAACCGAACCTGGGACCTCCCATGTGGGAGGGAGGCACCTGATGGCTTGAGCCACCTCTGCTTCCCACTTGTTGTATCTCTTATTGTGTTTCCTTATTGTGTCTCTTCATTGCATCATCTTGTTGTGTCATCTTGCCATGCCAGCCTGTCACATCAGCTTGCTGTCTTGCTCGTCTTCTTTAGGAGGCACCGGGAACTGAACTGGGACCTCCATGTGGTAGGCAGGCACCCAGTGCTTGAGCCACATCAGCTTCTCTGTCATATCTTATTTTCATCCATCTTTTTACCTTTTTGGGTACCCTTTCTGATAGTCTTCACTCTTTCACTCTCCTCCAAGCCTCTCTCTCATGTCTTTTCTAGCTGCAGAACTCCCTTTGGTGTTTCCACTGAGCTGGATTCTTGTTTATGAACTCTTAGATTCTGTTTATATGTGAATATTTTAAGCTCACTGTCATATTTGGAGGACCGTTTTGCCAGAAAAAGAATTCTTGGCTGGCAGTTTTTCTCTTTCAGTACCATAATTATACCACTGCCTTCTTGCCTCCATGGCTTCTGAAAAGAAATCCACACCAAGTCTTATTGGACATCCCTTGTGTGTGATGTTTCATTTTTCCCTTGCTGCTTTCAGAATTTTTTATCTTTGGCATTTGGCAATCTGCATATTATGTCTCTTGGGGTAGGTTTATTTAGATTAATTCTAATTGGAGAATGCTCTGCTTCCTGGACACATATTCATATCTTTCATGAGAATTGGGGAATTTTTGGCCATTATGCTTTCTGCCCCTTTTCCCTTCTTGTCTTCTTCTTGAACTCCCATAACATGTATGTTGGTGCTCTTCATGTTATTATTCAACTCCCTGAGCCCCTGCTCAATTTTTTTCCATTCTTTTCTCTCTCTCTCTGTTCTTCTTTCTCTTCAATTTCAGTTGTTCTTTCCCCTATGTCCCTGATTATTCCATTTATTTCAGATTTGCTGTTGTCTGCCTCTATGCATTTTTAATCTCACTTATTGTATCTTTCATTCCCATAAGCTCTGTTATTTTTCTATACAAGATTTCAAATTTTTCTTTATGCTTGCTCTGTGTCTTCTTAATGTCTTTTATTTCTTTAGCCATGCTGTCCTTCATCTCCATTATTTGATTTAAGAGGTTTGTATGAATCTCATTGATATCTGTTTCAAATCCTGTGTCTCATCTGGAGCTTTGATTTGTCCCTTTGCCTGAGTCATATCTTTGTTTCTTTGCATGGCTTGTAATCTTTTGTTGATATCTTGGCATCTGATTCTGATGTTGAGTTTACCCTGATTTTCAGTTTCTGTCTTGCCTAAGGATTTACTGTTGAGTAGCTGTGTGCTACCACTGTTCTTTGATTCTTGGTTAAACTTTTTCTAGATATTTAGAGTTGTCCTGTTTAACTGCTCAAACCAGGACTAAGGTCCCAGTAATGGGGTGTAGGCCAGTTTCTAAGGGCCTTGTAAAGGGTGACAGTAAAGTTTCCTGCTTGCCTCTTTTATTTTTTACTTTTTTCCTTTTTTATGCACTTTTCTGGTCTGGCCAGCAGATGGTGTTCTTTGGCAGACCTCTCAGCTCAGTCCCCATGTGCTGGGGGAGAGGGGAGTAGGGATTTATTCATTGTAACATGGCAGGTGGTGCAGAAGCAATGTCCTCAGGGCTGGCCAAGTCTCATAAACTTTCTCAGATGCTGTTCTCCACCCTTGGCAGCCACACTGTCTCTCTTCTGCTTTTTCAGTAACAAGCCCGGGACAGTAGGGAGGGTGTTTTAGAAGGCAAATTATCTTTAGTTCCCTGCTAGGTCTCAGTGTAAACAATGTTGTGGCCCTACCAGCCTGGAAGTGTGTGACCCCTTCATGTTTGCTGGCCAAAATCTGAATTTGCTGTAGACTGTGTCCCTCTGTTACCAGATGGCTCTGATTTCTGGGCTTCTAGGTTCTTGGCTTATGTTGCATAAAAGAATTTAAGGACATGCCAAAGGGTAGGCAAGGGGGTAAAGAGTTCATTAAAAAACAAGAAACTGAGGAAAGTACATGGTCCGAGACATGGCTCATGGGTGTACTGCAGGGTGACTTGCACATGTGGGGCTCTAGGTCAGAGCTTTTTAAAGTCTTTCCTCCTCCCCCCTTTATAATGTTGGGGCAGGGCCCCAGCTGTTTGCTGTTCTGATTGGTTGCCCCACCTGTCAGTTTCTCAGGGGCCAATGGTGAAGCCTTTTAAAGGTACCCAGGGCATTCCTTTGACTCCAAAAGGGTTTCTCATTCCAAACGAGACTCTCATTACAGGGTTTCTCTCATTCCTGGGGTCACTGGATCCTTCAAGAGGTTTCTGGGTAGGGTCTCATGGCCATGTTGTCTGCCAGGTCTTGAGCTGTGACCCAAGTCTTCCCTTTCCCTACATTAACCTGCCTCAACTCACCCCTCAGAGAGTTTACACCCTTATTCTTAAAGGGGCGCTGAAGGGTGATTGTCATTCTTCTGTAGCTACTTCTTGCCACAGAGGAAGTAGTCCCTACCTGACAAGGTGCAAATCCTTCTGGCTATTCTGTTGCGGTTGAGGGAAGATGGGCCTGGCACCCTGGTTGGACTGGATGAAATCCCTGCATAACTACTAAGGTGTTGAATTTGTAAGAAATAACTAATTAGAAGTTTGAAGATACATGGTCCTACTTAAAAGGATAAAAAAGATGGTGGTAAGTGGGCCCAAAAGGGGGCCAGCCATGACATACTGGACCAAGAGAATAAGAAGGCCAGGTGCCTTCAGAGGTTGCTTCCTCCCAAAGATGATGGGAAGCAGCGTTCTTCCTTGAGTTCTTTTATGCTGTTGGTTAACTCTAGGGAAAGACTGTGGTAGACCTGCTGGATTTGGTATAAATTGCCAACCCCACTTCCTACCGCAGTGGTTATGCTTAGGACAGCTAGGAGAGGTATGAAGAGAGGTACTGCACAAAGACAGTATAGACAACAACAAGGCAAGCATATGGCAAGCAAAATAAAGACAGTACTTAAGAGATCCTTTCTTTGTCTTATAGGCACATTCATCAATTACTTAGGAAACAAATTAAGTTTACTAGGACTTTTAACATGTTCAGTATCCCTCTGCATATGATATAGAATAGAAAAGATATCACCATAATCATTAGGCATATAGATACAGTACTTAATACTAATCAATGCAATTTCCTCTTTGAGCTGCAATTAATAGATCTAAGCTCGAGGTTTGCAATACCATACATGTTATCTCTCCATGGGAGCAGACCATAATGCCAATTGTATTGGTTTAAGTTCAACTCACATTACGCTGGTAATCATTGCTCTACTTGTTACATCCTTCACACAGCCAGCATACTGCAGCACTGTTGATCCTAGAAAGTAGTTAGGAGGGTAGTCTCCAGTATTTCACTGGTCTGGTGCATAACACCTTTCAGCACTATGAAACAGGCAGTCTGGAGGAAGGTACATTGTATATCTGGCCCTATTGAGCCATTGCCAGCTGCTACAGGAGTCTGAAACTGCAATGTACTCTCTATCCACTTCAGGAGCTTGTTCAGAGATGTAGTAAATACTTTAATTTTTTTGGGGGGTCAGTGACCAACCTAGCCAATGACTCAAATGGAGAGGCTCCATGCAGTGAACTAAAGGCCTGGTTTGAATGTACAAGATAGACAATACTGGCATCTATCTCTTAATTTTTATACACTTTTTAAATACTTCCAATGCAGTATATAACGTATCAAGTGAACTTAAATATTTTAGAACTTTTTATTTTACCATAATTATGTTAATTAATAGGTATTTTACTTTAGCAGTACAGGAAAAACTACATTCTCCATTATTTTATGAAAACCTAAGATTCCCAATGGAATCAAGTTATCTTTCCTTACCACCATTTTAATATGCAGATTGAGGTGGCCTCTGACAGGTTTCCCTGTTATGAAGTTACTTTCTGTTATTAATATCAATTTCGGTTTCTAATTAATAATGGCTTCCTGGAATTAACCATTTAAATGCATCAGTTTCAAAGATGCTTTTACAAAACCCCTTATAATTAACTATAATGGTTATTTAAACCATTAGCTTTAAATAAGCTTATTAAATTACAATTAGCAACCAATGAAATTCACTTTATCCATTTAAGAGGGGACAGGTCTATATTTCCTTCTTTAACTTAATTTCATTAGACATGAATTTACAACTTTCATCCCCTTAAAGATTTAATACATTTAATGCTAATTCTTTTCATTAGTATTCAATAAACCTAGGGAAATAACACCCAAGCTAAATAAAATTGAAACAATTATAGTTTATGCAAGGAATGTTCTTTTTCCTTCCTTTACCGGAGGCTAAAACCTCTTTTCTTGAATAAAACTCAAACTGTGAATAATTTTAAAAGTATACTGACTGCTAGGTTCTGGAATATATTATAATTGTTTAATTTATTTAAATTAAAATTTAGAAAAGATCTTTCCATAGCTTTCAAGGACTTTTCCTTTACTTACTGAAATTTGGTAGTAGGATTATTAACCACCCTTCTTTTAGTCTGTTAAAAGGTTTAAATTGGGGAATTATAGGGTAAACTGATTCTTAATTCACCGGCCTAGAAGACAGAGGCTTTTGTTTTTTTTTTTAATTTTTATTCCCCCTCCCCTGCCCCGAGATGGTTCCCTCATGTGTCTGTTTGTTGTCTGTTCATTTTCTTTAGGAGGCACCAAGAACCGAACCCAGGACCTTCCATGTGGGAGGTGAGTACTCAACTGCTTAAGCCATTTCCACTCCCTGCTGGTCACGGTGTCTGCTGATTGTGGTGTCTGCTGGTTGTGGCATCTGCTTGTTGTGGCATCTTGTTGGTTGCAGCATCTGCTTGTCTTCTTTAGGAGGCATTGGGAACTGAACCTGTGACTTTCCATGTGGGAGGCGGGCGCCCAATCGCTTGAGCCATATCTGCTCCCTAGAAGATAGTACCTATTAGGTAGAGAGGCCTAAGAAACATACACATGGACTTGTTTAGTAGTCATAGACATGCTCTAGATATCAGTAGCAAAGGAGAAACTGGAGGTATGGACTTGGGAGTCCCACTTGACATATAGGGGACAATTGAAGCCATAGGAGTAGATGGCAATGTCTTAGGAGAACATGAGGTGTGAAAGGAGTGGATCCAGAATAGAACCCTGGAAAGCATCGACATCTATAGGGAAAGTAAAGGAAGGGGAAGGGTAGTCAAGTGTGTTGAATAACTACTAAGTTTCAGGTGTTTTTACATTTTATCTCACTGAAATGTCATAATAAATGTATAATGTAGATAGTTTAACCTTCCTCCCTCCCCCAAAAATGAAATCAACTCAGAAGTGTAGGAGAAAAAACTAAGGGAAATTAGGAATTGAGATTTTCATCAGTGCAAAATATTGCAAATGGATTAAATAGAATAAGAAATGTGAAAAAGGGGTTGCTTCACACATCCATCAATTTAACCAAAATTGACCCATATTGAATTCAATAATAGAATTTTTACTATTTGCTCTGATACCCCATATTTAAGAGAGAAAGAAAATCAGCAACATAAAGACAAATACCTTAGCTATGCAGTTGGGAAAGAGTGCATAGTGTGTTGTTTGTATAACGCTTTGTCAGCATCAATGGTACAAAACATGTATTAATAATAGATAACATGAAAAGGAGAAAAAGTATTAACTAAATGTACCATACCTGTCCTGGAATAGTTATTTGTAGTCTCTCTTTTTTTTTTTTCTTTCTTAAAGTTTTTAGATAAAAGAGAGCTGAGTTGCTGGTGGACCAAAATCTGCTGCTAAGAAAAAAACTACAGGAGCAAAATTATGGGATTAATTTTTTTAGAAAGATTTACTTTATTTATTTATTTCTCCCCACCCCCTTGTTGTTTGCACTTGCTATATCTGTTCATCTTCCTTGTTCTTTAGGAGGCACTGGGAGCTGAACTCGGGACCTCCAATATGGGAGGGAAGTACCTAATTGCTTGAGCTACCTCCATCCCCTGCTTTGTTGTGTCTCTCATGTTTTTCCTCCCCATGTCTCTTGTTGAGAGATCTTGTTGTGTCAGCTCACTGTGCCTGCCCATCATGTCATCTCACTGTCTTCTTTAGGAGGCACCAGGAACCTCTGCTCCCTGCTTTGTTGTGTCTCTTATTATGTTTTTTCTTCTTGTGTCTCTTGTTGCATCATTTTGTTGCATCAGCTTGCCACACCTGCCCATCACACCAGCTCGCTATATTCTTTAAGAGGCACTGGGAACCAAACCAGGACCTCCCATGTGGTAGGCAGGAGCTCAGTTGCTTGAGCCACATCTGCTTCCTGGGATTAGTTTTTAAAAATTTTTATTAGAGAAGTTGTGGGTTTACAGAACAGTCATGCATAAAATATAGGATTCCATACACCACCCTACCAACAACAACTTGCATTGGTGTGTAACATTTGTTACAATTGATGATAGCACTATTAATTAAATAGTATTATTATTAATAGTACTATTAAAATCCATGGTTTAACTTAGGGTTCCCTGTTTGTGTAGTGTAGTTCCATGGAGTTTTTAAAAAAAATTTATTCTGTTACCATATATACAATCTAACATTTCCTCTTTTAATCATATTCAGATATATATTTCAGTGCTGTGAATTGTGTTCACAATTTTGTGCTACTATCACCACCATCCATTACCTAAAAATTTCTATCATTCCAAACAGGAACCCTATATATTTGAAGCCTTAACTTCCATTCTCTATTTCCACCCTGTCTCTTGGTAACCAATATTCTGGATTCTGGTTCTTTAAGTGTGCTTATTCTAATAGTTTCAAATCAGTGAGATCATACAATAGTTGTCCTTTTGTGCCTGGCTTTTTTCAGTCAGCATGATGTCTTCAAAATTCATCCATGTTAGCACACGTATCAGGACTTCATTCCTTTATAGGGCTGAATAATATTCCATTGCATGTATACACTACATTTTACTTACCCATTCATTGTTTGGTGGACAGTTGGATTGCTTTCATCTTTTGGCAATTGTGAATAATGTTATGAACATTGGTTGCAGATATCGTGTGAGTCCCTGCTTTCAGTTCTTTTGGGTATATACATCATAGAGGGATTGCTGGGTCATATGGTTGTTCTACACTTAGCTTTCTGAGGAACCGCCAAACTGTCTTCCACAGGGGCTGCACCATTTTACATTGCCACCAGCAATGAATGAGTGTTTCTATTTCTCCACATTTAGTCTTCCAGTCCATGAACATGAAATGTCCTTCCATTTATTTAGGTCTTCTTTGATTTTTATAGTTTTCTGTGTATAAGCCCTTTACATCCTTAGTTAGATTTATTGCTAGATATTTGATTCATTTGGAAATGGGAATGGATTTCTTTTCTTGATTTCTTGGTCCAATTATTCATTGCTAGTATATACAAACACCACTGATTTTTGGGTGTTGATTTTGTGCCTGCCACTTTGCCAGATTCATTTATTAGTTCTAGGAGCCTTGTGGATTTTTCAGGATTTTCTGTATATAGGCTTATATCATCTGCAAATAGGGAATGTTTTTCTTCTTCCTTTCAAACTTGGATGAACCTTATTTCTTTTTCTTGCTTAATTGCTCTGGCAAGAACTTCCAGTATAATGTTGAATAACAGTGGTGACAGTGGGCATCCTTGTTTTGTTCCTGATCTTATAAGGAAGGGTTTCAATCTTTCAACATTAAGTAGGATATTAGTTGTGGGCTTTTCATATATGCCCTTTATCATGTTGAGGAAGTTTCCTAATATTACTAGTATTCTAATCAACTTCTGCATCAACTAAGATTATCTTGTGTTTATTTTTTCCTCTTCATTCTGTTAAAGTGGTATATTATATTAATTGATTTTCTTATGGTGAACCAACCTTGAATACCAGGGATAAATCCCACTTGATCGCGGTATATAATTCTTTTAATATGTTGTTTGTTTCAGTTTGCTAGTTTTTGTTGAGGATTTTTGCAATTATATTCATGAAATATACTGGTCTGTAGTTTTATTTTCTTGTGGTATCTTTATCTGGTTTTGTTATGTGGGTGGTGTTGGTCTCATAGAATGAATTAGGGAGTGTTCCCTCCTCTTCAACTTTTAGGGAGAGTTTGAGCAGAACTGAAGTTAAGTCTTCTTGGAATGTTTGGTGGAATTCCTTTGTGAATCATAGGTCCTGGGTTTTTCTTTTTGGGAGGTTTTTGATTTCTGATTTAATCTCTTTACTAATAATTGATTTCTTGAGATCTCTTTCTTCTTGAGTCAGTGTAGGTAGTTTGTGTGTTTCTGAGAATTTGTCGATTTCATCTGGGTTATCTAACTTATTGGCATGCAGTTGTTTATAGTATCCTCTTATAATACTTTTTTATTTTGGTAGTAATGTCCGGTTTTTCATTTCTGATTTTTAAAAATGTGTATCCAGCTTCTTTTTTCTTTGTCAGTCTAGCTAAAAGTTTGTTGATTTAATTTATCTTTTCAAATAACCAGCTTTTGGTTTTGTTGATTCTCTCCATTCATTTTTTAAAAAAAGATTTATTTTATTTATTTATTCCCCTCCTCCCCCCCATTTTGTTTTTGCATATACTGTCTTGCTCTCTGTGTCCATTTGCTGTGTGCTTTCTGTGTCTGTCTTTTCTTTGTCTTGTCTTCTCTTTAGGAGGCACCAGGAACCAATCCGGGATCTCTGATGTGGGAGAGAGGCACTCAGTTGCTTGAGCCACCTCAGCTTCCTGGTTTGTTGTGTCTCTCATGGTCTCTCCTCTTTACCTCTTTTTTGTTTTTGTTGTACTATCACTCTGTGTGAGCCAGCTCTCTGCTTGGGCCAGCACACTGCACAGGCCAGCTCGCTAAGCGGGCCAACTCACTTTCACCAGGAGGCCCCTAGAAATGAACCCAGACCTCCCATATGGTAGATGGGAGGCCATTGCTTGGGCCACATCTGCTTCCTCTCCACTGATTTTTAATTTTTAAAATTTCATTTATCTCTGCTCCTATCTTTATTATTTCCTTCCTTCTACTTGCTTTGGTTTTAGTTTTCTCTTCTTTTTCTAGTTCTTCACTGCATCTCATAAATTTTGGTATGCTGTATTTTCATTTTCATACTCATGATATTTCCTAATTTTGCCTCTGATTTCCTCAGTAAACCTTTGGTTAAGAGTATGTTGTGAATTTTCCCTTTCTCCCCTCTGTTATTGATTTATAGCTTCATTCTGTTGTGGTTTGAGAATATGCATTGTATGATTTCAATATTTTTAATTTGTTGAGACTTATTTTGTGACCCAATATATAGTCTATCCTGGAAAATAATACATGTGTACTTGAGAAGAATGTGTTTTCTCTTTTTGGGGGGTGGAGTGTTCTATATATGCCTGTTAGGTCTGGTTGGTTTAGAGTATCATTCAAGTCTTGTACTTCCTTATTGATCTTCTGGCTAGTTGTTCTATCCATAATTGGAAATGGTATATTAAAGTCTCCTACTATTAATGTAGAACCATCAGTTTCGTTCTTCAATTCTCTCAGTATTTGCTTCATATATTTTGGGGCTCCACTGTTAGGTGCATATATATTTATTTACAATAGTTACATCTTCCTGTTGAATTGTCCCCTTTATCAGTATGTAATGATCATATTTGTCCCTTGTAACTGTTTTATACCTAAATTCTGTTTTATCCAACATAGCCAACCCAACTGTCTTTTGGTTACTACTTGCATGATGTATTTTTTCCATCCTTTCATCCTCAACCTATTTGTATCTTTGAAGTTAAGGTGAGTCTCTTGCCAACAGAATATAGTTGGGTCATGTTTTTTTTTTTTTTTTTTTTTTTAATCCTTTCTGCCAATCTCTGTCTTTTGACTAGAGAGTTTAATCCATCTGCATTTAAAGTGTCTATGATAATACAAAACTTTTTTCTGCATTTTGCTATTTAGTCTTTCTAAGTCTTATACCTTTTTGTCCCTCACTTCTGTTAATGTCTACTTTTATATTTATTTGATTTTTTGTGTGTTTTACTATATTGAGTGCCTTCTTATTTCTATCTGGATATATTTTCCATTTACTTTTCTTTGAAGTAACTATGGGGTTAAAATTTAACATCTTAAATATATGACAATCATATTTGGTTTGATATCAACTTATTTTAAATAGCATGCACATATAAATTTCTTTTACCCTTCTGTACCCCCATTTTTTGTACTTGTTACCAGTTATATCATTGTACATTGTATGTCCAAAAATATAGATTCATCATTACTTTTTATGCATTTGCACTTTAACGCCTGTAGAAAGTAAAAAGTGGAATTTCATACCAAACAATACACTACAATAATACTGGCATTTATAATTACCCAAATAATTATCTTTACTGCTGGTCTTTATTTCTTTATGCTGCTTTGAACCACTGTCTAGTGTCCTTTCCTTTCAGTCTGAAGAACTCCCTTTAGCATTGCTTGTAGGGCAGGTATTAGTGGTATTGTTTATGAGAATGTCTTAATCTCTCTCTCACTTAAAAATTTTTAAAAAATATATTTTTATTATGGAAGTTGTGAACTTACAAAACAATCATGCACATGTGTGGAATTCCCATACAACACCCCTTCACCAACACACCACACTGTTACGGAACATTTGTTACAGATTGAGATATCATCAGACTATTACCATCAACCATGGTCCACAGCATACATTTGGCACACTTTTTCCATATTCTCCCCCCCCCCCCATTATCAACACAGTACATCTTTGGCATTGAGGCAAGAATATTACAATGTTTCTGTTAGCAACAGTGCATAGGTTATACCAATTGTATTTTTCCCATGCTTCTCCACATTCCCACCACCCTGAAATAGTGACGTATATCCACTCTAGTTCACAAAAGGACATTCCTGCATTTGTACTATCAACCACAATTCTCACCCACCTCTGGGTTCACTGTGTTATTCCGTCCCTAGATTATTCCCCAGCTTTCTTTCAGTTGACATTTGCATCCCTAGACTACCCTTTCCAGCCACAATCCCATTTTTTTTTTTTTTTATTCATTTATCCCCCCCTTGCTGCTTGTGCTCGCTGGGTCAGCTAACCATGCCGTGCAGGCAGGCTTGCCTTCACCAGGAAGCCCCGGGAACCGAACCCGGGGCCTCCCATATGGTAAACGGGAGCCCTACTGATTGAGCCACAGCCGCTTCCCCACAATCCCATTTATAAACCAGCTGCACCAGTTCTACTCACCACAATGTGCCACCATCAACTCTATCCATTTCCACACTTTTACAGTAAAGTTAATTAAAACCTCCACATACATTAAATATCTATATTCCATCTCAGCCCTCCTATTATCTCCTAATAACCTATACTCAACTTTTTTAATTCTGCATTTATTCTTCCTGTTTAGTTCCTATTAGTGAGACCATGCAATATTTGTCCTTTTGTGTCTGGCTTATTTCACTTAGCATAATGTCTTCAAGATTCATCAATGTTATCATATGTGTCCCATTTTCATTTCTTCTTATTGCAGCATAATATTCCATCGTATATATACACAGCATTTTGTTTATCCATTCATTGGTTGATGGACACTTGGGTTGTTTCCATCTTTTGACAATTGTGAATAACACTGTTATGAACATTGGTGTGCAGATGTCTGTTTGCGCCAACTTTTTCAGTTCTTCTGGATATAGTCATAGTAGAGAAATTGCTGGATCATATGGCAGTTCTATATTTAGCCTCCTGAGGAACTGCCAAACTGTCTTCAACAGAAGGTACACCATTTTACAATGCCACCAAAAGTGAAGGAGTGTCCCTATTTTTCCATATTCTCTTCAGCACTTATTGTTTTCTGTTGTTTTTTTTTAATGGCTATTCTATGAGATGTGAGATGATATCTTATTGATTGCTCTTTTATTGTTGAGTTGTATGATCTCTTTATATAGAATGGAATCCAAACCCTTATCAAATATGTGGTTTCCAAATATTTTCTCCCATTGAGTGGACTGTCATTTCATCTTGTCAATGAAGTCCTTTGAATTACAAAAGTGTTTAAGTTTGAGGAGGTTCCATTTATCCATGTTTTCTTTTGTTGCTCGTGCTTTTGGTGTAAGGTTTAAGAATCCACCACCTACCACCAGGTCTTGAAGATGTTTTCCTACATTTTCTTCTAGAAGCTTTATAGTTCTAGTTTTTATATTTAGTCTTTGTTCCATTTTGAGTTAATTTTTGCATAAGGTGTGAGATATGGGTTCTCTTTCTTTCTTTTTTTTGGCAATGGATATCCAGTTCTCCCATTACCATTTGTTGAATAGACTATTCTGCCCCACCTGGGTGGGTTTGACAGCCTTGTCAGAAATCACTTCACCATAGATGTGACGGTCTGTTTCTGAACCATCAATTCAGTTCCATTGGTTTATGTGTCTGTCTTTATGTCACTATCATTCAGTTTTACCACTGTAGCTAGGTAATATGATTTAAAGTCCAGAAGTGAAAGTTCTCCAACTTTGCTTTTCCTTTTTAAAATGTTATGGCTTCCAAAGAAATTTGATAATTATGTTTTCCATTTGTTTAAAAAATGCCGGTGGTATTTTACTGGGATTGCTGACTGTGTATACCAATTTAGGTAGAATTGACATTTTAGTGATATTTAGTCTTCTAAGCCATGTCATGGAATGTTCTTCCACTTATTTAGGTCTTATTTTATTTCTTTTAGCAATGCATTGCAGTTTTCTGAATACAAGTGCTTTACATCCTTGGTTAAGTTTATTCCTAAATATTTGATTCTTCTAGTTGCTATTGTTAATGAAATTTTTTTTTCTGAATTCTTCCTCAGATTATATGTTACTAGTATATAGAAACACTACTGATTTTTGTGTATTGATCTTGTATCCTGCCACTCTACTTAAATTGTTTTTTAAGCTCTAGCAGGTTTGTTGTAGATTTTTCAGGACTTTCTAAGTATAGGATCATAGCATCTGAAAATAGTGAAAGTTTTACTTCTTCCTTTCTGATTTGGATGCTTTTTATTTCTTTTTCTATCCTGATTGCTCTAGGTAGAGCCTCTAGTAGTATTTTGAACAGCAGTGGTTACAGTAGGCATCCTTGTCTTGTCCTTGATCTCAAGGGGAAAGTTTCAGTCTTTCACCATTGAGTACAACATTAACTCTGGGTTTTTCTATAGATGGCATTTATCATGTTGAGAAAGTTTCCTTCAATTCCTATCTTTGTAGTATTTTTATCAAGAAAGGATGCTGTGTTTTGTCAAATGCCTTTTCTGCATCAATTGATAGGATCATGTGATTTTTCTTCTTCGATTTATTAATGTGTATTATGCTGATTGATTTTCTTGTGTTGAACCACCCTTGCATACCTAGTCAAAACCTACTTGATCATGATGAATAATTCTTTTAATGGTTGTTGAATTTGATTAGCAAGTATTTTCTTGAGGGTTTTTGTATTTGCATTCATTATGGAAATGGGTCTGTAGTTTTCTTTTTTCATAATATCTTTGTATTAGTCAGCCAAAGTGGTGCTGATGCAAAATACCAGGAGTCGGTTGATTTTTATAAAGGGTATTTATTTGGGGTAGAAGTCCACAGTTACTAGGCCATAAAGCATAAGTTTCTTCCCTCACCAAAGTCCATTGCCACGTATTGGAGCAAGGCAGCTGCCGACGTTTGCCAAGGTTCAGGCTTCTTGGGTTCCTCTCTTCCCGGGGTTGCGTTTCTCTCCGGGCTTAGCTCCTCTGTTTCCTCCACAAGGCCAGCTGTAGACTATGAGGCTCTCTTGGCTTTGCCCCTCTCCACAAGGCCAGCAGTGAACTCTCAGGTGAATGGCTTGTCTCTATCCCGGGTCCTTCTCTCCTTCTTTCCTTTCTCACGACCCGCCACTTCCCAGGGCTCCAGCTCAAGACTTCCAACATCAAAACTTCTACTCAAAACTGCTCCAACACTGTCCTTTGCCATGTCTTTTATCTTCGAGACCCCACCCACCAAGGGGTGGGGTTCAATGCCCTATTGACGTGGCCCAGTCAACGCGCTGATCATAACTTAATCATGCCCAGATTAACAGACCAGTTTACAAGCATAATCCCATATCTATTTTTGGAATTCATAAGTATATCAAACTGCTACAGTCTTTATGTGGCTTTGGTATTAGGGTTATATTGGCTTCATAGAATGAATTTGGTACTGTTTCTTCTTGTTCAGTTTTTTGGAAGAGCTTGAGCAAAATTGACATGAAATCTTCTTTTAATGCTTTGTAGAACTCACCTGTGAAACCCTCTGGTCCTGGGCTTTTCCTTTTGGGGAGTTGTTTGATGTCTGGTTCAATCTCTTTACTTTTTTTTTTTTTAATATACATTTTTATTTTTTAAAAGATACTTAGATTACATAAATGTTACATAAAAAATATAGGGATTCCCATATGCCTTCTTCCCCATAACTCCCACATTTTCCCACATAAACAACATCCTTCATTAGTATAGTACATTCATTGCAATTGATAAATGCATTTTGGGGCATTGCCACTGAGCATGGATTGTGGTTCACACTCTCCCACACAATTCTGTAGGTTATGGGAAGATATATAATGGTCTATATCTGTCTTTGCAATGTCATTCAGAACGATTGCCAAGTCCTGAAAATGCCCCTGTATTACACCTGTTTTTCCCTCTCCTTGCTCTCAGAACCTTCAGTGGCCACTGCCTCCACATTATGTTCTAATTTCTTCCATTGCTAGAATCATAATAAGTCTATAATAGAATACCAGTAAGTCCACTCTAGTCCACAGTTCATTCACCCATCCTGAGGATTCAGGGATGGTGATGTCCACTCCACCTCTAATTGAGAGGGGGCTGTGATCCCATATAGCCAGTGGATGGGACTGTCTTGCTTGCAGTTGTAGACTCCCTCGGTTCCTTGGTATGGTGGTTGTCCATCCTCACCTCCTTGTTAGTTGTCCTGGGTGAGTCCAATGAACTGGAGAGTAGGTGTAGCAACTCTGCTGAGGCTCAGGGCCCAGCTGGCACATGGACAGCCCAGAGATTTAAGTCTTTTGGACATACATCTACCAAATCCAGCACCAACTATAGCTTCAAATAGAAGGGACAGATGAGCCATGTGTAGGGGAGCCATAACCGAGTTCAACTCTGTCACTCTCAGGAGGACAAACTCCAAAATAGGGCCCACTGACAAGGCACTGAACTCCAGAGCTATCTGCCCTGACCATAGGACCTGAGTGTCTCTAGAGCCCTCAGGAGTCCCCAGTCTATTTACTTTTGATTGGTTTGTTGAGGTCTTCTATTTCTTCTAGGGTCAGTATAGGTTATTCATACGTTACTAGGAATTTTTCCATTTCATCTACATTGTCTAGTTTGTTGTCATACAGGTGTTCATAGTATCATCTTATGACCTATTTTATTTCTGTAGGGTCAGTAGTAATGTCCCCAATTTCATTTTTTATTTTCTTTATTTGTACTTTCTCTCTCTTTTTCTTTGTCACACTAGCTAAGGGTTTGTTGATTTTGTTAATCTTCTCAAAGAAGCAACTTTTGGTTTTGTCAGTTCTCTCTATTGTTTTTTGTTGTCAATTCCATTTATTTCTGCTCTGATCTTTGTTATTTCATTCCTTCTACTAGGTTGGGAATAGTTTGCTGTTCTTTTTCTAGTTCCTCCAGCTGTGTACTTAAGTCATTTATTTTAGCTCTTTCTTCTTTTTTTAAATGTAAGCATTGAGGGCTGTAAATCTCCATCTCAGCACGCTTTCACTGTACCCCATGGGTTCTGATATATTGTGTTCTCATTTTCATTCATCTCAAGATATTTATTGATTTCTCTCACAATTTCTTCTTAGAGCCACTGATTGAGTGTGTAGTTTAATCTCCATATATTTGTGAATTTTCCTTTTTTCTTCCTTTTGGTGATTTTCTAACTTTATTCCATTATGATCAGAGAAAGTGCTTTCTATAATTTTGGTCTTGTTGAATTTACTGAGATCTACTTTGTGACCCAACATATGGTCTATCCTGGAGAAAGATCCATGAGCACTTGAGAAGGATGTATATCCTGCTGTTTTGGGGTACAATATCCTATATATGCCTATTAAGTTTAGTTCCATTTATCATATTCAAGCTCTCTATTTCTCTGTTGATCCTCTGCCCAGATGTTCTATCCAGTGCTGAGAGTGGTATATTGAAGTCTCCAACTATTATTGTAGAGACATCTATTTCTCCCTTCAGTTTTGTCAGTTTTTGTCTCATGTAGTTTAGGACATCCTAGTTAGGTGCATATACATTTATGATTGTTATTTCTTCCTGGTGAAATGCCCCTCTATTAATATATAATTTGCTTTCTTGTCTCTAATAAGAGTTTTGCTTTTAAAGTCTATTTCATCCTATATAACTACTTTACCTTTTTTTTTTTTTTTTTTTTTTTTTCTTTTTGGTTACTTCATGCATGGAATATCTATTTCAAGCCTTTCACTTTCAATCTAGTGTTATCCCGGGTTAAGTTGAGTCACTTGTAGACAGCATACAGACAACTCATATTTTCTTGTCCATCCTGCCAGTCTGTGTCTTTTGATTGGGGAGCTTAATCCATTAACATTCAATGTTATTAATGTAAAGGCAGTTTTTATTTCACCCATTTTGACCTTTGGGTTTTATTGGTCATGTTTTATTTTCACCACTCTCTTTACACTTTTACTTTTACTGATGTATTCTTCCTTTCTAGACTCTCTTCCAAGCCTCTCTCTTCTATATTTTCTTTTCAGGCCATAGCACTCCCTTTAGTATTTCCTGCAAAGCTGGTCTCTTCATTACAAACTCTCTCAGTTTCTGTTTATCTGTGAATATTCTAAACTCACCCTCATTTTTGAAAGACAATCTTCCTGGATATAAGATTCTTGGCTGGCATTTTTTCTCTTTCAGTATCTTAAATATATCATACCCTGCCTTCTTGCCTCCGTGGTTTCTGATGAGAAATCAGCACTTAATCTTATTGGGTATCCTTTGTATGTGATACATCACTTTTCTCTTTCTGCTCTCAGAATTCTCTTGTCTTTTGGCATTTGACATTCTGATTACTATGTGTCTTGGAGTTGGTCCATTCATATTTATTCAGATGGGAGTATGTTGTGCTTCTCGGACACAGACACCTATGTCCTTCAATAGGGTTGGGAAATTTTCTACCATTATTTCTTCAAATATTCCTTCTGCCTCTTTTCCCTTCTCCTCTCTTTCTGGGACATCCATGACACATATGTTCACATATCTCTTGTCATTATTTAGTTCCCTGAGACCCTGTTCAATTTTTTTCATTCTTTTCTTCATCTGTTCTTTTGTATGTTCGCTTTTGGAGGCCAAGTCTTCAAGCTCACCAATCCTTTCTTCTGCCTCCTCAAATCTGCTGTTATATGCCTCCAGTGTATTTTTTATTTCATTTATTGTTCCTATTGTTCCCATAAGATCTACTATTTTTTATGTATGCTTTCAAATTCTTCTTTGTGCTCACCCAGTGTATTCTTAATATCCTTAATCTCTTTAGCCATCTCATTGAATTTATTAAGGAGATTTGTTTGAACATTTATGATTTATTGTCTCAACTCCTTTATGTCATCTGGAGGCTTATCTTGTTCCTTTGACTGGGCCATATCTTCCTGTTTCTTGGTATGGATTGTAATTTTTTGTTGGTGTCTTGGCATCTGGCTTACTAGATGTATTCTGGGTACATTTTCCTTTCTTTAGTTTAGGGCTTTCTTGCCTTCTCTCCTTTGCTGATTGTGTAGTTGGAGATGAGGATGTAGTTGGTTCTGTAAACTCTGGAGGCTGAAGCTGCTCGTGTTGCCCCAAGAACCGATGAAGCTTCTCCCACCTTTCTCCTCTGCTAGAGATAGGGACAAAGCCAGAGCTAAGTGTAGTAATCCAAGCCTTGCAAGCCAAGACTATATGTAGTTGCCTGGAGAGACTGTTGAAGCTCCATGCCCCTTCCTCCCTTGCCTGGGGCAGGGATGGAGCTGCAGGTGTGGGCAACAATTTATGCCATGTGGGTCCAAAATGCCTGCAGTTGCCCAGGTATACTGATGTAGCACTGGCCCCCCTCCTCCCCTGCCAGGGTTATGGATGGACCCTTTGGAGTGCCCAACAATCTAATCTGTGTGGGCTGAATGTACCTGCAGTTTTCCTGAGAGGCTGAGGGAGTACTGTCCCTTCTGCCCTTTAGAGGGTGGGGATGGAACCATAGGTGCCCTAAAGTTCAGTCCGTGTAGGCCCAGAGTGCCTGTTGTTGCCCAGAGAGGCTCCTATTCTATTGGGGGTGTGGGGGATGTGGATAAATAGATGCCCATGAGTTCCCAACAGTTCAGTCTGTGTAGACCAAACTTACCTGCCGTTGCCCGGAAAGGCTGAGGAAACAGCAGCCACTTCTTATCCTATTGGGTGGTGTGGGTGGATCGACAGGTGCCCAACAGTTCAGTCTGTGCAGGCTGAAAGTGCCTGCCATTGCCCAGAAAGGCTGAGGAAACACAGATCCCTTCCTATCTTACTTGAAGGAGGGGATGGAGCTACAGGTATCTGACTATTTGGTTTGCATTGACCAAAAGCACCTGCAGTAACCCAGAGTGGCTGGGGAAACACTCCCCCTCTTGTACTATTGGGGATGGGGATGGAGCCACAGGTGCCCCAATAGTTGAGTTTGTGCAAGACGAAAGTGTGTGCAGTTGCCCTGAGAGGCTGAGGAAATACCAGCCCCCTCTTATCCTAAGAGCAGGATGGAGATGGAATTGAAGGCACTTAACAACCAATTCATGTGGCCCAAAAGTGCTTGCACTTGCCCGGAGAGGCTGAAGAAACACAGTTCCCATCTTATCCTATTGGGGGGCAAGGGATGGAGCTACAGGTGTCCGAGTATCCAGTCTGTGCCAGCTGAAAGCACCAGCAGTTACCCAGAGGGGATGAAAAAACACTAGCCTCCTCCTATCCTATGGAGTTGGGAGTTGGGGGGTGGGGGTGGAGATGGAATCAAAAGCACTCAGCAAACCAATGCGTGTGGGCCAAAAGTGCCTGCAGTTGCCCAGAGATGCTGAGGAAACACAGCTCCTCTCCTGTCTTATTAGCAGGTCATGATGGATCCCCGTGTGTCTGACTATCCGGTCTGTGCTGGCCGAAAGTACAGCCAGCAGTTGCCAGGAGAGGCTGATGCAGGTCCCCCCAGCTTCTTCTCTGCTGTCAGTGGGGCCGGGGCCTAGGCTAGGGCTGAAGTCTGATTTGGGTGGGAAGAAGCTGGTCTCTACCATCACTGTGATTTTCGATCAACCCTGCTTCCCCTCATGCTGGGGTTGGAGTTAAAATGGCAGCTAATGGCCTCTTTCCAAATTGGACAGGTTCAAACTTTACCAGTTCTTAGGATTTGACTTTAGTCAGCCAAATTTACTAATCAGTAGCTGAAGTTGTTGTCCAACCATCACTTCCTCTCCCATTTTTGGGAAATGGAGCTTCCAACTCCAGTCATGGAATAGCTTGCACCACCAGTGGAGGGTGGGCACCGGCCTCCATGGTGTGGAGTGCTCTACTCACAAATCTTCACTGTAGATGGGCAGTTTCCTCCTAACATTCTTTCAAGGATGTTGCAGGATGCTCATCTGGTCTCTTGGGCCCCCCAAATCAGTGCTTTAGCTAGCTCTGGGTGATTACCAAATGCCCTGTAGGACCAGCTGACTCTTGGAGCTCCTCACTCTGCTACTATCTTGCCCCTACCTCTCGCCCTCATTTTAAAAAGAAAGTCTCACTGGATATAAAATTCTTGGCTGACAATTGTTTTCTTTCGTGGCTAAGTATTTCAACCCACAGCTTTCTTGCCTCCAAGGTTTCTGATGCGAACTTAGCACTCAACCTAATTGGGACTCTCTTGTACCTAACACATTTTTCTCTGCAGCTTTCAGAATATTCTTTTTGTCCTTTGTATACAATAGTGTGATCAATATATGACAGTGTGTGTTCCTCAAGTTTATCCTGTTTGATGTTCTTTAGGTTTCTTGAATGTGCATATTCATGTCTTTTGCTCAGTTTAGGAAGTTCTTTGTCATTGTTTCTTTGAATATTCCTTCTGCTCCTTTCTTTCTTCTCCTTCTGGGATTCCCATAATGTGTATATTGTTCTGCTTGATGGTTCCCAGAGGTATCTTATGCTATTTTCATTTTTTTTTTTTTTGATAACTAAAATATTTTTATTTAACATCCAGATTTCAATCTCATATGTATGTGCATAAAATAATTTTTTAAAAATAAGAAACTGTTGAGAATTGCATGCTAGTTCTACTGATTCCCTTTTCATTTTCTAATTATAATCTAAGCCTCACACTATCCTTTCATAATTCAATTTTTAGCACCAAGAAAAAAAAAAAAAACAGCTGCTGGTCCCTTTCTTTCCAGTAACATAGGGATTGTGTGTACATAAAACATGTTGGGCAGGTTCAGGTTTAAATCATTGTTTGTATGGCAACATTTGGTTTAGTAAATATACAGTAAAGGGTAAAGTCTAATGAAGAGGGTTCCTTTATAAAAGAAACTTGAATATATTCAGCAGACTATGATGTTTAACCTGGCTGTGTCAGGAATCATGTGCATTATCTGCCTTAAAACTGCAAAGTGCCAGTATTTACAATTTGAGGGAAGGAACCTCAGATAACCCTCCCATTTTACAGATGAGGAAAGGGTTTCTGGGAATCCCATCTAGTTTTAACACCCCAAACTAGAAGGATTTTTTTTTTTTTCCAGTAAAAAGTGATATAATTTATATAGAGAAATATAACATTGAAAGACATACAGAAGTAGCCCTAGTTAAAAGAATGGATGGGCAGCAGGGGCGAGAGATGTGCTAGACTCCAAAAGGAGTTTGATCAGCTCCAAAATTGAAAACAATTTTCTAGGATAAAAGGAATGATTGACAGCACAAGATTAATCAGTACTGAATTTTAAAAGGAATGATTCACATTAGTTTCCAACTAAAAGCAACAGAGCTTATTAACTTTCCTAACAAATGATTTTTGCCTCACTGTAAAATTCAGATCTGTCATTTATAATGTTACCTGGGTTATCTATACATTAACATCTTTAAAATGAGTGGGCTTCCCAGGGAGGTGAACTGTTCTTTTTGAGCAATAAAACACTGGTGATGAGGTAAGGTAGAGGCACACCTATGGATGCCAGTCGATAGGTTAGTTTTTGATGGTCATAGTCCAGAGGAGCAGCTGGTCAGTTTCCACAGTCACTACCCCGGATCCATCGTAGGTATTAGAAGTACTGACCAATATTCCAAAGCCAAGCACATGATTTGTGAGGTTCCATTTTAAGCCTGTTGTGATAACATGATTGCAATGCTGTCCAATAGGAACAAGGCCACACCAGTCACCTTCCATCCCGGTGTTTACATGCAACTTGTGCTTTCCTGGTTGGAGCAGATAGATGAGAGATTCTTCTTGAATTATTATAATTGGCAAAGGAGTGATATCAGTTGCATAAAACAAGGTACACACAGATGCCATAATCTGGTCAAAACGTCCACCAAGTCCTCCAAGTGTCACAATCAGATCAACCTCAAGGCTTTTTTCTTCTATCTTCTTTTGGAGCTCTAGAAGGCACTTGGTAAAGTCAGTGTAGTTTTGATCAGGAGTAGAAATCAGCTCACATCCCTTACTAGTGTAGTACTCTCTCACTTCAGGCCTAATGGAATCAAAATCTCCATTGATGAATTCAGGCAAAAAGTTTTCCCGCTCTCCTTCGGTGATATCATATAAGCGGTTGGCACCTCCATCAGCACAGGCTTTTAAAATAGCTTTGCTCCACAGATGATGAAAACACTCATCCAAAGGCTGATTCAGAATCAAAAGGCAGTACTTCAAATTCCCATTGGGAAGCAGGGGTTCCAACGGGGTAAACACATGCTCCATATTGGACTACTGGCCTCTAGCGAGATTCCAGGGAGCACACGCGGCGATGAGGTCACCGGGCTTTCCTCCAAAGGACCACTCGTTTCATTCTCTCCCCGCGGCTCCGTCACCATCCGGGGACTGAGAGCCGACCGCCCCCTCCCTGCTGCTCCCAGCCACATCCCGCGGCCGCTTGCCAGCGGCGCGCAAGGCTGCAGTCGCCTATTTTCATTTTTAATATTTCTTTCTTCTCTCTTCTTCTCAGCTTGGTTCATTTCAAATGTCTTGTCTTCAAGTTACTGATTCTTCCTTCTGCCAGCTCCAATCTGCTCTTGAATTCCTTCTGTGCATTTTTCATTTCAGTTATTTTGGTCTTCAATTCCAGTATTTTGTTTGGTTCTACTTAAAATTTCTCTTTACTAGGACTATCATATTACCCATTCAGTGTTTTTGTGATAACCTTTAGTTTTCTTTCTGTATTTTCTTTCATCTCCTTGAGCATTTTTATAATTATTTTTTTAAAGGCCTTGTTTGGTATGTCCACATTCTTGTCTTCTTTGTTGGTGTTTTCTGGATTTTCCTGTTCTTTTGATGCACCGTCATATCCTTTTTCTTTGTTTGTCTTGTATTCTGGTTGCATACTGTACATTTTAATATTTTAAGATGTTAACTCTGAGATTTACTCCCTAGATTGTCTGTTTCTTTTCTTTCATAACCAGGTAGTGATAAGACAGATTTTCTTGAGCTTCCTGAACTCCAGTCAGGAAGATCTGCTCAAGGTGAATGCAGTGTGCAGGGTCTTTACTGTCTTTCTGGGCCTCTGTCTTGTCCTGGGCTTTGCTTGTTAGTTGTTTTGGAGCTCCTCTATTAACAGGAATTTGGTTGTACCCTCTGTTTCCCAGGAGGTATATCTCCTTTTCATGGGTGTTTGAAGCTGGCAGGCCTTTGTCCCAGACTATCCACCTCTATATTTTTTTACACTCTGTTTTAGTTTGCTAAAGGCTGCCAAGGCAATATACCAGAAATGGGTTGGCTTTTACAATGGGGATTTATTAGGTTGTATACTTACAGTTCTAAGGACATGAATATGTCCAAATCAAGGCATCAGGGTCCTCCATGTCTTCTTGCTTCCAGCATCCTGGTTTCCATGAGTTCCTCTCTCATTTTCTAGGGACCTCTTTCTGTGCCTCTGCACTCTGCCAATTCCAGCCTCTGGCCTCTGGTACCCTCTCTCTTAGCCTCTGGGGGTTTCTTTCTGCCTCTGCAGCCCCCTCTCTTCATTTTATTCCTGTTTATAAATAACTCCAGTAAGACGATTAAGACCCACCCTGGATCATGTCCTACTGAAGTGATCTAATCAAAAGGAAGGTCTGACATTAACTGAATCTAATCAAAAGGTCCCATCTACAGTAGGTTAATACTCACAGCAATGGATTAGCTCTAAGGACATCATCCTTTCTGGGGTACATAGTCTCAAACTGTGATATACTCCTTTTGTTATCTCAAGCTGCTTTTGCCTGGAGGGCAAATTCTGGAAGGAGGGCACAATCGAGAGGACATTCCCAAGTTAGTCCTTTCCAACTAAAGCAGGGCGAGTTGCCCACAACTGGGGCAAGACTGTCTCCAAAGTGTCCTGGGAAGGGGATCAGGAAGGGCACGAAGAACTTCTCTGATGACTCCCCAAAGCTGAGCTTTCCTGGCCTGCTCAGCAAGTGCAGCCCTTTAATGCAGTGTCTTTAAGTCTCCACCACTATGGCTCCTGTTTGGGTGTATTGAAACATGGCTGCTGCCATGTTTGCCAAGGGTGGGTTGAAATAATGGCTGCCCTCTGAACCGAGCCTTCAGTAATTCGAATTTGCTAATCAAAAGTCATGGTCAGTGATCAGCCATGCCCACCCTTGTTCTTGGAGAAGAGGATTTTTGTGTCCCTTTCTGTCACCAGCAGCTAGCTGGGACCTGGGCTTCATGACGGCCTGCCACTAGCGTAGGGGGGATGGACACTGGTAGTCACTGAGTGGAGAGAGGAATTCACTGTTTTGTTTTTTTTACCATAATTTATCAGCCTCTTCCTTCCACTCTTCCCTGAATGCCATACAGTGTTCTTCTGGCCTCTGGAATTTCAAAATATTTGCTTCAGACAGTTCCTGCCTGTTTAATTGTGTTTTGGTAAAAGGACTTAGTTTTGGTGCTCCCTACTCTGCCATCTTCCCACAGTTCTCTCTGAGATTTATTCTTGATTAACGAATGACATAAAGACATTTCAGTGAGAGTAAAGAAACATAAAAACTCATTAGTAAAGCCTTTTATTTGATTTATATTTTAAATGAAATAGAAAATTATAATCCAGTAAAGTTAGTTGTATGAAAGCCAGGAGAAACTAAGCTGGGCCATTTAGCAAAACTAAGGGTCAACATTTAAAATAAATCAAAAATTTGTTTTATCCCCCATCAATTGTAATTAAACCTATCTATCACATTTCAGTTGCAAAAGATGTAGAAGTACTCAAGCTGAAGGCGTGTCTGCTGCTTTTTGTTTGCTTCAGTAAGATCTCTTCACCTATAAGGGATACACAAATCATATATTTGAATTATCTCCATTTTAATAAACTTTCTACTTTTAGAATAATTTTAGATTTACAGAAAAGTTGTAAAGATAGTACAGAGAATTCCTATATACTCCACACTCAGTTTCTCCTATTGTTAACATCTTATATTACTATGGTAGGTTTGCCATAATTAGTGAACCAATGTTGATACATTATTATTAACAAAATTTCATACTTCATTTAGATTTCCTTATTGTTTTTAAAACATATTTTTTTGAAACAATCTTAAACTTACAGGGCAGTTTCAAAAATAATACAAAAATGGGTCGGAAGTGGCTCAACTGGTTGGGCGTCCGTCACCCATATGGAGGGAACCGGGTTCTATCTCCGAGACCTCCCGGTTAAAAAAAAAAAATACAAAATAATACAAAATCCATACAGAGAGCCTCAACATATCCCATACTCAGATACCCAGATCCACCAAATTTTAACATTTTGCCACATTTGCCATATCATTCATTCATTCATTCTATCTATCATCTATCTATCTGTCTATCTATCTATCTATCTATCTATATATATATCTATCTATCTTATAAACCTTTGAAAGTAGGTTGTATACATCATGCTCCTTCAAAATTTAATACTTCCATGTACATTTCCTTAGAACAAAGATATTCACTTATTATCCACCTTAAGTACAGTTATCAAGCTCAAGCAATTTAGCATTGATATACAGCTTACTGCCTATATTCCAGATTTTAAAAATATGTCCCAATAATGTCCTTTGGGGCCTTTTCTCCTCCATTATTCAAGTCCAGGATCATGGATTGTATTTAATTATTAATGTCTCTTAGTCACTCTTTCTTTTAAATTGTGGAAATATACATACAATATAAAGTTTCCCATCTCAATCACTCCCAGGCATACCATTCAGTGGGATTAATCATATTCACAATGTTGCAATACCCTCACTACCATCCATTAGCAGAACTTTCCCATCACACCAATCACAAACCCTATACCTATTATACATTAACTCCTCATTATCCCTACCCCCACTACTGGTGACCTGTACCTGTACTTTCTGCCTCTGAATTTGCATAGTCTAGCTATTTCATATAAATGGAAACATTCAATATCTGCCCCTTAGTGTTTGACTTATTTAACTCAAGCTAATGTAGTCAAGTTTTATCCATGTAATAGCATGTATCAGAACTTTGATTCCTTTTTAAGGCTCAGTAATATTCCATCGCATATATATATACCACATTTTGTTTTATCCGTTCATCTGCTGATGGACATTGGGTTGCTCCTACCTTTTGACTATTGTGAATAATACTGCTCTGAACATTGGTATACAAATATCTGTCCAAGTCCCTGCTCTTAAGTCTTTTGGGTGTATACCTATGTGATAATTTCATGTATCAACTTGGCTAGGTTATGGTGTCCAGTTGTTTGGTCATGCAAACACTGGCCTAGTTATTACTATAAGGGTATTTCATGGGAAGCAGCTGTGGCTCAATCAGTAGGGCTCCTGTTTACCATATGGGAGGAACCGGACCCGGGGCCTCCTGGTGAAGGCAAAGCCCGCCCGCACAGCGTGGTTAATTGACCCAGCGAGCACAAGCAGCAAGGGGGGGATAAATGAGTAAATAAATAAAATCTTTAAAAAAAAATAAAAAATAGGGTATTTCATGGATTCAAATCATTAGTCAGTAGATTGCATCTATGGCTGATTATATCTACAATCAACAAAGGACATTGACTTTAGTAATGAGAGGAATCTCTTCATCCTATCAGTTGGAGTCTTTAAAGGAAGAACACATCCTCGTCGACACTAGTTATTTCCATTTTTAAAATAATAGCTATTCTTGTAGGTGTGAAATGGTAGATTTTCTTAGTTTTTACCGAATGTTCTTTATCTGTTCCATGATCCCATCAAGGATACCATATTACATTTATTTGTCATGTCTCCTTAGGCTCTTCTAAACAGTTTCTCAGATTTGCCTTGTTTTGATGACCTTGACAGTTTTGAAGAGTAATGGTCAGGTATTTAGTAGAATGTGTCTCAATTTGGTTTTGTCTAAAATTTTTCTCATGGCTAAACTGGAGTTACAGGTTTGGGGAGGAGGAACAAAGAGGTAAAGTACCATTCTCATCACATATCAAAGGTACATGAGACAATGATGATGTTAACTTTGTCACCTGGCTGAGGTAGTTTTTTTCAGGTTTTTTCACTATAAAGTTATCCTTTTCTCCTCTTTCTATACTGTACTCTTTGAAGGGAAGTCATTATGCACACCCTACACTTAAGGGGTGGCAGTTATATCCCATCACCTTGAGTGCGGATTATCTACATAAATTATTTGGAATTCTTCTCTGTGAGAGATTCTATATGGGAGTTTGTTTAATCCTTCCTTTTTGAGTGGAATTTTATAAGGACAGGGAGATCAGCTTATTGATCTTCATCTCCCACAGCACCTCCCAGTGTCTTGCATTGCACTAGGTAGTTGATACATTATTTGCTAAATAAATGAATAATATTATATATCTTCCAAGAGTTATTCTTGTTAACTTATACAGCATCCTCATTCACTTGAGAAAGGAAGTAGGATATTGAAAAGATTGGAAAATTTAATTTTTTCTTCCCATACTTAAGATGTATTCTATGGAGGACTACCTAAATCATGTTGATTTCTACTTCATTACATTCCTAATAGTTAATCCTGAGGATCTTGGAACAATTCATTGAAAGTGACTTAATTGAATTTCAGATGGTGAAATTCTAGGTAACTCTCCAAATATTCCAAATTCTATACCCACCTCTTTCAAAGTTTACTTTCCAAAGTAAGACTTTATCACTTATCTTCACCTCATTATAATAGATGCTTTATGTCACAATCAATTCAAATATTATATAATACATAATTTTCATTTGCTGTACTATTTTGTAATTAGTTACCAGTGTCCTGTGTGAATTTCCTTGTCTTAGTAGGGGGTGTGTTTTCTGCTTCTTTTGTACCTTACCATATTATCTACTTTAGTATTTTACAAGTGCTTCATTAATAGACCAATAGTGTTCTGAGGAGTCTAGAAATTCACCATTCCTTTATTTATTAAAATATGATTTAAATGTATAAAGCTACTTTCTTTTTAAGAAGAAATCAAAATTAATCTTTATATTAAGATCACATTTTGGGAGACTTAAGGAATTGTTGATACTGAATTATTCAAAATAATAATTTACAAAGCTCTTAGTTATATTTCTAAAGGTCTACAGATTCTGGGAGGAATATTTGCATTGACTCACCATTAGCTTTTTAGAAAATATGCATGGCTTGCCTTCTGTTGATGTCTCTTTTGATTTGGCAAAGAGAACATTGAGGACAGCAAATGGTTGCCATATAGTCATTACAAATGGACCCCTATTTAAAAATATGAAAGAAAAGAAATGTTAAATTCACCTATTTGGAAACTAAGGCTTTTGGATTTTCAAACACTTGAAGAGGAGCAAAAAGCACTGATCCTTTTGATTCAGAGTTTGGGTGGATCCATTTATAAAAATATTGATATATTTTTCCATTTAACTCTTGTTTGTCTCTTTTTATAACATCCAGTGTTTCCCTATAATTTATAGTATAGAAAAGATATGAACATTATCCAAACAAACTACCAATCAAACATGGAAGTAAAATAAAGAGTTTCAGGAAATAAAATCTCAAAATTCTTTCTCCCATATACTTTCCTGTCTCAGAAGCTACTAGAGAACACACTGTGACAAATGAGGGCATAAAGCAAGAAAGAGGAAGATATAGGATGTAAGAAGCAAGAGTCAAACACAAGAGAGAGGCTAATGGAATCCCCAGGGTGATGGTGAAAGGAGATCCCAGGGTCAGAGCTGAGCACCAGGAGTAAAAGGCAGCAGGTTTGGAGGCTCAGGGAGAGATTTCATCAAGAAGGTGAAAGTGATAGAATATCTGATGCAGTGATTGTGTTGGAAAGAGATTTAGAAAACTGGCAAAGAATTTGGTGTTGAATTACACGTAAGTAAATGGAAACGAAATAGCCAACAATGATTAATTCCAGGAAAAACAATGTTTAGTAGGGAAAGCAATCATGGTTTACTACATGATTTCAACTCTGAAGAGCAAACAGGTATTATAATGTAAGCATTGACTATGGATTTAACCAAAAGTAATTTAATATAACTAATTTGGAAGGACAGGAGTGTATGTGTTGAGGGGGAAGGGAGAAAAGACAGAGCTAAATTCTCATCTTCCATGGTGGGAGTTCAATAGATAATGCCCCAAACTGGAAAGTCAAAAAGTAGCAATACAAATCTGTGATTTGGAAAGTATCAGCTCTGTGGAAGAGAAAATAGAAAGCAGAAGTTTGGGTGCTACTGCTTTTTTCCACAAACCTTGTAAAATTAGATAATTTAAGAAACTACTTACAGAGCTTTGATAAAAATAAAATATATATATTTTTTATATAGAAGACTTTTAATTTGATATGATGTATTCATCTCCTCTCCTGCCAGTGAGATAAAAAATATGAAAATAAAAACTTTAAAGCTGTACTAGAAAACAGGAGTTATGCTATTTAGTAGGTTAGAAATTTTGAGGAATTTTGGGGAAATATGAAGCAAATAGTATTCATTGATGGAGAAGACAAAACAGAGCCAAGGAACCTGCAGTCTAACACAGTCAATGTGGGTGCACTAGGAAAAAACCGAGTTCAAAAACCCAAAATCAGAAAGAAGGAAGAATAGGCTGGGGAACGGAAAACAGGGAGGTTAAGGACAGTCTGAACAGCTGGGCAGCTCAGAGGTGGTTGTGGCTTCTTTTGTCCCAGGATATGCAGGCAAGGATAGAGCTCTAAATTTAACAGAGGTTCCTAATGTGGGCCTCAAGGCCCCAGGAGAGAAGGGTGAGATAACTGGGGCAGTTCTTCACTTGTCTCATTGAACAGGAATACTCCATAAGACTCACCACAAACATATGAAAAGAAAGAATAAAAGGTAAAGGCATTTTAACACAGAAATGGAAAAAAAAAAAAAATCTAAATCCTACCCATGGGACAGCCAAATCGTTTTATGTTTGGTATTCATTCAGTGTTGTTTTCTCCTTCTTCTTTTTGCTGAATAGATTTTTTCCTTGTTCCCTCTAATAGTTTTAGAGGTTCTACAACCTATTTTTTATCCTATTAATGACTACCCTTAAATTCTCATGCACTATTTAAATGTACATTTGTCTATCAATATCTAACAAAATAAGGTCTTTAGAATGGTTTTATTTCTTTCTCTTCCTTCCAACCTCCCCAATTTTGTTAAAACCAACTGAAGTTTTAATTTAAGACTTATTAATTTTTTGTACACTTAAGAAGAACTGTTAAAAGTTGATTATATAAATTCCTGATTCTCTTCTGGGATGGAAATCAGAAGCACCATTGGAGTTTGGTCCTTCATGTTTATACTGGAGGATGAGGCTCACCAATACTGCTCAGCACCTTGGGAATCCAGATGTGGGGAAACAGAAGGGGCTTCTCCATGAGGGTTCTTCTATTCAGGAGAAGGCTGAAAGTGCAATCAAGACCAAACAACAGGCATCCTTTGTTTTCCTTCAAAGGCAAGGAATTTCTGAGGACTTCCAGCCCTTCACGGAGACGTTCATGGGCATGGATTTGTAGACATTAGAACATCAGGATTTGAAACAGTTAAGAATGTTTCTGCCAAGTCGACAAACAGCTATTGTTAACCCCCCTCCGCCAGAGTATATAAATAGTAAGAAAAATGGGTGATTGACAAATCAACTGCAATATCTACAAAAAGTTGTCCTGAAGATTTTATGGAAGCATAGTTTTTCTTGGCCGTTTCAGCAGCCTGTGGATGCCGTAAAACTAAAGTTGCCGGATTATTATACCACTGTTAAAAACCCAATGGATTTAAATACAATTAAAAAGCGCTTGGAGTATAAATATTATGAGAAGGTTTCAGAATGTATAGAAGACTTTAATACAATGTTCTCAAATTGTTATTTGTACAACAAGCCAGGAGATGACATTGTTCTTATGGCACAAACTCTAGAGTTGTTTGTGCAAAAATTATCTCAGATGCCACAGGAAAAACAAGTTGTGGGTGGTAAGGAAAGAATAAAGAAAGGTACTCAACAGAATGTAATAGTTTCTTCTGTTAAAGAAAAACCATCCCCCAAAGCACCAGAAAAAGTATCTAAGCGGCAAGCAATTCCCTCTGTATTTCCTGAGAAGTCTGCTTCTCCCTTAAATGTGACACAGAGTGCTCCACTCATCTCCACCTCACAAACAATGGCCCAAGTTACAAGGGGTGTGAAGAGGAAAGCCGATACAACTACTCCTTCAACCTCAGTAGTTAAAGCAAGTAGTGAATCTTCCCCAACACTTATAGAAAAAAAATCGGTGAAAATGCCACCTATAAAAGAAAGTGTGCTGAAGAATGTTTTGCCGGACTCTCAACAACAATATAAAGTTGTAAGGAGTGTTAAAGTAACTGAACAATTAAAGCACTGTGGTGAGATTCTTAAAGAAATGCTTGCAAAGAAACACTTATCATACGCATGGCCCTTTTATAATCCTGTTGATGTAAATGCTTTGGGACTCCATAACTACTATGATATTGTCAAAAGTCCAATGGATCTTGGAACTATAAAGCGAAAAATGGACAACCAAGAATATAAGGATGCATATGAATTTGCTGCAGATGTTAGATTAATGTTCATGAATTGCTACAAATACAATCCTCCAGATCATAAAGTAGTGGCAATGGCAAGAATGCTCCAGGATGTTTTTGAAATGCATTTTGCAAAGATTCCAGATGAACCTGATGAGAATATGCCTGTATGTTACATCAAAACAGATACCACAAAAACCCTTGGTAGAGAAAGCAGTAGTGAAGCATCCTCTGAAGATCACTCTTCTGATGATTCTGAAGATGAACGAGTTCAGCGTCTTGCAAAGCTTCAGGAGCAGCTTAAAGCTGTTCATCAACAGCTACAGGTTCTATCCCAAGTACCTTTCCATAAGCTAAAGAAAAAGAATGAGAAGTCTAGAAAGGAAAAGAATAATGAAAAGGTTAATAACAGAGATGAAAATTCAAGGAAAAAGTTTAAGCAAATGAAATTAAAAGAAAAGTCCAAGAGCAATCAGCCAAAGAAAAGGAATCAACAGGTCTTTGCTCTGAAATCTGAAGATGAAGATAATGCTAAACCTATGAACTATGATGAGAAAAGGCAGTTAAGTTTGGATATAAATAAACTCCATGGAGAGAAATCTTGGCGAGTAGTTCATATAATACAGTCAAGAGAGCCTTCACTGAGAAATTCCAATCCTGATGAGCTAGAGATAGACTTTGAAACATTGAAAGCATCTACACTAAGAGAACTAGAAAAATATGTTGCAGCCTAAGAAAAAGACCCCAAAAATCTCATGCTGAGAAAACACAATCCCCAAAACAGTTGGAAGCTGTTCTCGATTAAGTGAAAGCAGCAGCAGCAGCAACAGCAGCAGTAGCTCATCAGAGTCTGAAAGTAGCAGTGATTCAAGTTCTTCAGACAGCAGTGATTCTGAATCAGAAATGTTTACTAAGTTTACCGGAGTAAAACAGAATGATTCTCCTTCTAAAGAGAAAGTAAGGTAGATACAATCTTCTGTGCAGGACACAACGTCTGTGAAAACTACTCTTATTCATCAGACCACACATTCATATGGAACACCAGATCACCCCCAGTTAGCATTTAATCACCAAGAATTCGAACATTTACAGAGTGTGAAAAACATTGCACCTTTACAAATTCTGCCTCCCTCAGGTGATTCTGAGCAACACTTAAATGGCCTAACTGTGATGCATCAGTCTGGTGATATTGACACAAAAGTGTTAGAATATGAATGTCAAGGTCCTGCACAGAAGGATATAAAGATCAAGAATGCTGACTCCTGGAAAAGTTTAGGCAAACCAGTCAAAACATCAGGTGTACTGAAATCCTCAGATGAGCTCTTCAACCAATTTAGAAAAGCAGCAATTGAAAAAGAAGTAAAAGCTCGAACACAGGAATTAATTCAAAAACATCTCGAACAAAATACAAAGGAACTGAAAGTATCCCAAGAAAATCAGAGGGACCTTGGTAAAGCATTTACTCTAGAATCCTTTTCAAATGAAACGCAAAGTAGGTGCCTCGGAGAAGAGCAGAAAGAACACCAGCAACCTTTGGAAGTTCAAGATAAATGCAAACTCTGGCTTCTCAAAGACTGTAATTTAGCAAGGGAGAGAGAACAAGAGCGGAGGAGGAGAGAAGCAATGGCTGGTACCACTGATATGAATCTTCAAAGTGACATTATGACAATGTTTGAAAACAACTTTGATTAAAGCTCAGTTTTTTAATTAACCATCAATTTACAATGAATGATAGTAAGATTAAGATGCAGATGGTAAAATGATTGCTTTCAGACACAAGGACACCAATTCATATATTGTATTTTGACTCCTCTAAAATGACTAAACAATTTTTCACTTTGATTTGAAAAAAAAAAAGATTATGATACGAATATTCTCGTAAATCACCTGATTTTGTGATAATCAGGGTAGGCTCAACAGTCGCTATATTAGAAACCATGCATGTGTCCCCAGACCTAGTTTTTCTCCTTAGGTCTGGTTTTTAGAATGCTGGTGATAAACTAAGCCTGACCATCCTGTATGAGAAAAGACTAACTTTGGGTATCTTTGGTCAACCTTAAGAGATATAGCAGAGGGACAGATGTGGCTCAGGTGGTTGGACGTCCGTCTTCCATATGGAGGGACCTGGGTTCAATCCCCAAGACTTCTCAGTAAAAATAAAAAAAAGAAAAATATAGAAGGCACTTGGGCCACTAGGCCTTGCATGCGGGTGCACTGCCAGGCCCTGCGAGCCATGCAGCAAGATGATGACATAACAGGAGACTGACACATGGGAGAGCCAAGACGAGACACACCAAAAAGCCAGGAACTAAGGTGGCACAGGCGGTAGGATGCCTCTCTCCCACATTGGAGATTCCGAGGATCGAATCCCAGTGAAGACAGGAGGAGAAGGATGAGAAGAGAGAGCAGGAAACGGACACAAAGAGTTGCCCAGTGAATGGACACAGAAACAGCAAAAATGGGGGTGGGGTTGGGGCATAAAAATGGAGAACTGTAAATAAATAAATAAATCCTTAAAAAAATGTATAGGGGAGGAAGATACAGACTATAGTTAGTAGTAATACTTTGAGAATGCTCTTTCATGATTTGTTAACAAATGTTTCACAACAATGCAGGGTGTTTGGGGGGGGGTGATCTGTGGAAGCCCTGTATGATGTTATGCATGTTTGTTTTGTAAGTTCATGATGTTTACTGAACTCTTAGAGTTTATGTATGTTCATGTATGAATGATATATTTCAATAAATTGTTTTTTAAAAAAGTTGATTATGTACTAGGCCTCAAAAAAACTTGATTACTTTTATATTAAACAATAATATTACAGTAAATAAAGAGCTCCCACAAGTCAATAAGAAAAGACAAACAACCCAGTGAACAAAGGATACATACAGATAATTGACAGAAGAAGTACAAAGGGACAATAAATTTTCAAAAAGTTGCTTTATCTAATAAACATTAAATTAAAACAACCATTTTTGCCTCTCCAATTAACAAAATGAAATAAAATATTATTCAACATTTGATGCTTAGGTAGTGCTAATGATTATAAATTGATATTATCTTTTTGGTAGAGCATTTTGGCAGTATCTTTCAAAAATTTGAATGTGCATACCCTGTGATCTATCAATCTAATATCTCGGAAACTATTCTACAGAAATACCAGTACACATGCATAATCATATTTGTACAAGTATATAAAGTATAATATTATTTAATCCTTCATCAATAAGGAAATGATTAAGTAAAGTATCTATATGATGGAATACTATTCAGATATTAAAATAGATCACTATCACTGACAACAAAAAGGGGTCTACCATATATTAAGTGGAAAAACAAAAACCCAAGTTGCAGTATAGTATGACCTCATTTTTAAAATAAAATACAAACAAAACAGCTCACCACACCTAAAACCTTATGTATAGCTATAGCTATATCTATATTTAGTCTATGTTTATATGCCTTATAGGCATAGAAAAACCCCTGAGAGTATGCATACCAAATTATTAATAGTGTTTATCACTGGGTAATGGAATTGGGTGTAGACAGGTTATAGTTTCACTTTCTACTTTATATAATTCTGTATGTTTGAATTTGTCTTAAAATTATGTATGGTATATATTATTTCTTGTAATTAAAAACCAATAAAGGCCTGCACAGAGAGCTGGCCCGCACAGAGAGCTGGCCCACGCAGAGAGCTGGCGCAACAAGATGATGCAACAAAAAAGAGACACAGAGGAAAAAGACAATGAGAGACACAACAAACCAGGGAGGTAAGTGGTTCAAGTGATTGAGTGCCTCTCTTCCATGTCAGAAGGTCCCGGGATTGGTTCCTCATGCCTCCTAAAGAGAAAACAAGAAGAGAAGACGAGCAGACACAGAAAAATGTCAGCAAATGGACACAGAAAGCAGACAGAGAGCGCAAGCGGCAAAAGGGGGGTAGGGATTAAAAAAAAAGAATATTTAATCTAAAAAAACTAATAAAGATTGTAAATGAAAAATAAAAGTAAATCCAATGGAATAAAATAACTTTGTCCTAAAAATTCTGCATATTCCTTTGTTTCCCTGCTACATGAAGTATAGCATGGAAAGTGCATGCATGGAAAGCTAGAGTTGAATATTGACTTTCATCAAGTGTAACAAATATACCACACTAATACAAGGTGTTAATAATAGGGTGGTATAAGAGAACTCTGTATTTTGTGCATGATTTTTCTGTAAAAACACAATTTCTCTATTAATAATAATAATAAAAAGCCCTTAAGGTCCTCATCTGCAAAAATGTAGTGGACATACCCATGAGGGTTAAGTGAGATAATGTATGTATTGCACCTAGGGCATATTATGTTCTGAATAATCCTCTTCCATTGTATGATATGCATTGCAAATAAGAAAGTTGTTTATTTTCTAGGAGTTCCAACAGAAACCTAGAAGGAGGTTAGATAATCAGAGAATCTGTTGCTACATTTGAATAGAAGGTTGCGCATGCTAGGAAATCCCTACCAATCAAATTCAGATAATGATCACCATCAAATGACCTCTATATTTATAACAATTATTTTGAGTGTGGTCGCATATTTTAAATGATACAGTATTGCAAGTGACTCACAGGAATACCATATCGGGTCCGGTAGAGGGTCCTCATTGCGACACTATCTCCACACAGACAGCATTCGTTCATGTCATTTGCAATTTGACTTGCAAGGCACGTGAAACAAAATGTGCCACAGAGACCTGGACATATGAAACCAAGGGTACAAGTTATTCCACTCGGAAGTTTACTTTCATGACTGGCAGTTCAAATCATGGAACCTTTGCACATACCCTGCTGCCAAGTTCATCTTCAAAGTTTTGTTTAACTTTTCATCAGCTTCTTCTTCCCATCTATTTAGGAATGACCTCACCTTGGAAAGTAGGCATTCTGCTTTTTTTTTTGTATTCACACAAAATGCAAACCAGAAATGCAGAGTTTGATCTTAGTTATTAAAAGATGGAATCATGGAAGGACCATCTACAGTTTTTTATTTCTTTGATTGTTTTTAAAAAATTATAGTAAAATACACATTTCATAAAAATTGTTTTAACCATTTTATAAGAGTACAGTGCAATAACATTAAGTACATTGACAATGTTGTGTCAACTATATTGCAGATATTGAATTAATGTCCTGAGAAGTGTATACCATCACCTTACGTCAGCTAGGAAGGGAAAGAGAACAAATAAATTAACCCAACTCTTCCCCTCTATGTTTCTCAATGTAAGTGTCAGCTTGATTCATTTTAATTTCAATTTCGTCAGTAAGTTAAAGGTTAAATTGTCTTCCTTTCCTTGCTTAAGTATATTATGTAGATTTGAGACAAGCAAATAAGCCCCAGAACAAATATTTTTGTAGGCAAATTGCTTGGTGTTGAGAATTAAGCACATCGATCCTCTCTGTCACCTCCATTTCACCTCCAGACTTCATTTCTCCCAAGTTCACTTAGATCTCGAAATGAGAGATCACTTAGATAGAGCTCATAGAAAGAAAACAAAGCAGCCAGTTATTTTTCCCAATGACAAATAAATCACCTTTAGAATTCTTTATTCTCAGGTGTATAAAAAACCCAAATATAAATTCAAATAGAGCTCATGTAAAAAACATGGGTGAAAACTGTCTCCTGTGTACTAGGCACAATTGTAACTATAATGAGTTTAATTTATGTGTAACAAGAACAGTTGTTTTTTTTTTTTTAAATCAAGTTAAACTTCAAATGTCTCTTTTAATTTAATCTAAGGTCTAATAAGCATTAGGTTTGTTCATTGTTAGAATCAATCAGCTCTTTCACTGTTATGGTAACTCTAGAACTTATTTTAGGAGTAAGACAATTCTTTGAATGGCTGGAGAAGAATTAGCTTATAATCAATAAGCGCCTGTTTTGTTAAAGATTCCATGGCCTGACACGCAGGGTGCCTGTAAGAGATTAGGAATGTTTACTACACAATAAGGGGTGTGGGGTGGAGGTGAGGGTGGAGGAGATTTGATCCTTGAAAATTCACCTCAACATCAATTACAGGGAAGGTTTCTCGCACTTACAGACTCCGAAGTCGCTGAAACAATCACACAAGCCAGTCTGCCAATTGGAGACTTGGGGCACCGCAGTATACCCAGGTTGAGTCACAATTACCACTGGCGAGTGAGCTTGCATTTTCTATGCAGGGTCTTAAAAGGCTACTGTCTGAAAAGGAAAAGAGTGGTGTTAGTAGTTTTGGCGTTGCTCTTGGTAGGCCCTGTTTTGAGGCACTATGCTTCACTGGCGAGTGAGGCAATTTAGAGCAAGTTGCTCTGGTGATCTCTGAAGAGCATAATTTCTGTCTTCAACGCCTACCCCAACCCCCACCCCCACCTCTGCGAGAGGACAGTGGCCCCTGGGGTGAAGAAAGTCACTGAACTATTAAGATGAATAGGTGCTTTTCACTGCGAAAGTAGGGCAGGACAGGGTTGTTCACATCCTGTTTTCAGACATGTACCTGGTATTCACACAAGTTAGGGAAACTAATGACCACCTGGTGATAGAGGTAAAAGTAGGGAATTAGGGAAAATAGGCTTCTCTGAAACTGCACCACCCTAAGCTTTTGTCCTGCACATACACCTTTCCCCCTTTTGTTCCTTGTTAAGTTTCCTTTTGTTTTGGACTTGTATGTGATTAGCGGTACTCATCTGCATCTAATTACCCTGCATCTAATCTGGTCCTTCACTTCAAATATACCTGTAGCCTGTATTCCTTTGTCGGTTCTGGCTTGACAGATCCTTGACACAACATGTGGGGACAAGCTTAGACAGTGCATTCTGGAAAGTTTATTATGAAGTACACTTAGGGTTATCCTAATTTCTCTCCCTCACAAAGGCAGTAAGGGGTCATGGAACATAGATTAGATCTGGAGTGAGAAAATCTATGCTCAAATCCTAGTTTCCTAAACTGAGTGATTTTGACCTAGTTAGTCATTTAACAGGCTATCATTTAACTAGTCATTTCAATTTCCATTTACTAATCTGTAAAATCGAAAGGGTTTCTCACCTACTCACATACTCATTGAGAGTACTGAATGAAATAAAATTCATGAAAGGGTTTATTGAGCAACGAAGAATTAAACAAATATAAGGCTGGTTGTAAAGTACAAACAATATAGCAAGGAAATTTCTTTTGATAATTTCTGTAAACATTTATTGACAATAACAAGTGAATATTAAGTTTCTACTCAACATCAAGCACTCTAATAGACCCATATTGTACATTTTATCTTCACAACAGCCCTGCAAAGTAGGAATTTTCTTTATTGAGTTGATAAGGAAATGGAGGCTCAGATAGTTTAAGTAAATTGAAAGATTCAAATCCTTCTCTGGCTCACTCCAGGTCCCTGTTCTTCCCTTTGCCTCTCAGTCTGAGAGCTGTCAGCATCAAACACGTGTTACAGGATGGCTTAATTGTTTCCTTGCACAACACTGTCATTGGTTTGCTATGATCTCCTTGAGAACAGGGACCCACTTTTCATGTTTGTTCATTTAACGCCAACATCGATGTTTGGCCAGTAGTAGATACTTTTAGTTGTCTTGTTGAACTAAGTATTATAATGTGCTTGATTTCCTTACAGTGTGCTGGACTCCTGGATGATAAATTTTCACTTGAAAATTCAGTACATTTTAAACACACACACACACACACAAACACTGAAATTGAAAATACAGTACCCCCAGATACTTTGAAATATGATATTATTTGTTCTCTTACATTCCTTCTCTCATAGAAAGAGCTGTTTCAAAACCTAAGCAAATTGCCTCAATTATTTCATATTATTTTACATTTTTTCTATTTCTTGAATTAGCTGGTTTCTTTCTAGATCTCATTGCTTAGTAACACCCGGTTAGTTTGGTAGTTCTCTCAAGGAAAAAGGGGAAGAATACATGAAACTAAGAATAGTCTTAAAAACAGGACAACATTTTAGATATTTCTCCACAAAACTGAAAGTGTATCATACAGAAATGGTTCAAATATGTATAAATCTGCCCAGGTTTCATCACAGCTAATTATAAACCAACCAGGTCTACTTTTTAGAGATGGTCCATGGAGTCTAGCAAAGACATTTATAATTTTTTTCATAGAATGAAGGAGGAAGAAGCTTAAAATGTTCTTTTAAATGTTTGTATCTCTTTTTCAACATCACAATCAGGAAATAGCTCTAGGTCTTTCCTTTCCCACTAATGAATGCAATATGTGGACACCATGTATTTAAAATAATTTTAGGGAAGTGGATGTGGCTCAAGCAGTTGAGCGCCCACCTCCCACATGGGAGGTCCTGGGTTTGGTTCCCAGTGCCTCCTGAAAAACAACAAGCAAAACAAATGAAAAAACCAACTCAGGGAAGCACTGGCTTCCCACATAAGAGGCCCTGGATTCAATATCTAGCCTCCAGTACTGCAAAAAAAAAAAAAAAAAAAAAAGAATTAGTAAAATTTTAAAAGACTACAAAATTTGACATTGTTTTATTTTACCGGGAGGTCCTGGGGATCGAACCCAGGTCCCTCCATATGGCAGACGGACACCCAACCATTTGAGCCACATCTGCCCCCGTGACGTTGTCTCCTAAAAACCTTGAACATGAGAGAGATAAAAAGCCCTGAAGGTTAGGGAAATGAGAAAAAGGCTTGAACAAACAATTCACAAAAGAAAAAAATGAAAATGACCCTTAACCATATAAAAAGATATTAAAACTCAAAATTACAGAAATACAAATCAATACAAATCAAACATTTGTCAGACTGGCAAAAAATTTAAAAATATGGAACACATCTTGTTGGCATGGCAGTGGAGAGAGTAGCACTCTCATATGGCATGGTTGGTGGGAATGCAAACTGGGACAACCTTTCTGGAAGGGAATTTGACAATACCTAATCCTAGCAATATACTACTTCTAAAAATTTATCCTGAAGATACACCTCCAACAATACAAAAATACTGGGAAACAGATGTGGCTCAAGAGATTGGGCTCCGGTCTGCCATGTAAGAGGTCTAGGGTTTGATTCCCGGGGCCTCCTGGTGAAAGGCAAGCTGGCCTGTGCAGAGAGCTGGCCCACGCAGGAATGCTGGCCCATGCTGGAGTGCTAGCCTGCATAGAGTGCTGGCCCGTGCAGAGAGCTGGTGCAGAAAGATGACGCAACAAAAAGGAGACACAGAGGAGAGACAATAAGAGATGCAGTAGACCAGGGAGCTGAGGTGGCACAAGAGATTGAGCACTTCTCTCTCACTCTGAAAGGTCCCAGGATCAGTTCCTGCTGCTGCTTAAATAAAAGACAAGCAGACACATAAGAACACATAGAAAGCAGGCAGTGAACACAAAACAATGAGGGGGGTAGAGAAATAAATAAATCTTTAAAAAATAAACAAAATACATATGAATTAGGTTATTCATAAAGGCATTGTGTGTATTTGCAAAATGTTGTAAACAACCTAATTGTTCATATATGGGAAGTGGTTGAATAAACTATAAGACATCCACACAACGGAGTATTATGTGGCTATGAAAAAGAATGAGGATAATCTTTATAAACTGTTATATAATGATTTATAGGATATACTGTTTAATGAAAACAGTAAGATACAAAAGAGTATGCCACACTTCATAAAAGAAATAAGGGGATATAAGAAAAAACACATGTATCTACTTACTTGTGCAATAAGAAATACAGAAAGAATAAACCAAAAACAAATGAAAATTTTTATTTTCAAGGGAAGTGGGGTGGAAAGAATAGGGTAATGGAAATGGAGTAGTAGGAATGGGAGGTGACACTTCTTTGAGTGCAAAATTTTCTTATAGCCCTTACTTTTAGAACACTGTAATGTTTCACATACCCAATCAACACACAAATAATGAAAATCAACCAAGATGTGGACGGAACCCAAGATGCAATACAAACAGTAACAGATGACCCTAAATGAATAATATGACCCTACTGAAGAGGTAGGGAAGAAAAAGGTAACTTAAGTACTTTTGGAAAACAATATTTTGACTATATAATGTAAGGCAAAATACATAGAGAACTGTACACAAATACTAAGTAAATTTGTTTTTCATATGGATAAGGGTTAGCAATTGTAAAACTATATATATACACTAGGATTAAGCACATAAGTTTTTATAAATAATGGGATAGAAGCTTCTCACTGTTGGAAAAAGGAGTTACAAATAAGGAAAGAAGGAAGGCTAGAATAAACTCTGTGCTGTTGGGTTGGAATCAAAGGTATGAACTCATGGTTACTTATATATACACACAAACAGATAACAGATATAGATGATCTATGGATGCATATTTCCTGACACAGTCTACTGCAAAAGTCTAGGAGCAACAACAACCCAATAACAGTGAGCAAAGCTCATACCCAAATCTTGGTTTCTAAATACCATTTTCTAATTAAAAAGAACCAGGACTCATTGGAGAAATGGCTGATTCCAGGCCTGGGGCAGGGAAAGTACAAGATAAGAATGTCTTGTAGTACTAGAAGGTAAGCAAGGACTCAAAAATGGATAGAGACAGGTTTAAAGATCATGGGAACCAACCTGAGGGCTCTCAGTGACCAAATCTGGGGCTATTTGAGCAAAAACAACAAAAATGATGTTAGTAATGGATTATAACCTATAGAACAAAATAACATTGATATAAATAGATGAATAAAACTTTTTAAATGGGGGAGAACAGATAGCTCTTTCTTATAGTAGTATTCCAACTAATAAACAGAAGGAATGATAGAAATAGAAGATCACTATCTGACAAACACCACAGTAATAATTGTTGTGTATAAAACTTGTGGATGGATGCTAAAATTAGTAGACTTTAAATGAATGATGAGAAACAAAATATTCATGGGGTATGAATATAATAATGAGGTATGGATATATCACATTTTGTTAATGCTTTCAGCAGTTGATGGATATGAAGTTATTTCTACTTTTCTGGCTGTTATGAAAAATATGCCTATTAACATTCAACTACAGGCTTTTTATGTATGTTTTCATTTCTCTTGGGTATTTACCTAGGAGTGGAATTGTTAGGTCATTTGGTAACTCTATGTTTAGCATTTTAATGAACTGCCAAACTTTTCCAAAGTGGCTGCATTTTGTTTTAGGGTTCCAATTTCTCCACATTATCACCCACACTTGCTAACATTTGTTATTGTCATTTTGTGTGCTACTTTTTGCAACATTTTTCCTAAGCCTAAAATTATTTCAAAATAAAAAATAACAAAACAAACCAAAAATAAAAAAAAGACTTGGGAGGAGGGAGGACCCATAGGATTTAAAGTGACAATTGCAAAAATATTTGCTACCAACACTGCAAAAACACATTCCCAAATCCAAGTGGCAAATATTGTAAATATTGCAATTTTAGGATTTTTGTACTATGGAGACATTTCCCTATAGTTCTTAAGAATCATTCTAAACAATTTCACTTTATTGTATAAAATACAATGGACTTTATTCATAATACCTGATGCTTATTTTAAATTTATTAGGTTTACCCTTTTCTCTACATTAAAGTGGTTTTGAGTTGTGATTTTTGTGTGATTTTAAAAAATGTACCATAATGACCTTTTACTGCTCTTCTACAATAAAAGGAGGCTAACCGTTTGTGGCTTCCACAGAAACAGTGTGAAAGAGGTTCTAGTAAGTGACAACAACAACAACAAAAACTAGGGGAGTAGACTGAACTGACCATTCCGGGGGTGCGTTACTTCCCTAGTTATGTAGAGGATGAAGATGTCTGTCTGTCCCAAAGGGTAGAGTCATCTGTGGTGAGAGGAAGTGAACGTGTATCTGGCTTTGCTCTGGCTCCTCGGCCCCTTCCAAGAAGGGAGTTAGGGAGGAGGGTTAAGAGTAGGGCAGAGTGTGGCGGGAGTGCAGGTCCGTTTCAGGCTAAGCCACGAGGTCAAACCCTCCTTGCTCCTAACAGCCTCTGATTTTAAGGCCAGAGCTCTCCACTTCCTCCATTGAACTTTCACGGAGGAAGATGTGAGCCTTTCCAGATGCAGAGACAATTTTTCTTCAGGAGGGCAGGAGGTAGGGTGATATTACCTAGACTGACCACTCTGGACTCAGGATGGTAACTGAAAAGGGCCACTGGACACGGAAGGAATTTTTGGCCAGGCACCCACATTCTGCTCCCCAGGAGTTTAATCAGACCTTATTTGCCTCTGAATTCTCCAGGGCAGCCAGCCCTGCGTCCACCTTAAGGAGACCGTAAATGAATGCTTACGCAGACAGGGAACAGCCATTTCCAGGTGGCTGCCCCGGCGGGACCGCTTGGAGGAGGAGACCGCGCCGTGGGGAGGCTCCGCGGGGCTCGGGACCCGGGCTGCTGTCTCCCGCTGGAACCCAGCGGCCGCAGGGCGGCACACAGCCCGCCCGCGGGGGCTGCGCTGGGCCTGCGGTCTGGGAGCCGCTCCTGCTGGGACACCTGAGCCCTCTCTGTGCGACCCAGGTTGCCCGGTCTTACCAGGCATTTATACATTTTAAAAGTGCTCTTTGGATGGCGTGAGCTGAGTAGCTTTCTGATCTTTCAAGAGAATTGTGACAGCTTTGTTCATCTCGGGCCCCGTCTCACGGAAGGTGCTTCTTAACACCCCCCCCCAACACACACACCACATTCTCTTCTCCCCACCTTGCTGAGGCAATGCTAGGTGCCTGGGGTGTGCATCAAACACTGCACAATGTGCCCAACGTGTGGAAACCGCTCAAGCAGTGGCAGTTCCTCGTGCTAACCTCTTTACCTGCCAGACATAATAGGACCCAGTTCTTTCCTACTTCCCAGAACTTCCCAGCTTGGCTCAGATCTTCCCCAGTACTCAAATGATAGGAACTATATTTTGGGGTAATGGCTTCCCACATTTGGGATCTAGGAGGAAGAGGCATTACGGGAAATGCTAAAACACATATATACAAATATTCTCATCATCTTTGATTCTATTTAGATTAATAAATTAAATTGATAATATTTTAAGCAAATTTATAATCAAATGCCAGGAAAAAAATGAAAGAATATTTAACAAACTGTTGGCTGGTAACTTCTGGCATATGGCTATTTATTACTTCTTAAATTCTCTATGTTGTCTGAAAAAAATTTTTTTACAAGTAGCATTTATTTCTTTTATAACCAAAAGAAGAAATGTCCATTTCAGAAACAAAAAGCAAATCTAATGATTAAAAGAAATATTTAAACGAGTTATGGTGATTAACCTATAACTGTTTGTATTGTTTTCTTCCTTAGCCCCTAGCCAATGCCTGACACACAGTTGCCATTCAATAAAAACCAGATGAATGAATGAATTTCCACAATCTCTCTCAAAGGGAAAACACTTTCATTTAAATCGTCTATTTATTTCAAGAAGTCTATGCTGTGACTTCTAATATTATAACAGCAATCTGAAAATTTCAGAATAAAAATTTGCCTGTAATCTAATTATCTTTCCTTCACTGGTCTCTGCTCACTCAGAATATGTATTTATGTATTTAAATTGACTACTTTCAGCCCTTTTAACAGCTGATACCTGAACAATCTGTGAGTGCTTTTGAACCCTATCAACAATAATCTGAACATTCTGTAGCAGGCATCTTCCTCCAAAATATCCATGTGCTGGCTGCCAGTTAGTTTGTAGGAAATTTAACCTCCTTAGTGGAGTGACCTAACTGGTTTTCAGCCCAGTGCTTGCATAAAGGAGAGAAACATCTAACAGTTAAAATTTTAAGTTTCTGTTTCTTCAATTGTTTTTAACTTCCCTTGTGGATTTTGTGGGCACCCAGGTGCTATGTTGAGTTCGTTGAGTTTTAGCACCTAGAACGGAGGGTGAGGTCCCTGAAGACTTTTCTCGCTATTAGAAGTTCCCATCTAGTGAAGGTTACCTCCCACGGCGGGGGGGTGGGGGTGGGGGTGCGGTGGAGGGGAGGTTGCTCTGCCCAGCCCAGCCGGGCCCAGCAGAGGAGTTCTAGTCAGAACCAGTGCCCAGGACTTCTATTTAATTTAAAGTGTCTTGTAAATCCCCACATGAGATTTCTTACTCTTGGAAATACTTCCTTGATAATTAGGAGACTGAGAGGAGAAAGCAAATACACTCACTGTTATATAGCTGTGTGGTTTAAATAGCATTTCAAAATTCTAGGAATCCTTTAAGTTACAAAAAATATAGAACAGAAGCAAATGAAAGTGTTCCAACTAACTTCACTTCCCTTTGCTTCAGCCATTAAGTATCTGAGACTCATCCAAGGTCAACAGCAGGTGGGGGAACAAACCTTCCCTGAAATCTCCTTAGTGCTGAATAATGTCCCTAAGCTTTTCTGAGACCTTATTTACAGGCCTGGCTACCCTGTTCACTGGTCTTAAAATTCTGCTGTGCATAAAAACCACTTGGGGAGCTTGTTTCAGATGCAGATTCCTGGGCACGATCCTCAGAGACTGCGATTTAGAAGGAATGGGCTAGGGTGCAGAAATCTATAACAAGCACCTGCAGGGCTGCTGCGCCTATGGCATAGAAGAAGGCGGGTAGACACTTTCTGGGTAGACACAACTTGGTGAGTATGTGGCTGCTCTAGTGAGAATTAGAAAAAGCGGTGTCCCTTTTTCCAGGCAGGTGTGACCTTACCCCAGAGCCTCTGGCTTGCTCCAGGAGCATAGACTGAACTGCAGCCCCACTCATCCCTTACCTGCCTGCCAGTAAAAATATCTGATGAGTTTTCTTCTCTGAATACTGCCGTGGAAACACTTACACCTCTCCTTATGAGGCTGAGAGGAGATACCAATGCCCGCGGCCTTGCAGAGCGTACTTTGAAACCCAAAACCCTAGACTTTTTCATTTCTCTTCTGTTACTAATAACTACAGATACAATTCAAGTAAAAAAATATTAATTGTGCCTCCAACGTGTGGAACACCCTGGCGCTGGATTTGCTAGGGGCTGAGAAGGCGTCTCTAGATCTCAGGGCATGGTTAGCGGATATGCCTATCACTTCATGTGACCAGTGTTGTTTTGCTTCATGCCATCTTTTCTCCTCCAGGAGCAGAGTGTGGTGATGGCGTGGGCCATTCAGAAAAAGGGGAATTGAAATGAGGATCGCGGTGGACAAGTTTTGAAGAATGAACTGATAAAAACTTTCTTTAGGAACCTCTTTCCATGGAATGGCTCCATGTCAGGAGAGCTTAGAATATTTGGTTTACGTTTTAAACATCTTAATTTCATCCATTAATTTTAGTAACAACGAACCTTCTCCCCGTTTCCCTTGCCTAGAAGCACCTCACTCTTGAGCAGGTCAGCCCACTATTTTATTAACAATTTATCTGGGTATTTTTAAAATGTTAGATTTTCCTTCTCTTTCTACTGTTCATTGATGTCAAATTTTGTTTTTTTGCTTAGATTGAAACATTTCCATTTCATAATCTCTCATCCCATAAACTAATAAATATAAGAAGAAAAGTGTGACATCTCTATATACATATAAATGAAGTACTGGAATTTAATTTTTAAGCAATCTAGTCTGTTTTTCTTACTTTCAGATTGAAAATTAAAGGATTCTCACAATCCATGACTAAGATGTACAAATTCCATCTCTTCTTTCTAAATATTTTAAATGAATAAAATAAAATGTTTTCAAAGCACAAATAGATTAGACCAGAACATTTAAATATACATATCAATTGAAAAAAAGAGTAAAATTAATGATCAAGTTAGCAAATATAATATATAATATATATTTCCTGCTGAAAGCAGTATTTAATGAGGATTCAAAGCTATCTTACACTGCTTTAAAAAATATGGCATTTGGTTGTCTTAGCATCTAGCATAGTACGTGGCACATAATAATCGTTGAATTTGACTAAATTGACTGAATTTCCTTTAAAGCAATTAAATAAGAAAACATTGTTCTTTCATCTGAATGTCAAAATATGGCATGTTAGAAAAAACAAGAAAATAAAATACTTTTAAAGAAAATATTTTTTTAGTTCTGGATAAATTTTCAAAGAAGAATTTATTTTCAAAATACTTACAGTTAAGAAATAGATTTCAACCAGGAAATGTCATGTGGTCTGTGAGAATCTCAGTAGAAGTGAAAGTTATAGAAAGGGGAGAGGAGAAGAGGTACAAGTGTTTCCACTGCAGTATTCAGAGAAAAAAAATCAGAGGTTTTTATTGGCCAATGTAATCCAGGCAGCAGTGTTGTTGTTGTTGTTGTTTTTAAAGCAATTTTATTGAGATATATTCATATCCTATACAATCCACCAAAGTGTACAATCAGTGACTTTTAGTATAATCAGAATTGCGCATTCATCACCTCAATCAATTTTAGAATATTTTCATTACTCCAAAAAGAAAAACCCAATACCCCTTGGTAGTCACCTCTCAATCCTTCTATCTTTCCCCAGTCCTACATAACCACAAATCTTCTGTTTCTACAGATTTATTTATACTTGCATTTTATATAAATGGAATCATACAATATGGTTGTGTCTGGTTTTTTTTTTTTTTCACTTAGTGTAATGGGTTTTTAAAAAATATTATTTTTAATTAAAGAAGTTTGGAGGTGGATGTGGCTCAAATGGTTGGGCGTCTGCCTGCCATATGGAGGGTCCTGGGTTTGATCCCCGGGGCCTCCCAGTAAAATTAAAAAAAAAAAAAAAAAAAAAAAAATATATATATATATATATAGAAGGTGCATGGGCTGCCAGGCTCTGTGTGTGGGTGAGCCGCCAGGCCCCAGGAGCCATGCAGCAAGATGATGACCTAACAGGAGAGAGACGCAGGGGAGAGACAAGACGAGATGCTCGGAAAGCTCTGAAAACCAGGAACCAAGGTGGCGCAGGTGGCAGAACACCTCTCTCCTACATCGGAGGCCTCCAGGATAGAATCCTGGTGAAGACTGGAGGAGGAGGATGGGAAGAGATGGCAGGAAACGGATACAGAGAATTGCCCAGTGAATGGACACAAAACAGCAAATGGGGTAGGGGGAGTTTATAATGGATAAAGTAAATAAATAAATCTTTAAAAAAATAAATAAATAAAGAAGTTGTAGGTTTACAGAAGTCGTGTAAAAAATTCAATATTCCCAAATATCCCCTAGTGCTGACATTTTGCATTAGTGTGGTACCTTTTAAACAACTGATGAAAGAATATTGAAATAGTACTATTAACTATAGTCCATAGTTTACTTAGCTATATTTTCCCCCATATACCACCTTATTATTCACACCTTGTATTAGTTTTGTATATTTGTTATAATCCATGTAAGAACATTCTTATACCAGTCCATCATCTACAACAGGGTTTACTGTGTAATACAGTCCCATGTTTAATTTTCTAACCTTCATTCTAGTAACATACACAACCCTCAACTTCCCCTTTCAACCACATTCACATCTGTAATTCAGCACTATTAATTACACTCACAATAATGTGCTACCATCACCACCATTCATTTTAAAACCTTTACAATTAACCTAAATAGAAATTCGGCACAAATTAAGCAACAACTCCCCTCTCTCTAATCCCATTCTCTCCTCTGGTAACCTATATTACAAATGCTAACTCTACGAGTTTGCTTATAGTAATTAGTTCATATCAGTGATATCGAACAATATTTGTCCCTTTGTATCTGGCTTATTTCACTCAGCATCATGTCCTCAAGGTTCATCCATGTTGCTGCATGCTTCAGTGCTGCATTCCTTTTTATGGCTAAATAATATTCCCTACTCTAGGAGTGCCACATATGCCACTATGAACATTAGTGTTCAAATATCTGTTTGAGTCCCTTCTTTCAATTTCACCTAAGTAGTGGGATTGCCAGGTCATATGATAATTCTTTACTTAACTATCTGAGAAACTGCCAAACTGTCTTCCACAGCAGCTCCACTTTTTTACATTCACGCCATCAATGAATGAGTGTTCCTATTTCTTCACATCCTCTCCAACACTTGTAATTTTTCTTTAAAATGAGAAAAATAACTCTTACCCTGGGAAGTCATTTAAGGAGTCATTGATAATGCTTGGCCCATTTTAAGCTCAATATGTGTAAGCTGATATCATTAAAGAAGCTTGAGATACCAATTATGGCCTGACAGAAAAATGACTTTTTTCCACAAAATGATGTCCAGCTTTGAGAAGGTTTTACAAAACGAATTGATTCAGTGATTATTGGTGGCATTATAAATTGATATTATCTTTTTGGAAGGTGGTATTGACTATACAGTACGTAGCAGAGTAAAAAAATGCGCTTATCGTTTAACCCAGCAATTTCACTAAGAGTGAGTGCCTCTTTAAATTTTGCACCCACAGGCATCTTGTTTGTCTCCTCCTAGCTCCAACCCTGAATGACTATATGAAGGAAAAAGGTCAAATCCATTTTTAGCAGCATGCTATGCAGAGTGGGGAATGAAAGAACTACACAGTCAAGGTATGTTAGGAACAATTGGAGAACAACACAAGAAAATGTGGACAGAATAAAATTTAATAGGAATTAATATTGGTTAAAGTTCACTGTGGATTGGGAAAGTCAATGAATTCTTTCTATATGAAGTAAATGCTGAAAGATATGTTTTGAACTGGTGATGATGCACAGGTGGAATAGAAAGAGCCAAAATAAAGAGATAGGTGATATAAAATGCAGAATTGTGTGGGAGAGAGTGTGGTCCACAATGTGAACTATGGTCTATGCTTAGTGGCAAAGCCCCAGGATGTGTATATCCATTGCAGGTGATGTGCCACACTAATGAAAGATGTGTATGTGGGAGGTTATGGGAGGTGTGGGAGGTGAGGAACATGGGAATCCCTGTAATTTTTGTGTAACACTTAGGTAATCTAAGCATCTTTTAAAATATATATATAAAAAGAGATAGGTGACTACTTTGCTGACCCCAAACCTTAACTTATGGGAATAATGGCATAAATTTGAAATGGGGGTCATGGCAGAAAAACTGTCCACTTTTTACATATTCTTTGAATGTCTAACAGGCATCTCAAAATTAATATGTCCCCATTGAAATCTTTGTCTCCCATTCTCTATCACACACACACCCACCTCCTAGCCTTCTCCATCACAGTAATTGTCATCATGATCCACTTATTGTTTAAGCCAAAAGCCTGTATTAGGAGTCATCCCTCAGCACTCCATTCATTCTATGAGTGAGAGTTATTGGTTTAACCTCTTAAGCGTATGCCTAATCCTTCTATTTTCTCTATCTCCACGTCATATTCTCCAGCTCTCATCTGGACTACTGCAAAAATCTCCTTATTTGTCTCTCTGCTTTCACTCCTGACCTCCCCAGCTGCTACCCACAGGTTGCTCCTCACCAATGAGTGAGTACAGTGGCAAAAAGGCATTTCCCCAAATAAAATCCTTGCACATTTCATCCAGTTTTGGCATCTTCATCTCAGTAGACAAGGTCTAATACATATTTCTTCTTCATTTATTAGCTGGATATTTGTAAAACAAGACAACTCTCCTGATCAACTATTTGGTTATCTTAAGGCATAGTTCCTATAAAAAAGCAAAATAAATATTTTATTCTTTCCTTTTGTTTACCAGTTTTAAAAATAATGAGTTGCTTCCTACAATTTTTCAAAGGTATCCAATGAGTTAAATTTTTTTTAGTATCATTGTGAACTCATGTATTTAAACATATTTGGTATGTTTCAATCCATTGCATCACCATCATCCATTACTAGAATTTTCCCTTCACTCCAAACCGAAACCTTATACTCATTTTTTATTCTCTCCATTGTTCCTGTCCTCTACACCTGGTAACCTGTACTCTACTTTTTGTCTCTATGAGTTTGTATATTCTCTGATATGTTCTTTGTGCTTATCATGGGCTTAAATTAATATCCTAAATCTCCTTTGCTTTGATGCTTACTTAACCCCAATAACATTCATAAACTGTGTTCCTATACCCCTCTGTCCTCCCACCTTTATATAGGTATATAAATATTACCTATTTATACCTTATAAGTTCAAAACCATTAATTTACCATGGTATTTTATGTAGTTTCCTTTTAGAACCTGTAGGAAGTAAAAACTGGAGTTACAAACAAAAAATGCAATAGTATTGGTATTTATATTTACCCATATCATTATTGTTACAGAGATTTTTATTTCATGTGACTTCAGTCAATTGTCTAGTGTCCTGTCCTTTCAACCTACAGAATTCTCTTTAGCATTTCTAGTAGGGTTGGGTCTAGTGGTGATGAAGTCCCTTAGCTTTTGTTTATCTGGAAATGTCTTAATCACTCCTCCATTTTTGAAAGACAGTTTTGCTGGATATAAATTGGTTGGCAATTTTCTTGCCTTCAGCACTTTCAATATGTCATCTCACTACCTTCTTGCCACCATGGTTTCTGATGAAAAAATCGCACTTACTTTTATTGAAACTCCCTTCTATGTGAAACATTACTTCACTCTTGTGGCTTTCAGAATTCTCTCTTTGTCTTTGGCATTTGACAGTTTGATTATAACCTGATATGGTGTGGGTCTATTTGGGTTTATCATGTTTGGAGCTCATTGAGAACCTTGGATGTGTATATTCATGTTTTTTCTTAAATTTGGGAAGTTTTCAGCCATTATTTCTTTGAATATTCTCTCTGCCATTTCTCACTTTCTTCTCCTTCTGGGACTCCCACAATGTGTATATTGGCATGTTTGATGGTGTCCCACACGTTCTTCAGGCTCTGTTCACTTTTCTTCATTCTTTCTTCTTTCTGCTCCTCAGACAGGATGATTTCAATTGTCTCATCTTCAAGTTCACTGATTCTTTTACCAGCTCCAATCTGCTGTTGAAACTCTCTAGGGGATTTTTCATTTGTTACTATGGTCTTCAGCTTTGTTTTGTTCCTTTTCATAATTTCCACTTCTCTATTGATATTCTCATTGTGTTCATCTATCATTTTCCTGATTTCCTTTAATTCTTTGTCCAGTTTTTCTTTAAGTCTTTGAGCATATTTAAGATATTTTTCAAAGGTCTTTGTCTGGAATGTCACAAGTCACAAGTCTGATCCTCCTCATTGATGCATCCTAATGCTTTCATTTTCTTTGCTGTGCCATCACTTCCTGTTTATTTGTATGTTTTGTAATCTTTGGTTGAAACTTGGACATTTTGATATTTTAGTGTGTTTCATTGGAATTTAGATTCTGAGGTGTCTGTTCCTTAAGCTTGCATCCAGCTTGTTTTATGACAGAGCTTTCCTTGAATGCTAAGCACTAACAAAATAAAGGAAGGAAGGAAGGAAGGAAGGAAGGAAGGAAGGAAGGAAGGAAGGAAGGAAGGAAGGAAGGAAGGAAGGAAGGAAGGAAGGAAGG